>BPTQ01000002.1:24244311-24657350 GCA_019973895.1 Chrysanthemum seticuspe
TGTCATACACTGGGCCTGAATCACTCATGTGCAGCTCATGCATATTAGCCATCAACATAACAGCTGCATTAGCCTGCAAGTCCTCCATATCATCATCTGAGTCTGCATCTGCCATAAAGCTCTGTTCTTTGTCTGTGAGAGATCCACCAGCTTCATCCTTAAGAGCCAAAAGTAAGGCCTCTTTGAAATAAGCACTGCCCTGAGTCCTTGGCTTTGGGCATGCATTAGCCAGGTGTCCCTTCTCATTGCAGTTGTAGCATCTAAGACCATTTAACCGATTCTGAGCATTTCCCTGTTCCACCACTTGAGCTCTGTTGTTATTCCTACCCACAGCATTAAACCCTTGACCACCGCCCATCTGACGACCATAATCACGATTCTGAACTTCAACACGTCCATTGTTCACAACAACTTGAGTCCGTGTGTTAGATGAGGAACGAATACGATTGTTGGATTTGTTGGTGTAACGGCCAAAAGCATTAGCAATCATCACAAATCCTTGTTGCAATGCTTCGAACGGATCGATTTCCTCAGTAGCTTCACTGA
Organism: Chrysanthemum seticuspe; assembly: GCA_019973895.1. Taxonomy (NCBI): domain Eukaryota; kingdom Viridiplantae; phylum Streptophyta; class Magnoliopsida; order Asterales; family Asteraceae; genus Chrysanthemum; species Chrysanthemum seticuspe. Next base: position 24,244,858 of record BPTQ01000002.1, read on the forward strand.
CATATGCTTGAGCATTGTTGCTGTATGGGACCAATTGATTTTGTTGAGGTTGAGGTTGTTGCTGTGAAGGTGTGTTGGAAGCAGTTGGTTGAGTTGCTGGTTGAGAGGGATAATTCTGTTGAGCATACAGGGCAAGTTGTTGATTGTCCGGTTGTGACTGTTTAGCAATTTGAGCACGGAGAATCCTTTCACAATCAACTTCCTTCTCATGAGGCTTCAAGTAATCGTACAACAATCCATAAGTAGAATGATGCATATTCTTCGCTTGACGGAGAAAAATGACATACTTCTCCCATTCTGGACCAAGACTACTCAGGAATTTAGTATTAACTGCAATTCTTGGCATGATGATGTTGTGTTTATCCAAATCATTGATGATGTCTGAAAACCGATGATGATAGGACTCTAGTGTCTCTCCAGGTTCAATCATGAAGTGTTCATAAGCCAAGTAGATTTTGGATTCCAAATCCTCCTGATTGAGTACAGATCCTTCCATAAGAAGACGAATATGATCCCACATTTTTTGTGCAGTCTTTTGAGCATCAACACTACGAAGAATTGGGTTTGGTAATCCTAAGAGGATGTATTCCATTGCAAGTTCATCAGCTTCATAGTGTAGAAGTTCTGTAGCATTGAGATCTGCAACAGTAGCAATGTTGGTTTGTTCATCTCTTGGTGGAATAGCGTTTGGATCTCCGGGTACAATGACAGAAGGCATCTCAAATGGACCTTCCAAGATAACCTTCTTTAAGAACTTTCCATGTGGCTTCTTCAGATCACAGAACCTAAAGAACCTTATCACCCATTGATCGTAGTTTCCTGGAGTGAGCATTGGAGGTCTATCAAGTGATCCAGCTTCATGAATTGATTGTTGGCTGCTTAAAGCTTCACACATCTTAGCAAACCAAGTGGGTTCCTTCATAGTTGTCCGTGATGGATGTTGATTGAAATCGGTTGTGTAGGGTTGAACTTGAAGACTTGGTGGTGGTTGAACCATTTGTGGTTGTGGGATTGCACCAAGTTGTGGAGTATGTTGCTGATTAAATTGTTGTTGATAAATAGCTTGTTGTTGATTCCATTGTTGATGTTGTTGATGATTATAAGTGTGAGGGAAATAGTTAGAGTATGGTGGTTGAGACATGATGATAAACTTGTGTGGTAAAGATGGATCTTTGTAGTCGAATGAACCTTTGTTGATGAAGTATCCTTAGGCGTAGAAAAGACAAGAACCAAGTAGCACTTATGCGTAAAAACACCAAAAGTTACGCGTAACAATGAGGAGTTACGCGTAGGTTTTAGCTTACGCGTAAGCAGGATAAAAGCACTAAAGTTATGCGTAGACAAAAGTTAGGCGTAGAAAGTTAGGCGTAGGATTACCTTATGCGTAGACCTGAGTTTACGCGTAAAGTGAATCTTATGCGTAGAATTTCTACGCGTAAGCTTATGCTTATGCGTAATTTTAGGGTTTTTGCCCAAATGACCTTTTACACTTCACAGTGCAAAAGATATCCAAAGTCGACGTATTTTCAGACTTATCCAAGTAAGAAAACACGGATTAAACCAGAAAATTGAAGATCAAACCAAGGAACAATCTTACGCGTAATATTAGGGTTTTGATACGCGTAGGATTACTCGTAACTTTGATTCTGCCCAAATGTGTTTCTAAACCAGTTTTTTGTTATGGAATAGCTTCAATAGTACCAAAAGAACACAAAAGTGTGAATTTTGATGTACCAAAAACAGCTAAACAGGTTACGCGTAGAACGACACCCTTGAACAAAAACAAGCTTAAAAACGTAAATCCACGCGTAAAGTTTGAAACTTTTTGCCAAAAACAAGTATTTTAACACCTCAAAACATTGAAAGTACAAGAATCTTGGATTAAAAAGTGTAAAAAACGAGTTTTTAAGATAACCAAAGATAGCGTTATCTCTACGCGTAAGATTCAAAACCAAAAACTTCAAAAACAAACGAGTACACCCAACTATTTGGCGATTGATACCACTGTTAGGTCACAAGTTTTACAACACAAGCTTATAGAGAAAGAGATAAGGCGGATGAACAAGCTATCCAAACACACACACACGTATGGATAAACACGGTTAAGGAAAATAGTGAGTGAAAGAGAATAACTTGAACAACCAACCCTCAAATGAGGGTTTACAAGAGTTTATATAGGCAAGGAGCTAGGGCAACACTCCCTCTCCTTCCCTATTCCTTATTGGGCTTGGGCCTCAGCTTATGGGCCTTCTACATAAGCTGGACCTTAAACAAACATAAAGGCCATAATAAAGCTACCTATTACATATGAAATATAAATACTTGAAATACTGTTTAGGAGTGATTCCAACAAATTGCCCTATTCAAAGTATGTTCACTTCTTAAAGGAATAGTTCTACCAGTAGGCATCCATTTTCTAGTGAGCATTGTCTGATTAACCTTATGGCCAACAGGTATCCATTGATAGCCTATCTTACTAAATGTTCTTCCTGTAGGCTTCCACTGTTTTCTAACTTTCTTTCGCCTTTGCCTATTTGCCTTCTTAGCATGATATTTTGCATTAACAATATTAACTGGGGATTTGACAGAATTAGACAAAGCATTCACACCACATTCATGATTAGTAACAGAATTCAAGCATACATCATCACAAGGTTTGCAAATAGTATCAGAATTCGAATTAATTACAGTACACCTATGGCTAATACTAGAATCAACACGATTTGTTTTATTCGGCTCAAACTTAAAGTTCCTAGGTTGGTCTTCTACTCTCTTCCAATGCACATTCTTAGCTTGCGAGGTCCTATCATTCCTTGTACTGTCTTGAGACTTTGACCTACTCGCTTTAATGTCACTGATTACTCCTGTAGAGGGAATGGGAACATTAGTTGGTTTTGTTACTTTTTGCATTTTCTGTTTAGATGTGCTGGGATGTGAGCTATTTGAAGGCGCACTGAAGTTCACCTTTTTAACACTAGAGGTGTTGGGATCTGAACCACTTGAAGGTAAACTATAGTTCACATTCATAACATTGGGCATCGAATGGATTTCATATTTGGCACTAGGCATAGAACACGGAATCAAAGGATTAACTCTCTCACCTAAGGACTTAGGGCATATTATGATTAAGCATTCTATAATTTCTTGAGATCGTTTGGCATATAAGCATGCATGCCCAATTGCATTATCAAGTGGTTTCTCTAACTTATCCTCTTCAACAATCTCACGGAGACATTCTAGACAATCCTTAAGGGATGAGAAATATGTTTGAATAGCAAGTTTATTGTTCCTAAGATGAGGAGGAACATATTTCACAGACAAGGCATATTTATTACAAGAAGGTACCTTTGGTCCATCATTCTCCCCATTAATCATTGGCATTTTCCCTTTTACCTGGCTCTTCAGATTCTCAATTTCCTTTTGCAATGAAGCTATTTGTTTGTTATTTTTGTTACAAGTGACCTTAATTGATTCAAATAACTCATTGAAATGACGTTTAACCTTTTCATTTTCTTCTAGAAAGCTTTCGTTTTCCTTTTGTAAATCATTTACTAAGTTTTTGAAGATGAAAAGTTTGAGAATACTGAGAATCTAAAGGAGGAGGCATATGGGAGCCAGTCACATTGTTCTTTTCACCCTTTAATTGAGAAATTTGGGCTTTCAACTTTTTGATCGTGCAACAATTAGCTTGAATCTATTCGTCACATTTATGTATCTGAAAAACTGCATCAAAATCTGGAGCATCTGATGATGTCTTGATATTTGAGGTTTTGACACTTTCTTTAAGATGTTGATATTTTAGTTGTAAATTAAAATGCTCAACTTCTAGTTTAGAAAAATGTTTTACCAAATTGTCATGATCATCCAGATCAATTTTCTCATATAGTTTAGAATTAGTTTTTTCAAGCTCAATGACACGCTCATGGGAGACTTTCAGAGCAATAGATAATTCATGAAATTGAGAAGCATTAATGGAACAATTTGTAGCAGTGAAAAACACGTCTTGAGCAATACATTCAGAAATCAGATTCTCATTCAGTGTCTGCAAGTTCTTCCTCTCAATCTCATTATATTTTAATTCTCGCTCATAGTCACTAATCTCAACATTTCATCAAATTCCTTTTCCATTTCTTTGATATCTGAATCCATCCCCTTTTTAAGACTCTCAAATTGATCTTTTAGTTGTTTAAAGAAAGGCATGACCTCAGTTAAATAGCATTCTTTAGTTTGCTCAAAACCCCTTTCCCCTTCAATAATCCCAGTGGGTGTGATCCTTTTCTTACACTTTTTCTCAAAATCAACAAATAATTGAAAAATGACATATTGATTGATTAAGGTCTTGCTTTTAGTGGCAATAGTTCTAGGGACTAGATGCATTGGTGTATTAGGAGGATACACAGTAGCTGAAGGCATTTTCCTAAAGGGTGGGTTTGTTACAATAAGATTCTCTGGTTTTTGCTTGTCTAAATCCTTCTTCCAGAACACTTGTTCGGGTGTTAATAATGTTTGAGGCTTAAACTTATTCAAGGAAATCCAATTTTCCTTTTTGTAATCATGGGGTTTGTTCATTATGTTCTTCTCTTTACAAATTGGATTTTCTAGCTTCCTATTCATTTTCTCCCTAGATGCATCATCTAATTCTCTATCTTCCTCAGTACACTCAGAGCAGCTAGGTTTTTGTCTAGGCTTAAGGATTTCATTGCCATCATAAATTACCTTATGAGCAGTTTTATCCTTTTTGATGACCTCTGGATTTGGTTCCTCAACAAGGGGAATGCTATGCTTATCGCTTAAGACTCTATGCTTAGTGATCAAGTGAGCCGTCTGAATGGTGTTCCCTTGTACGTATAATTTATTTTCAAGCTTGTTTTTCAAAGTTTTTAGACTGGAAAAATCGTTCAAAAGTTTTGATTCCTTAGCATTGAATTCTTGCTTAAGCATTTTCACGTTTTCTTGAAGTTCTTGTTTTTGCTTAGCAGTTTTAGAAAGATTTTCTTGTAAGGAATTTAACTCTTGTTTTAATACTTCTTCTCTAAAATTACTTTTTCAAATAATTGTGTGCATTTGGTCATCCATTTCCTGCTCACGTGTGGTTAACTCAAACTTAGCACGTTGTTCATAGATAGCAACTTGTTCTTTATAGGCATTCAGTTCAAAGATAATAGAATCATCAGGGGTATATGCAGTGTATTCATCAAAGACATAGTCATTATTGACAGCGGAAGATGCATCGTTTGATACAATCTCACTTTCACCTTGTTTCACATATTAATCATATGGGACAATATTGCTATTACCCTCATTATCAATATCTGATTCATAACTCTCAAGTGATTGTACTTCATTATGCATCTTTCGCTCATCAACATCATCATATAGTTTTAATACCTCTAAGATGCTTGATTCTTTGGATGGAGCAGCTTTCTGTGATGTTGAGACCTTAGGAGAGACCATTGGAGAAATGCTAGCCATGAAAATTGTTTGTGCAGTAGGTTCATCATCGACTTCAGAGTCGTATGCATCACAGTCAGCGACTTGGAAGGCATTCTGATGATTGTGACCTATCTCCTGAATTGGTTGCTCATCCACATCTGCATCATAGGTCTTTGCATTGCCTTCAGCAAGAAACAATAGCTCCTCTTCATCCAAAGCTGCTCCATTATCCTGAGCTTGCACGAGCAACATCTTATCTCTGAAGTACTCAGCATTCTGTAGATGTTTTGGAGATGTACAATTCCTTGCAATGTATCCCTCACCACCCCAGTTGTAGCATTTGATAGCCTTTTTTTGTCCTTGATTTCCAATCCTTCCTCGATTCTGATTTCCACCATAACTTCCACCTACTCTACCCCTTCTCTGATCATACTGCCTTTCTTGAGCCGGTTGCCCCATAACTTTCCCATCTCTGATCAAAGCATGATTGTGAAGATTGGATGCTGTTCTAATTTCATTGTTGGTGTGAAGACTGTTAGTATGAGGTGAAAGGGTTAAGTTCTGTTTAACCATGAGAGCCAGGTGATTGATGAAATGTTCCATGACTGCATCAGCATCTGGTTGCTTGAACCTTCGATCAGGAATGAGTTTGTGATTACCATCTCCCATGGGAATGAATTTAGAAGCCTTGGTGGTAATTCCAACGTTGGTGTAGAAGGCAGTTGAGTCATTAGATGAACTTGTATCTCCCTGATTGGTTTTGAATTGTTCCAGAATCCTTTTTTCAAACATAGCATGCCTCTCATTCTGAAGAAGAAATGCATACAATTGCTCATAGTTTGTGTTCTTTAATCCTTTAGTTAGCTTCACAGAAGTGACAAACTTGTGCCATTCGGGTTTCATGTTGTTTACAAACTTTGAGTTCAGCTGAATGTTAGGCATGGTCATTCTGATGTTCCTCATGTCATTCACAAGCTTATGGAATCTCATGTAGTACTCATAGACACTCTCATCTGGTTTCATTTTTAAATGCTAAAATTCATCATATAGTTGTGATTCTCTATCTTCAACCGTTAATTCAAAACCTGAGAAAAGCATCTTGACATTATCCCATACAGCTTTTGCTTCAGTATTGTGATTGATGAGCTTGTAGATGTCTTTTGGAAGACCTTGAAGTATAATGTTGGAAGCCCTGATGTCTGCATCAAATCTCTTTTTCTCCTTATCATTGAGCTCATCATACGTCTTTGGTCTGTCTATTCCATAGATCATTGTTCCATCTGTAGCTGTATCAATTAAGTCTCTGGTAGTCTCAATCTGATAAGGTCCTTCATCGATTGACTTGAGGATGTTGACTCCGTTTTCTTTTCCCAAACAGTACAAACGAATTCGTTGTGCCCATGAATCATAATCAGTTCTGTCAAGCAGAGGTGGACGAGTATCAGACCCTGCTGCTTGAACGTCCTCAGTTACGGAAGAAACAATAGTAGGAACGATGTTTGCCATGATAACAAGTTCTACGGGATTTTACTATTCTTTGATTAAACCATGAAATTGATTCTTTCATGGGATTTTACTAAACCAAAAGAACAACCGTAAGAATGTATTACGAAGAAGTAACAAGTCCAAATAGACAAGTCGCAAAAACACTCAACTCGCTTAGTAGTCAACTCGCTAAACAACCAACTCGCTCACAGGAACAAGTCGCTTAAGTAATCAACTCGCTAAATAGCTACGTCGCATAAGTATCAACTCGCACCACAATCAACCCGCTTAATGATACAAGTCGCTAAATAGCCAACTCGCTTTAGTATCAACTCGCAACACAATCAACTCTCTTAAAGAAGCAAGTCGCTTTAGGAATCAACTCGCTTAGTAACCAAGTCGCATATAACAACTCGCATCCTCTAACAAAGCAACTCGCTTTGAGGAAGTGTGTATCTGAGACTCAACTCGCTTTGTACAAATTTCAAAAGTAACCACTTTCTCAATCAAAAACAACCAAACCACAGTGATTTACGCCTTCCAATTCAAAACATAAACACATATGATGATCCTAAACACAAAAGTACAAGCAAAATTCAAACTTTAACACTAGAACTTGTCCAAATTAATCAAACTTTTCTAAACACTTAATACCCCAAAAACCTTATAAAATCCACCAAAACAAAGAGCATGAAAGATGAGTGATCAAACCATGGCTCTGATACCAATTGTAAGATATAGGATTTCAGAAACACACTAAACCATGATCCAAGTAGACGTATAACATGTTTAGAGAGAGAAAGTTCTAGTAAGAGAAACGGAAGAGAGTTGGGAACTATGTGAAACAAAGAAAAATGGTATTGAAGCTCCAACCCTCTACCTTGGGAGGTAGAGGGTATTTATAGTTTCTTACAAACAAACGCCACCTATGGGCTGTGGATCAGGCATACAGTGGGTAAAGGCCCATCCGTCCTCCACGGTGTTACAAAATAAACTACTTAATAAAATAACTTGACTACTACTACGAGCATTCTAACGAATACATATACTAGAGGTGCCCGACTCTTTAACGACTGAATTTTCTAATTCCTAACATCAACTATTCTAAATGTCAATTTCGGGGTGATCACTCAATCGCACAGTCATAGAATGTATTCTATCATAAGCTTGGCGGTTACACAAATCTCCACCACTAGAGTTAAGGGCTAAACAATTCTCGAAGGCAATATGGGTAGACACGACAAAGGTTAAGGGGTGACTCGTCATTACTAACATGTCACGGCAAAGTGGACAAAATCAATGATACATGACCAAATTCATGGCCAAGACACCAAAGATTGCTCGCTGCATCACCTAGACACGCTTCATGACTAAAGGGTAGGATAAGCCATGGGATATATAAATGTTGTAACATAAAAATACAAGCATGTAGTCTAAATCTATAACAAAGTCATCACCACTTACCGTCCGCCCAAAGTTCAAGCTTTGAAGTCAAGAAACCGGATCATGAAATATAAGGTAGATGTGTCATTAGAAGACATCGTGATGGGCACACTACCTTTTCTCCAATCGTTGGCATAATTACCAACTTCAATCTGCAAATGTGATTGAGGTGGCCTCCTCGATACTAAATCTATAAAGCTCATAACATAGTGCTTATAACATCGCACTTTACAATAACATAACAACCTTTTTTTCAACATAACAATAATAACTAAACATAATATCCCCCCATTTGAGATGAACAAAGGTAATTCGGGGGGTCTTCAATGATCTTCAGGAATGTTGTCGATGAAAGCGTGATTTTCAAACCTTTCCACTCGAACCTTGAATTTAGGAAAATGATGACTTCCCAATCACAAATAAAGACAACAGGGTAGGCTAAGGTGTATCAAAACAATATATCCGGTTAACAAAATGAAAGGAATGGCTCAGATGGGTGTATCTAGGGGTATCTTGCACTAAAGGTGAGTGCAACAAAAGGGTTTCACATGGGGGTTGAGAAGTCTAGGTGACTAATCGATAGACACACAATGGTAGGCTGTTTGGGTGATAATCTTATAATATTGCCTTCTTAAACTGAAATGTCCAAATACATTGAACTAACTAAACATACCTCATCTATGGTCTCGAAATGATGCAAAGGCCAAGTTCTAAAGTTTATAAGCTACCGGCACACTCAAAATTTGGTGGATTTGGGGTAAAATATTGGAAACGGATAAGGCTAATCTCACCATATAATATCAAGGGTTGTATGTGCTCGGCTAAGGTCTAATCTAGTTAGGTTAAGAAAAACATGTCAAAATTTTAAAAATGACATAATTATTCAAAATAAACTAGAAAAACGAGGGCAAAATAATGTTCAAGAGATAATTCTACTCCCGTCCCCCCATTTAAATTGTACAAAGTCTCTTTTTTACTAAGCATTAAATAAAGGTGAAGAGAAAAGTAGAATTAGAGCGAGAACTTCCTTGAAATTTGCTCCATAAAGAAAGAAACGTGCCTTTGTATAAGCATCATGAACAAACTTCAATCCCTGAAATCACACTACCAACAAGCATAATTCTAAAAAGAAAAAATGAAAAATGAAAAACAAACCTAACTCACTTTCGTAGGAATCACGGTTGCATTTAGCATATGCAACAAGCCTTTGAAACCACTTGGTGTCCCAAGTGGACGAGTGAAGTCTCGTGAGGGCTTATAGGGAACACACCTACAAAGTTCATTTAAAATACTAATACAAGGTTATTGTGTTTAAAAATTAAAGAATTAAAGCAGAGGTAGGTTACGTCGTAACTCTTTTGAGGGAGTTACGCCGTAACTAGCAAAACCTGACATAAGCTGCAAAGCGAGTGGTTACGGTGTAACCACATAGATGGTATTATGCCGTAGTCAGTAATGCATCAAGAATTCTGCTGCCAAAAGTTAGTTACGGCGTAATCACAAAGATGAGTTACGCCGTAACTCTGGTCAGATCAGCAAACTGCAGCAGCAATTACTTCCTCGTTTCCTGGAAAAATGTTTAGAAAACACAAAACCCTACAGAAATGGAAATAAAACAAAAGAAAGGGATAATTTGGTTTGTCTCTCGAAAGAGCACTTTTTTTATTTACGAGTCTTTAAGTTAGACTCAGAGCCGCGGGGCTTCTATGGGGGCCTTTGGACCTGGCCGACTTCCACCACTCGTTGGCACTCATTCATCCATTTGTCAAACTCCTTTTTCCTCGTAGTGTTACGGATGCCATCTGTTCCAAATTCATGTGAAAGCCATTCATCACATGATTTTCCCCGGTCATCATCATCAGCAATAAGACTACCAGTAATACTTATGCTAGATCTTGCACCGTTTATAGTGTCAGTGAGATGATTGTACTTACACAGCTTAACCAGTCCCTTATGGATTTTCGAGTTCCCAAATCTTATTTTGTTCCAATCTTCTAACGCTAATTCAATATCATGTCTCTCACCCTTGTGAGGGTATATCCACTCATTCGCCTTTCTTTCACATTTTTGAGGATGAGTATACGGGGGCCATGCTGTCACTGACTGTTATCCTTGGTTAACATCGAGTTGCTAAAATGTTTGTTTGGAACTGGAGTTTCCTCAATGCCTTGGACAATCTTTTCCTGTTTTTGCTTACAATTATCAACATTCTCTCTACCATCATTAGTATTAGGTTTAAAGTGTAGAGCGGGATCTAGTGATTGAATATTAACAACATCAACATTATTTGAAATTTCAATTTTTGGTTTTATATGCTCTTTCATACTAAAAGTTATTTGTTTATTTTCAGTTCCAAAAGAAATTTGTTTTTCAAAAACCTTAATATGAGCCCTACAAGTGTCCCGCTTCCCTATGTCAATAACCACAAAATCAGTTGGGAAAAAGAATTTTCCAATTTTTAAAAGCACATTATTCACAATTCCCCTTGGTACAGCTTTAGAGGAATCAGCCATTTCTATCATAATAGTTGTTTCTTTTAAATTGGTAAGTTTTATTTTATCAAATACAGTTGTAGAGATAAGGTTTACCCCAGCCCCCAAATCAGCTAATGTGGGAATCTTAATGTTACCAATAGTGCATGGGAGAAGAAAACTTTCCTGGTATTGCTGCTTCTTAAGGAGTTGGCTCGGCAGGATCTTGTCGTCTTCTGATTTATCATCCTCTCTTAGGTAGTTAATCCCGGAAAGATCATTAGTTATAGAGGATGTGCACTGCTCTTTCTTTGCTTTGTCTTGCGCAAATATGGCTTTGCAGGCAATGGCTTTAGCATTACTCGTTTCAAGGTTTTTAGCCAATTGCCCAATTTGTGTTTCGAGGTTTTTAATCGCAGCATCTTGGTTACGTAGGTTCATATTGGTATCCTCCTTTACTTTAACAATCCATTCCTTGAGTTTATCTCCTTTTTTTGTAGATTCTTCGATGTGCCTGTGCATTATTTCTTCAAGGCTAGGTTTAGGAGGATTGTTGTTGATTCTTGTGTAGAATCCTAGGATTTTTCTCGATATTTGGGCCTGTTATTATTGTAGTTGTTGAAAGGGGATTCTCTTCCATATTTAACTTCTCCGATCCTTTTAAATTCCTCGTTGGAGGAACATTCTTTAGTAGGTGGATTTTCATTTTGCTCTACTTGAATAAAATGCACATTTTCCTTGAGCTTCTTCATTTCTCTTCCCAGGATTTCTAGTTTGTTGTTTATTGCTACAAGGCCCTCCATATCTCCATTCTTACTTCGGTTGCTCCCTCCATTGTGCCATTTGTGAGAGTGGTCTGCCATCTTTTGAATAGTTTCTAAAGTCAAAGTGGGTGTCATACCGGGAATCGGTCCCTGAGAATCGATCATTTGTCTTGAGGAGATGTTCAGACCTTTGTAGAAGACGTTCACCTTTTGTTAGTTGTTGAGGTCATGAGTAGGGCATTTGTTTAATAATTCGTTATACCTTTCCCAAGCTTGGTATAATGTTTCATCACCCTCTTGCTTGAAGTTATGGATTTTTTCTAATTGCTTAGCCGTCTTTGATGGAGGAAAGTATCTCTGAATGAAATACTTTTTTAGGATAGGCCAAGTATTGACAGTCCCAGCAGGTAATTGATCAACCCATCTTTTAGCAGCTCCCGTAAGAGAAATAGGGAATACTCGTAACATGATAGCGTCGTGTGAGACTCTGGGAATTTTGAGTAGGCTGACGATGTACTCAACGTTGTCTATATGTTCATGGGCATCATCGGTGATGCTTCAAGAGAAAGGATTTGCACGTAATTCCCTCATGAATTGAGGTTTGATTTCGAATTAGGCATCTTCAGTGATAGCCGGCCTAACAATCCCTGGTCCTTGTTCTTCCCTTGTTAATGCCAAATATTCCTCAAGAGTGAGGTCATTGATGTTAACAACTTCCATGGTACCTGAAAACTTGAAATATGATCGTGAGAAAAGTTTAAAACGAAATGAAAGACTTAATACTAATCCTAACATAACTCCCCGGCAGCGGCGCCAAATACTTGATGCAGGTTTTACTGACCAGGTTTTAATATTTATAAAGTCTCGTTATACCTATGGTCTACCCTAGTGCACTAACAGGCAGTGTACCCGGTTGTGTGTAGTGTAGTAATCGGTAAAGCCGAGGTCGTCCCAAGAGCTATGTGTGTTGCATTATTACTAAGTCTAGGTGTCACAGATTTATAATGGTTTTGATAGGGAATTACATAATTAAACTACTAACGCAAAATAAAGAAAATAAAAGGTAAAGGGTAAATCAATAGAGGAGAGTGGTGCTAACCTAGTTAATCCTCCTAGCTAGTTATGCCTACGTCTACTTACTTCCAATTACTTCAGGTGGGGTCAAAGTCGAGAGGACAACATTTAGTCAATTCGCCCAAACCTATCAGCAAATATGCCACCACAGGAGAAGTCACGTGTCCCCTCATAAGTCCTGTTGTTCCTGGTCCCCTAAGCCAAGTCATTAAGTACCGCTACATAATAGATTTATAATAGTAAGTGCCCGGGCGTTAGCAACTTAAACACTTACCCCCTAATTCTTAAGTTCATCCAAATGGTAGGTGATCAGTTGGTCAAATTGCACAAGTAGAAAGGGTCGTCAGTTGGTCATCTCTTACCCTTCCCATCTCAGTCCGCTCACCTAGGGTCAGTTGGTCATATCTCCTAGGCAATTGGCCTCTACCGCCACTCAAAACTACCGAACCAAGGGTGGCTACCAATAAACTATGCATGCATACACTTAGAAATAATTGTACGGAAGTAATGTAAACGCAAACAAAACAATTAAGGAATCATAACTAGGCTAGCACCAAGAGGTGCTTAGCCGCTCATATTAATCATACAAACCAATTCAATATTCAAAGGTACGAAATACATGAATTGAAAGTAAAGAAAATATAAAAATGCTAATGCTTATCGTAGGGGAGTGATTTCTCCCTTGGAGACGGCTCCGCATGCTCCTCTAGACCTGCCTTGAGCTTTTTCCCATGTTCTCTGGTTGTTGTGTGTTGAATGGGATGATTAGAAATGTTGGAATTCATGGGGTATTTATTGGCCAGATCTGGGTTACAGCGTAACTATAACATGAGTTATGCCGTAACCTTCTATTTCATCGTATTTTGCACTAGATCTGCTAGTTACGGCATAACCTTATAAGTGGTTACACCGTAGTCTTCAATAAACTTGGTTACGCCGTAGTTAAGGTAATAGTTACGGTGTAAGTATCAGCGGCGTGGAACCTCATTTGACCTAATATAGTTACGTCGTCTCCTTTGGGAAGAGTTACGCCGTAACCTTCTAATAAGTTGGTTTTCTGAGTCACGCAATAGTTACGGCGTAATGTGAGAGACGAGTTACACCGTAACTTCTTCAAAATCAGCATACTATGATAAATCTTTAGATAATTCACCAATTCCGCGTCTCTTTAGCTCCAATGCTCGTAATTTACCTGAAAGTGGAAAACAATAGAAAACAAGCGTAAATCCATATAAATGATATAAATTACAAGCATTATCGGGGGAAATTGACACTTAATAATTAGGACTATTTGATGTTATCAGTCATCGATCTTAAGAGCTGAGGTTGTTGTTCTTAAGTCTCAGAATTCTAGTCTTTACGGACAGGTGTGCATCCGTGCCATCCTCTTTTTTTTAATGTTTTTCCTCTTGTTTTTTTCTGTTGTTTTCTAACTTTGTTTTGTTTATAGGTACGGACTTTGGAGGAGTCATGCTCTGAGCTCCGCTGTCGAGATCCGTCCTTTGCTTCTTTGGAGGAGGAATTTTGTAAGATTCAGAATGATAAGATGGGCGGACTTTTGCAGAAGGTTGATTCGGCCATTGCTGAGTTGTATGCCCTGGGTAGCCATCTAAATTAGGAGTTTTATCCTCGATTCCTTACACTATTATCTAGCCGTCGTTGGTTATTAACGAACGGTATGAGCCTCGTTGTGTTTAAGTGCTTAAACTCTCCAGAGTATACTGCCGCAATGGCAAAGGTTATTGAGTGTGCCGTTGATAAGGGTATGCAAGAAGGCTTGGTTGCGGGCATCATCCATGATAAGGAGAAAAGAGAGCTTGTTGAGCTTGCTGTGACAACCCGTACTTTCAGGTCATTTCTCGACACGATTCATGTTTCATTATTTCAACATTTTTAGTAAACTTGGTTTACTTGTTTCAAATTCGCGTAACCTTGGAGGTTTAGCGGCGAATTCATGATCATGACATCACGTACATTTCATATGGACTATGATTAGTCTACATTTCATTGTCATCATGTGCATCTCATTGATTCATTCACGACATCTCATTTCATATTTTACGCGTAAATTTTTATAATTTATAATATTTATCGCGTGAGTTATTATTTTGTATATTTAAACCGTTACTTTCAAAAATGATCCCGAGGTATTTTTAAACTTACATCTAGTTCATAAAAACTATATTTTTAGTTTTCCTAGCGTTTCAAATTTATTTCATACATTAATCGTTAAAGTTTAATTATTACGTCGTTTTTCTTAAAAATTGTACGATAATTATTTTATCACTCAATTTTCACAAGGAAAGTATTTTTAAAATTTTTATTATCACATTACAATCTATTTTGACCTATTAAAAACTTGCTTGTACCAAAAACTCCCATTTACCTTAACTTAACTTTACTTTACTTACACTTTTCTTAAAAATTGTTACAAGTATACATTTTATACACTATATAGAATAAAGAAAGAAAAAAAAAATATTGGGTAGACATAATCCCCCCAAAATCCGGCCATGGGGGGGGATATGTCTTAAATGATTGTTGAAAATTTTTGTTGATAGTTTATACTTGCACTTCATCTCATAATTTAATCATTCATCTCATTCTTCTTTTCAAGATTTCCAAAACTTTTCTCTCTTCTTCTTGGGTCTCCAAAACCGGCCACACCTTCAAAGAGCAAGGGATCAAGATTTTTGCAAAACTCAAGTGTGTTTACAACCTAGATTATATCCTTTATATGGTTTTGAAATAAAAACCAAGGATATTTAAGTTAATCCTTGTTACTTTCACCTCATCATCATCACTTGTAAGCATATTCTTATCATTTTTATGTTTCCTCTTCATTTTCATATGCTTCTTATCATTTTTGGAGCTTATATGCATGTATTGTGATTTATACCATTTATTTCATGATTTTTAAGTTATATATACAATATGGTCATCCTATAATTACTCCCATGGTATTCTTTGGTCTTGATGGTGATTAGGAACCCATGACACCCTAAGAAGGTGTATGGTAGGATTAGATTAGCTTTGGAGTTGATTTGAAGGGATTAGAATAGGTTTTGTCCGAGAAAAACTATTTTCGTAAACTATATTTTGTGTTCTGTCCTTAAAACGAATTTCTGGAAAAACCTACTGTTGGTACGACCTTTTGGCATTCATATTTAGAAAATATACTTTAAAACGAATCCGTGGCCTTTTGAACGGATAAAAACGGAGTTATAACGAAGCCGTGGTGAATTTTTAAAGTTTGACGACGAAATGTTTATTTTTCAGAAAATTTCAGCAAGCAGATTTTACATATTTCGGGTCAAAAACGAGCCTTAAGCTTCACAAATTATTTCGACTTCTCAAAAATATATTAGTATACTTCGATACGAAGCTAAGGACATATTTTACGTAGAAAACGGATTTAAAACGACAAATATATGCACGTTTTTATAAAGTTGCCGTAAATATTATTTTCTGAAAAACTATATTAATTTACGTCACAAGTATTTTATTAGCTGTAAGGGCTATGTTTGCGGCAGTTTTTAACCATGATGTGAAACTT
The DNA here is from genome assembly GCA_019973895.1 of Chrysanthemum seticuspe. Lineage (NCBI taxonomy): Eukaryota > Viridiplantae > Streptophyta > Magnoliopsida > Asterales > Asteraceae > Chrysanthemum > Chrysanthemum seticuspe. Next base: position 24,261,084 of record BPTQ01000002.1, read on the forward strand.
TTTATAACAAAGTGTCTTCTAGTAAAATCAAGTTCATCGGCCATATTTTCCAAAACAAAAAGCCGTTTGTCAAGCGGAGTTATGGTAAATTAATTACGGATGTTCAAACATTGGCCGAAACTTATTTTCTGCACACAATTAACAAAAACCACCATCTTTAGCCATTAATATCTTTATGATCGAGACCTTTTGGACGAAAACTCCTGAACTGAAACTTCTAGATATCGATACAAACTTTCCAAAACCGTCGAGTTCGTTCTCTAACGATCGACGTACACCGTTTTACGACTACTTTTCCGGAGCCATTTTTGTTAATTACGTGATTTTTCCTACGACATTGTTTTGCGACGAAAAATGGTAATTTCACCAAAAATCATTATAAAACCATTGTAGGATGACCTTTTGACGTAAAAACTTGTAAAGTGATTTTCGAAGGGTCAAGACGTCAAAAGAGTATTTTTCGACGACGAGTAATATTTTCAAAACCCGTAAATGGTATAAATAACATACGTAGTGCATGCATAACATTACATTGCAACTCATTACATATCATATCATTCGTAATAGGTCATTTACGAGATTCACGCTATACCTCAGTGTATCCACTTTTGCCATCGCATTATTGTCCATGTGAGTTTTCATAGCCCCTGCTTTTATACGTTTTGAATTACTGTTTTGGGGGAGATACATGCTCAAACTGTTTTCATTTACTTTCACAAGTACATTAACTTTTATGGATTACCGTGAGTTCCATAGCCCCTACCTTTACTTGCTTTCATAACTGTTTTGGGGGAGATACATGCTCATCATCTTTTATGACATTCATATTTATTTGCAAACTACATGCTTAACTGAACTTAATGTTTAGTCATATCCTGTATCATTTTCATTGGACTGAATGTCTTGGGATTATCATTGGACTGAATGTCTTGGGATTAACATTGTGCTGAATGTCTTGGGATTATCATTGTGCTGAATGTCTTGGGATTATCATTGTGCTGAATGTCTTGGGATTATCATTGACTATACATATCTTGGCAATGGGTTGTGAACACACAGGTTGCAAGTTTTGTATGGGCGGGACTTGGAACTGAGTGGATTCACAATGCCTTTGCTGCATAAACGATTTCTAAAGGCTTTACATTTCAAGACAAACTCTATGAACTCACTCAACCTTTGTGTTGACACTTTTAGCATGTTTTATCTCAGGTATATAAGGCATTCACTTCATGGCATGCATTTGGACACATCATGGAGTCGTGGTGACGACGCGTCTCACTTGGGTTTTACGTACTTTAAAACATCGTTTGAATTGTAATAAACTTATTTCCGTACAAGTTGATTTACATTTGGGACCTACTTTGTAAACTCTGATTATTTTATTAAATCAAGCGATGTATTTTTCCAAACGACACTTTAGGTCGTTCAATATAACTGTGATTATGATGCTATGACAGTCAATCCCCAGGAATTCCATTCCGCTGCAAAACAGGTAATTTGGGGGTGTGACACTTGCTGCATATAATCCCTCTGTAGAAGATCATTATGTTTCCGTTGTGAGGGCCCTTGAAAATGTGTAGTTTTCTTTGCTCTCCGTGCTTAAGTCCAACAAAAATGCTGGTATTGCGGAAGTTATGGACCTTCTCCGTGTTGATGAGCCTTCCGCGAATGCTCCTATGATTGCAGGGTTACAACCGGATCTTGAGCAACTCATCGTCCCTGTTTATGATAAGGGTAGTAATGGTATTGTTGGCAACAGCTCTTTGTCTTGCTCTTTGGAGGTTGTTCAAAAGAGGTTTGATCATGTTAGAAAACGCCTTGATGGTTATCGGTTGTCTATTGCCGATGTTTACAATTCTTCCATTGATCCTTTGTCCGCTCGTAACATGATGGGTGTGGAAACATCTTCACCTAGTGAGCTAACCTTTGTTTGTACTGCTTCTTTGCCGGTTGCGCCTCTTCCTATCAGTACTTCTGATATTTCTGTGATACCCCTTTCTATTGAAGATTATGATGTTGGTGGGTCTAACACCCTTGTTGAGGTTGTAAATGACCCATCTTCTGGAGTTAGCGAGGTCTCCGTTGTTCTGTCCGAACCTTAAGCGAGTACTACCGCTTTAGTGCGGGTTTGGTTTTTTGATTGTTTTTTTTTTAGATACCTTGTAATCATCTGAACAATGCATGTCTGTTTGTTTTGTGATACTTCTGATAATTGTTTTCAGCCTTTTTTTGTTTATCTTTCTGCATGCTTTCTTTGCTTTGCATTTATGCTACAACTTTTCCCTTATGCAAGCTCTTGATGCCTTTGGTGTACATTGTTTTCCACTTTTGTTTGCTATGTTTAACGTTATACGGATATGCACATTTTGTAATAGTCTTTTGTGTACATACTCTTTTTGTCTGTGCGGTGCTATTTTTAATGTTTATACGGATTTGTACGTTTGTAATAGTCTTTGGATAATTTTGGCCTATCCTCCCAGTACTGGGCTTGCAATACCTCTTACGTAAGTTCACCAGTTGTGTTATTCGTGATAACCTTACGTCATTCAGAAATAACATATTTTGGGCCATACCCAATTCTTGTGCTTGCGCGTCTTATGCACTTAATAAAGATAAAAACAGTTTAAAGAATAAAATAATGAAGGTAGCTAATCTTCATCATTCTTTTATTAACTGATCATATTTTTTTAAATACATTACAAAAATAGGTAAATTCAAATACATTTTATACTTCCCTACCATCGGCTTTACTCCTTTACTTCTGTGGCTACTCAAGCCGTGCTTCTCTTCAGAATTCTGGTGATGACGAACATTGTTTTCTTAGGAGAAATCTGTACTACGGAAGTTTGTTTTGATTGTCATCCGTATGCTATTCTTATATTTTGGCCTTGTTGTTTTTCCACTGGCTTTGCCGGTGTGGATAACGTCTTTGTGAGTATCCGTACTCTCTTCGTGGGCTAGAATCCTCTCCTTGTATGCTACTTTTTCCTCCGAGATCTCGTGTCACTCTCTTCTGACGATGATCCCTGAGGAGCTACCAGGCTGTTACCTTTCATCCTTCGGACAGTTCCGTGTTTTTGAAAGTGTAGCCTGTGAGAGTAGCTTTTGCATATATATCCCGGCCCCTGCAAGCTGGTCATTTTTATCTTACGTTTGGTCTGTCCGACCAGATTCACTTTGGTCGGTAGACATGTGCTCGTCTGGGAGCCGGGGTGCAACAACAATAGGATGTATGCGTAGTTTGCGTCCTTTGTTGCTTGCCGTTGTAAGGGAAGCTTCCTAATAGTTAGGGACTTCCTGATATAGCTCCTTGCCCCTAGCATTCCTTCTTATCCTTCCCTGAGGACCCATCCCTTTTCACACTCCACCATTCCCGCCCTTACCATTTCAGTTCCCACGTGCCTCCTTGACCCGGCTGTCTCCGCAGTTGACCAGTGAGCACCTGTTCGATCTTGCTTCCCAATGGCTGCTGGGAGTCTAATCGACAGTAGTGCTCCAGTCACGAGTGCCATTGCTCTAATTGGCAAGGTAATTGGAAACGCCGTAGGAGGAGGTTTAAATGACGGGGCGTCATGGTGTTTTGTGGTGGTGGGTGATTAGCCGTCATTTTAGAACGACTAAGTGTTATTAGTAGTTATTTAAGAACATATTTATGTGTTTTTCATGTTCTCCTTCCTTTTTTCCTTGTGATGGTGATAAAGGCTTAGGTTATGTATGTTTTCACTGCCGATGTTTTGGCGATATGTTGCCATGGGAACAAGCTTCTTCAGACTTTTCTTTTTAGGAATGTTCGATTCTGGAGAACGGCGATTATTGCTTTTGCTTTTCTTGTTTCTTCCTTTTTTACTTCGCGTATTTATAGCGAAGATTTTACTGTTTTTCACGCGCTAGCGTTTGTCCTTTTCTACCAGTTGGTAGGTTATTACATATCTAGGTTCGTAGCCTGGGGGTCTATTTTTCTGCTTTATTTGACATGATATTCCTTGGGAAGGAACGCGTATCTGTACTTGCAGATTTCTTCCTTTCTCGTTATCTGTATAAGGTTTATCCTTTTACCTCCGCACTTACCTTGTTTATTGTTTATTATCTCCCTTTTCATGACTTGTGTTTATTATGTCATGTCCACCGCGACTTCCTGCATACTTCTTTGGTGTGTTACCTCTTCCAGAGCTAACTCTTTACAAGTTACGGGTTTCTGTCTCTTTTTATTCTCTGGGAGCTGTTTCCGCACGGTTTTTCCGCTCGCATTCGTAGTGTCATTTTTTCCTTGATGCGCGTGCAATTCCTTTTATTCTTGTTATTCATCAGCTTCTACCATCGGTTTCTTCTCTTTTTCTTCTCTCTGCTTTTTAAGTGCAAACATTCTTCCGTGGTATGTCTTGCTTTTCCGTGGAATTCACAGAACTTTCCATTGACTTTTTCTTTGATCATAGTAATTGAGGACGGGCCTGGGGACCTAGCTCTTCTTGTCGCTGGTATTTCCTCGGGCGGCCTTATCAGTTTGCGGAAACCTTGCTGCCTTTCCTTGGCTCTTGATTTATTCTTAAGTTCTTTCCTAAAATATTGTCGATGCTTAACTGTTGCTTGTTCCATTGGTCTTTGTATTCACGACCTTTTCCTATCACGTCTTCCCGCAGCTGCTTCCCCTCTAAGAAAGGAAGTAATTATGTTCATTACTTCGGCCATTGACCTCGGGACTCTGTCATGCAGCCGCTTAATCAATTCTGGATCGGTAATCGCGTGCATGAATCCTAAGATCTTCATAATTTATGGGGCTCCCTTTACGTTCCTTGTCTCTTCTTTGAATCTTTGTACGAAGTCTTCCGTTAGTTCTCCATCCTTTTGCTTGATATGATGAATCTCCACAGGGTCTTTGATGCATTTCTTTTTTTGCAGGAAGTTAGTCAAGAAAGCCTCCTTTAGCTCGTCGTAGCTATTTATTGATTCGGATGAGAGGTCATCGATCCAGATCCTAGCAGATCCAGTGAGTGTGGAGTTGAACATATGACACCATGTTGGCATAGCCCATCGTTCCACCTTTGCTGCTGTCTGGAAGATCTTTAGATGATTGGTATGTGCTAAAACACATACCATTTCTTTACTAAAACAGGCCCAAAATAACCAGAAAAGAGCCGTTAATGTCTAATATTTGTTGGTTTCTTGAGTTTATGCATGTGCAGGTACGGATATGACAAAACACACAAAAGAAAGACAAATCAGACAAAAAACCGAGCACGAGAAGGAAAAGAGTGCAAAAGCTGAAGCCGAGAAATTGAAAGTGAGTAAATGTGAAGATTTGAATGATCTGAGAAGAAATTTGCAAGTTTGGATCATCCTTTCTCAAATTTTCAAGAATAGCCCTTGAAGTTTCTAAATTGGCAATATTAGTCCTTGAAGAATAAAAATTGGCAAATCTGGTCCTTGAAGTTTATGGAGTTAACAAGTTGAACCCTTGAAATTACTATGCTAAAATTACACCTTGAGTCCTTCATCTTTTCAAATTGGCATAAGTTACCCTTTATGAATGTTAAGATATCATAATAGTTATGCCAAGTCCATTTCAAAAATTAAAACAGCCCAAGTCCATCTATAGCCCAACTTAAATATTAAAACGAGAATTGACTTAAAGTCTCCAAAACATACACTTGTAGTCCTCCTTTTCTAGATGAGTTACAACTTCATTTCTTAAAAATTAACATTTACATTTTTTGTTATACAGATCATATATAAAATGTCAAAATGGTCGGTTACTCCGTTATAACAAAATTAAGATATTTGTTTAGCTTGGATGGTGCAATAATGGGCAACTGAAGAGTTACCTTTATTTTTTATTTTTTTTATTATTGTCATTTTGACAAAGTGAAGGGCTAACTTTGTAATTTTTTGAGACCTAAAGATTGAAGATGAAATTTTGGAAAATGAAACAAGAAGAAACGCGTGTCTATCTATCTATCTATACATACTACTACCTCTGTCCCATATTTATTATCCACATTTTCTTGTTTGTTTGTCTCAAATTAATTGTCCACTTCCATAAATAAATAAAAAATATAGATCAGGTTTACCATATTACCTTTATTTGAGGTTATTATTACAAACTTTAAAAAAAATAGAAATTAATTGGTTAAGGGTAAAACTATCTTTGTGTAAAAAGTAAGAAAGATAAAAATGTAATGATGATGTTTTTTTCTTAAACTGTGTGTTTTTTGTCTATGTAGAATAACTTTGAGACGGATGTAGTATTAAAAAGGAGTTTGTGCTGACATAATTATTTTGCAAGTTGTTTAACGTGTCATTCAATCAGCGTGTCAATTGGTTTCTGAGTTGAAATTTATGATGTCATAATCCACGGACATTTTTTTTTTCTTATTTCTCTTCATTCAAGATTTCAAATTCAAAATTTTGTTTTTGGATATATGATCTTATGATTTCATATACGAGTATCTTTTATAACTCATTTCTCATATCTCAAAAGTCATATAATTGTTTTTTGAACAAATTTGTGTGTTGTCTTCTCCCGTTGATCTCCACAAACATGTAACTTTTCATTTTTACGTTTTCATACTTCCTTAATTGTCGTGGTTAACTAAGGTTACAACATTATGTAGTCAATTGGATATACCACGAAAAAATATGAGTTTACTATCTTTGATGCACTCAAAGTGTTTGTAAAAATGCCAATAATAAATGTGGTGTTGTTAATTCGGTGTTTTTGTTTTGTGGGTGCTACTGCTTAGGTGGAAGGATCAAACTTTGTGTTTGATTTAAATTTCATAACAATTTCAATTACTCTTTCCTTTATCCATTATGTTATACAAAGACTTGGTTAGTCACTCATACCCGACATCGTATGAAAGAGTTATTCTTGCACTTAGCAATGGTAAGAACTCAATATACTTTTACTTTGTTTCTAACATGGTATCATTCCAAGACATTCTTTTATGCTACGGCTTGCCATAAAAGAAAGACTACAAACACATGACAGGTTGATGTAGTGGAATCCAAATGTAAATATGATGTGTCCATTATGTTCCAAATGCAGTGATTCTCACAGCCATTTATTCTTCAAGTGTGATTACTCTAATGATGTCTGGATGGTGATGAAAAGAAGAATGAAAGTGCAGAATGTTGATAATGAATGGAGAAATGTTAGTGATAACCTCTGCGATTTACCCTGCAACAACAACATTAGAAGTGTGGTTAGGAAAATGGTGCTATCTAAAAGTGTATATTGTATTTGCAGAGAAGAAATGCTAGAATATTTACTACTCAGAGGAAAAGTACTACTATGATTGTCAAAGAAATTGAAAATAGTGTGAGAATGCCATTGTTAAGTATCCAAGTCAAGAACTCTGTACAGGTTAAAGTTGTGGCAGAGGAATGGGAAATTCATATGAAGATTCATAACCAGATGAGAGTTTAAAAAAGGTATTGGTTGGGGGAATACTGTTTTATTGATTGAGGTAGTATTCATAGGTGGTTTTTACAGGAGTGAATAGTTTAAGGGGTGTTTGGCTTCCTGTTTAATGTTGCAGAGTTGTGTGTGTATCTGATCTCATGAGTTTTATTATATGCAGACCATTACAAATAGAAGGTTCCTTGTATCTTGGAGTTCCACTGGTGTGACTGTACATAATTGAGTATCGTATGCTCTTCCAATTTGGCCTTGGGAGGTAATTGGTTAGCTATGTTTGACTCATTGAGAGGTCTAATTCAGTGGAATGTACCATAAAGTAGGGCTTTCCTTTGTGAAGGGTAAATGGTCAGGGTGGATGGTGCATGTTGGATGGAATAGAGAGGTGTAAAAGATGAACCTTCTTGGTCCATCTTATGTACTGTCAAAGGATGAAAGGTTGGATCTATCTGAGGGTGTGTGTTCCCTTCATAGTGATGCTTACTTTTTGTCCAAAATTCAATTTAAGTGAGGATGTAGCTGCTTGGTTGAATCTTGGGATGAAATACTAGGAAATGTAGCTATGTAAGGTATAGCCCCCCTTATGCTATATCCCACTTGATGATGCCTCCTCAATTTCAACTCAATCTATTGTGGATATAGGCTGAATGGGTTGAGCTTGAATTGAGGGTGGAAATGTAGTCAAGAGTATATGGTCATTGGTGCATAAAGGTGAATATATAAGCTAACAGTTCGAAATGGCATACATGTTTAGTATTACTGTCAGACTTTAGTTTTGTCCGAGATAAGGAGTAGTGCTTTGTCAGAGGAAGTTTTTATTCTTAGATTGTATGAAATTGGTAGTATTAAGAAGGATAGGCATTTCTATCCTTGTAATAACTCGTACTTTTCGGGTTATTATTTAACCCATTAGTTTTACAAAGTTATTGTGATTTCGCGAAAATTTACTTTTATGGGTAATCATTTAGGTTATTCCGTGTATGTGGTAACACATACGTTAACTTAAACCGACCCTAGACTATGTTTGGTCTACATGTTTTATACATTCCGGTTTCCATATTTTTATAATTCATATGTCATACTTTTACTTTTTCGTTTTTACGAAAATTTTGAACATTTTGCGTTTTTACTTAAATTGCGTAACTTTTAAACTTTACGTATAACCGTTTGGTTATCCCGGGCATTTCAAAAACCGGCTTTGGACATTTTTATATCACTTTATACTAATTTTAGTCCAATTTAAACAAGTGCACGGTCATTTTCATGCATACTCGTTATTTTTTGATAAATTGTGTTTTACGTGTTTTAACTCGCGTTTAAAGCGTTTTTACTTACACGTAAACTTAACCGATACCCGTACAACTTTTTCTAACACATTTAAACACTTTTATTTTTTTACTTTTATTTACCTATATTACATTTACCCTAACAAATATCTAGATATTATCTAATCTAATAATTACAAAATATCCTAAACTACTCCTCCTCATTTTTCTCTAGTCATTAAACACTTAGACAAAACTTTTTCTTTCTTTCTCTCATCAGCTAATCGAACCACAAACATCCCCAAATCCACCATAATTATTGATCCTTTGCTTGTTCTTTTGATTCTTGGTTGAAGGTTTTGATCTTTGTTACTAATCCTTAGTTCATTTCACCACAAACAACTCCAATCTAGCTTTGGTTCATGGGCTTTTCTTGAACTTTTGGAAGAGTTTTCATATGTAATTTAAGGGTGGGTTATTGATATGGAAGCTTGGTTTTAGTTTGGTGATTTTTAGTTTATGTGTTCTTGATTCTCGATTCTTGTTCTTGTTTGATCTTCACCACCAATCTTTGTAAGGAAATCATCCCTCATATTTCATTTATGTGTCTCATTGATATTTTTGCATATTCATACATAATATCACTTGATTATACCATGTACTTAGCTTAAAACCATGAAAAACATGTTTATACTCTATAGTTTCTGAGTTGGTTTAGGTTTTGTCCCAAATTCGTATTTTTCATGAAAAATCAGTGGACTTATGGACTTAGGTAAGAATATAGAGAGTTATATCTATGTCTTTCGGTCGTTTCGATTGGTAGAAAACCTAATAAAGATGCCCGATGAATTAAATAAACATGTTTTAGCGAGAAGTGTCAAAGTCTGAGTAACAGTTTTGAAATGGCTAAAACTCATAAAATTTACATATAACCACTTGTTGGTCAAAAAAGAAAAGTTTTAGCTAACACATAAAACTAAAAGTATCCGAAAACCCCCCATCAAACGGGGTTTTAGAAATCAACTTATCGCCAAAACTATGGGACTGTTTAGTTACTGAAAGAATAAGCTTATATATATAAGGATAAATTAGTAATTTCACTTTAGTTAACTTTTGAGACCGTGGGACCTACAAATATGTAAATTTTATTTAGAAAACTTTCCGACGACGTAAGAATCAAGTCTTAACCATTTACGGTTTAGGAGCAACAGATTTTTAAACATTTGACACATTTTAGTACAAAATTCTGCATTTAGGGAGCCGTCAAGAAATTTACTCTTTTAGTGTAAAATTCTGGAAGTTGGGAGCCGTCAAACTTATTTTCCGGAAAACCTATTTCCCGAACTCAATAATTCACCAAACTTTCAGGAGTCCATTTATACATCAGAAACCTCATTTTCATTCAAAGACTTAGTTGTAACGAATCTCAGAAATGTGTTTTGCAAATATGTCGATTATTTAACCAAAACTATAACACCCCCAAATCTCGGTACATCGGAAGACTTAAACAAGTTTTCGGGGCGTTACATGGATTGGTACATCACACAAGTATAGCGAAAACAAGATAGTCATATTATAACTCAAAAACCAATCCCAAATTTAATTATCCAATACAATCATCCCAAAATAGTTAAAAGTAAGGCCCAACATGATTTATAAAATATGTCTGCATAATAGTATCAGAGTTTAAATATGATCCTTCAACCATGCCTCATTGCCAAGCTTCCACAGAACAAGCACTCCAAACATCACTTAGATACCTGAGAAAAACATGCTAAAAGGTCAGCTAACGTTGGTGAGTTCATAGGTTTAAGTTCAAATTCAATAGTGGACCTGTAGGAGTTTATTTGCTATGCAAGACTTAAGATAGATACACCATGTCGTACCAATCACACACCAATATCACAATAAATAACACCATCAATAACATATCCGACGTCATAGTAGGGCCCTAAGCGACTCTAGCCAGCACAGTCGTAGCAAGGTCTAGAACAAATGCTACCTTGGACTAGGTCGAGATAGAAGTCTATTCTTAGCTAGGCAATCGTTATAGCAATCATAATTGCTACCCTAGACTAAGGCAACAACTACCACATATCTATCTAAACAGTCAACACATAAGCAAATCAAAATAGTTTAAAAAGTCCAAAAGAGTAGCATGATTTCTCACCCCAAATTAGTTAAACATAGAGATAAAAGTGGGGCTATGAAACTCACCTCAAGCAAGCAACGCACAAACAAACACTAGCAACGAAGATAACAGCTAACACGGCTCAGCAACTACTTACTCGGCACAACCTATTAATATAAACCTATTCTTAATATATATTTCCAAAATCAACGTTATCTACCCCAATGTATTCCTTTTCTTTATCTCCAAAAATATCTTGTTTCACCGTTTAATCCTAGCGTTTGGTACGTCGTGTGTGTGTAACGACTCAACATGATATCATGAATGCACTCAAATAACCACAATGTGACTCAATGCAACACCATGAGATGTCTAAGCAATAAGCTCCATAGTCCAATAAGTTTCGAAATAAATAGCTAGACCTTATCGAATTCGTCAACTCGATAAACTCAATCATTTATTCGTGTCGCTTATTATCCCATAAACCGGTCGCATCCTAACGAGTCGTAAGGATAATTCACCCATTAATAATGTTATCCAACATTCCTAACGGGCTCTTATTAGATTCGTCAACCTAATAAGTCCGTTATCCACGTGGATTGACGCTATTAAGGATAGGTCATCCATAGCCCATGCACAAGACGTAAATAAAATTAAATGCCTGAAAATGGTATTAAATGATAATGGCACATTTCGATAAACGTGCACTCAAAACATTAAATACTTATTAATTAGAAAACCTTTCCGTTTCTAGTCGTTAATTCCCATTTAAAATAGCGAATAACAAGACAAGTCTTGTTATCGAAGGTTTTGATATAAAAACCATTTATTATTTATGTTTCATAGTTTTATTAACATTTATATATATATATATATATATATATATATATATATATATATATATATATATATATATATATATTACGTCAATTTCAATATTAGTTTCCAATCGTTATTCGTTTCGAGTCCACAAGCACGAGTCATGACTTCTCGGCTTTTAATCAATCTATAGTCTAATATATACTAAAGTCCATGTTACGGCGTTGTCGGGGTCAAGTATGACTAAAAAGTCAAAGTAACACCGACGTTGCTCAAAGTTGACAATTTATAATATACTGTAAGTACAAGTAAATAATCACAATAGCGCAAATCAATCTCCTATCAACACATATCGATCTCGCCATCAACAAACTACCAAAAATACCCGTAACCAATGTCACGGCCCTAATGGTCATGACACGGTCCCGGTTAAGACCACGTGAACCAAACAAGCTCTAGAAGCTTTTCGGCTCCACGCGTCTCATCCAAACACCAACAACAACTACCAACAAGATACCACAACAACCCGACCTGGACCCTTGGTCCTTGTGGGTCATGTACGCCAATCAAGACCCACATACGAGTCCCTAGTGGCTCGTACGCCTCACTAATCCCATCCAAACACTCCCAAACGGCTTCTCCAACAACCAAACACAATCAATCAACCTCCAAATAACATCCAATCATCAAACCCATCAACTAATCTAAACCAATATCATGAAACTATGAATAAAATGCAAAGACACAATAAAATGACACAACACACGATACCAAATCACTAGTTACATGTTTTATTAGTTGCAAATTAGTTTTAGACCCATGTTTCATCCAAAACCCACCATGGTCGACCTATGTACGAGCCAAATAAGGCTCATACGAGGCTTCTGATGGCTCAAACATACCACAACCATGTTCTTTTTACCTTTTCTAAACCCGATATACAAAGTTACTTGAAAACCCTAGAATCACGAATAGTTTTTGCAAGATTTTGAGGTGTTAATGAAGGCTTCTATAGGCGTGCCATATATGGATGGAAAGAGGAAAGAAAGATCTACAAAATGGTGGTGGAGGTAAGATGTCACTCACCGGAATTTGGCCGGAATCCCGCCGGAAAGGGGGCGGCGGCTATGGTGGTGGTTTAGGGTTTTGTTTTTAGGAGAGAGAGAGAGAGTAGAGAGAGAAATTGATGATATTTGTGTGTTTTTAGTGAGAGACGTGAAAGAGTGAAATGGGGTTGGATGGGGTTTATATATGGGGAGTTGGGGACTTAAAAAAAATATGGGAGGAGGGGGCGCCGGCTACACAAAAAAGGAGGGGCCAAACCCGCTAATTTTCTCAAACTATCTGGTTTACCCATTCCCGAGCTCATATATTGTCCTACGAGTGTCCTACGACGTTCCTTCGACTTTCTATTGCTTTTATTTACATTTTTCCACGAGTTTTGACTATTTATTTGCCAAGTTTCGAGTTACGGTTTAAAAGTTACGTTATTTCTCGTTATAGGATTTTATTGTGCCGAATCACATAGTGCTTAACGAAAAGAGTTAAAACTCATACGATGACTCATATGATAATAAAATAAACCATAAAAACCAATAAACGATATCAAAACAAGTCATGATCAATCGAAATAGTTCTAAAGGAAAATACTCGGTTTAACTTAGCGTAATGCGGTTACCTAAAATGGGCTCCCTAATTCCCAGTGTCACAAAAGCACCCTATAATACTTTACGTACTCTTCAAACTCCTTTCTATAAAGACCTATTTGATACTTGGACTTTAACAAACCCAACCATATAATTTAATACTCGACCACTCTACACACTTGTTGAATCAAACTCACTTTTGATACTTTTGAAAACTTAATAAACCTTCTAAGCTCGTCGACAATAGTCTTTGTGGTTATAAAAACCTTATAAACCCTAGGTACAATATTATAATTGATATAAAAACCTTATTAAGGTTCATTTGCATTCATACATGTATTCTTTACAACCTATGATGCAACATGTTATTTAGGTTGCTCGTAGGATTTTATCGATATTCTTGGCGTCTCGTTACATTATCTCATTATATTTGTCTCGTCACTTTATTAGCACGTTTGCTATCATCTTTGCTCGAGGTAAGTTCATAGCCCATACTGTCACAATTCTCAATTTTCGGTCATTTCTCAAACTCAATATTCATCATATTAGTTCATGCATGGTTTTGCATTTCATATTAAACGCATAATTTCTTATTAAATAGACGCTATCGCACGATCATTTTGTTTGAACCTTTGAACTTGAATCAAACCCTTGAACTTAATTACGAAATTATGCCTTGTTTGAACTTATTGAACCGTACGTGTTATGACCTTGACCTAAAGTCTCCCATGATCGGAGCATCACTATAAAGTCTCCCATGTTCGGAGCATCACTATAAATTCTCTCCTTGTTGGTGGAGTGTTCTCAATAATTCTCGCCTAGGGGGTCGAGTGACAAAGGAGGCTCCCTTGTTGGAGCAGTGCAAAGTCTCTCATGTTCGGAGCATCCCTGAGTTATTATATACGTGGTACTATATTGTGAACTATTATGACCATTTATACGTGACTACTTGACACGCTATATTATTTGCAATGGTTTGTGAACACACAGGTTGCAAGTTTTGTATGGGCGGAACTTGGAACTGAGTGGATTTACAATGCCTTTGCTTTGTGGACTATTTCCGATGACCGAAACCTTTGACTCTCTCTTACGAGTTTCTTATTTCACGAAACGTGTATACTCACCAACTATTTTCATAGTTGACCCGTTTTTCTCTCATGCATTTCAGGTGATCGTTAGTAAGCTTTTCTACCAGTTCTTGCATAATGAAGTTTTCACTTGTCACTACAAATTGTTATGTAATAAAACGCAATATTTTGGGATCTAAACTTTGTATCATATTTGCCGATGTCGGCTAAACTGGTATTGTAATGGTATACTATTTCTTTTTAATCTTAACGTTGGTATGTTCTATTATCTTGGGCTTATGTTCCTTTCCGTTACACCTCGTGTTTCCGCCTCCGGCGAGGGTGTGACAGATTGGTATCAGAGCCAAAGGTTATAGAGAATGCCGATTTTTCAAAAATAAAAATCACAGCTATAACCGGAATAAAGTTTTATTAAACATCGAACATCATCCGAGTCAACTAGTCCTATCGTTGCATCGTTAATCATAAATTATACATAGCCTGATCAACTATGTCTAATTTATGAAGAACCATGCAATGATAAGAATGGTAGTTTTAAATCATGTTTAGTCGAGTCTTTAGAGTCTGGTCACCTGAAATTGCATTGGTCGGGTGGGTATGCATAGCATGTTTTTATATATTCACGTCTACGTTACCGTACTTTGTTTATACTTTCTATTTTCTATCTTTCGACTCGTTAGACATAGCATGTCTCTGTTCCTGTCATATTTCGATCACTATAACACATTACCACCGTTCTAAACCTCATCTGCCTTTGTCCGAGTGTCATTTACTCAACCCGATATTTTGGTCCATTGCAGGATCATGGCTGCAAGAAACACACGCTCAGGAGGCAACAACCACGTCGACCTAAACAACAATGCCAACTCAAACAACAACGACAATCCAAACAACAACGCTGCTGGAATAGCGGATCTACTGGCCCAAATTATGACGCACCTTGATGCTAGACGAACCAACGTCGGAGAAGGTACTTCAAACACTGGTCATGGATGCAGCTACAAGACTTTCATGACATGCAAGCCGATGTAATTTTATGGTACTGAGGGTGCCATTGGACTGCTAACCTGGATCGAGAATGTTGAGTCGAAACTTAGTATCACAAAATATGCTTAAGGAAACAAGGTTGAGTTCTCTGCTGGTCTACTACAGGGTCAAGCATTGACCTGGTGGAACAACCAACTGCAGACTAGAGGAAGAGGGGCTGCAAATGCGTTATCTTGGGAAGCATTTAAGAAACTACTAACTGATGAGTACTGCAGAAAAGATGAAGTGCAGAAGCTGGAAGCAGAATTTTGGAACCACTTGATGGTAGGAGTAGAAGTCGACAAGTACACAATCCGTTTCCACGAGTTAACTAGGATGGTTCCTCACATGGTTTCCACTGTGGAGAAGTTGATCGACCGATATATATGGGGATTGATACCGGAAATTAGGAGGGACGTCACCTCGTCGAACCCAACCACTCTACAAGCCGCTGTGGGTATGGCGTATCGCTTGACAAATGATGTGATCAGGTCTGGAGAACTAACAAAAGCAAACGACAATGGACGAAAGCGACAGGAGGATCGCCAGGGAAGCCGAGACCAGGACCAGCAAAACAAGAGGCAGCGAATAACCAGGAACTATGGAGCGACCACTCAGGAGTGCAAAGGATATACAGGTCCACATCCAATGTGTACTCGATGTAACTATCACCACTCAGGAGACTGCCCAAAGTGCAACAAATGTGGACGGACGGGCCACTTCGCACGAAATTGCTCAAACAGGACTGGGAACCAAGGACAAAGAAAAGCATGTTACGAGTGTGGAAGTCTGGATCACCTTCGGAATACCTGTCCAAAGTTGAAAAGAACTCCCAACCAAGAAGGTAATCATCCAAACCTGGCATTGGCAATAGAAGGTCCACCAGAACCGAACATTGATGTTTCCCCCGCACGTGGACGAGCATTCTATCTGGGTACTGAGGAAGCCCGCAACGCGTAACGGGTACATTCTTTTGAACAACCACCTTCTTTCTGTACAACATGATTTTGAGTGCATAACTTGCTTCCAATTCTTACCACGTTCACGACATCGATTAATTTGAGACCTAACGATATCGACCTTAGTTGTAATTTATTTTGTTGATTTGATTTGATTTGTATAAGCAATTCCAATATCGAGCGAATCTTTCAAAAGACTTCATTCAAAAGACTTGTTTCCTAGCTTGATCTAGTGACAGTTCTTGTTTAATGAGTTGCGAAAATCAAGCTAAGAGACAAGTTTACTCAAGTCGGTTTAGTTTAATCTCATGACAGTTCTTGTTTGATGAGTTGTGAGATTAAATTAGAATCGACTACCTAAAGGTCTTTTGAGAGCTATGTTCGATATTGGGTAAGTTTACCCTATCAAATCTAATCACGGGCACGTACTTAGTTGAATGGGGAACCCGTATACATGAGCATTGATATGATCATTTAGATTGTTCGTACGAGCATGAACTTTTAGAACTCTTGTCGAGGTTCGGACTATAGTATCAATAATTGAATCACGAGGACGTGATTCCTCTGACATGGGAAGAATGTCACAATTCTCAATTTCCAGTCATTTCTCAAACTCAATATTCATCATATTAGTTCATGCATGGTTTTGCATTTCACATTAAATGCATAATTTCTTATTAAATAGACGCTATCGCACGATCATTTATTTTGAACATTTGATCCGATGCTTCTAAAATTTATCCTAATATATTCTTATACTCATTTTAAGACTATAAAAATTATATTATTAATTTACCCGATGTTTTCAATTTATTTCGTACATAAATTGTTATGTTTATATAATTACGACGGTTTTCGTAAATTCAACACGATAATTATTATTTCACTCAAATTTTGCAAGAAATGTATTTTTATAATTCTTATGACTTCAATATATTTTATTTTGATCCGCTAAAATTTATTTTTAGTTAACGCTACCTTACAAGTACAAATACATACATAATTACCAAATTATGCTTACAAATATATATTAAATCTACACTTCTATACTTAATAAAAAAAAATAATAAAAAATGTACAAGTTAAAGCAAAGACCCCCTTGTCGACACAAGGGGGTGAGTCACCACACAAAGAAACTAAATATCTTCTTTTAATAACTTATATTCATTTTTACTTACAACTAATCACATACAACTCATTTTCACAAAGTGTAAAAGCAAAAACCTCTCTTCCTTTCTTCTCTATTGTGACCGGCCACCTTGAAAGACCAAGAAGGAGTTCCCAAAAATTTTCTTGTCAAGTTATTTACACCCTAGTTACACTCTTGATTAAGGTTGTGAAATAAAAACCTTGGGTGTTTAGGATTAATCCTTTGTTCACTTCACCTCATCAAGTCACTAGTAAGCATCTCATATTCATATTCATATTTCATATCTATTTTGTGTTCATTCCATCATACTTGATAAAAGCATGCAATTTATATGGATGTTTATACCACTTAAATTGTTTTTAAGCACTATAAGTTTATATAAGTTATCCTATAATTACTCCTTGAAATATATCACTTTTGGTGATGCCTAGGAACCCATGACACCCTAATAAGGTGTATGGTAGGATTAGAATAGCTTCGGAGTTGTTTTGAATTGGTTAGAATAGGTTTTGCGCGAGAAAAACTCATTTCGACAAATTTAATTAAGGGTCTGTCCATATTTTTGAAATCTGGTATTTTCGACAGTAGATAAAAATTTTTGGCCTAGATATTTAGAAAATATACTTTAAAACGAAAACGTGGCCGCTTGAATGGGTTAAAACGGAGTTATAACGAAGAAGTTATGCTATTTTCAAGTTTGACGACGAAAAATATTTGTTTCAGAAAATTCAGCATGTAATCTCGACTTTTTACGAGTCAAAAATGAGTCTTAAGCGTTATAAAATGTGTCGACTTATCAAAAATATATTAGTATATATTATCACGATTCCGAGGACATATAAAACGTAGAAAACGGACTAGTAACGATTAAATTACATGCGTTAAACAAAGTTGCCGTAACTTTATTATATAAGCAAAATTTATATATTTCTATTAGACACATACTACGGCAACGAAGGACCATGTTGAGGGTCGTTTTTAACATGGATGTAGTACTTTTTATAACATGATGTCTTCTAGTAAAAGTGAGTACGCCTAGCCTATTTTCCAAAATGTCCGACCGTTCGTTAAGCGGAGTTGTAATGAATAAAATATGGTTACTTAAACTTAGCCGAAAACCACTCTTAAACGATATTTTGGACACAAGTACCATACTTAACCTATATTTTTCTCTATGATCGAGACCTCTAGGATGAAACATAAATGCTAAAACTTTGAGATGATGATACAAGCTTCCCAAAACCGTTGAGTTCATTTTCTAACGTTTGACGTGCATCATTTTACGGCTAGCTTTTCGAGGCCGTTTAGTCAGTTTCATGAAATTGTCAAATGACATTATTTTACGACGAAAAGTTATAATTTCACAATAAATCACTAAATGACTATTGTAGGATATCGTTTCAACGTAAAAACTTGTAAAGTAATTTATAAATTGACAAGACGTTATAAGATTATTTTTCGACGATAAACTTTATTTTCAAAAGTGTACAAGTGGTATGGATATCATATGAGTTTGCGTGCACGACATTGTTTCATGACTTATATTAGAGCATATCATTTATAATAGGTCGCGGTTAGAGTGTTGCGTCTCATTTCTGTGCATCCACTCTGTCATCATAACTATTGCAACAGGTGAGTAATCACATCCCCCTTTTTACCGTTTTACTATATTTTGGGGCGAAATGCATGAACCATATTTGAACTAAATTGATTACTACTTTTATTAACTCATTTTGTTTGAACCTTTGAACTTGAATCAAACCCTTGAACTTAATTACGAAATTATGTCTTGTTTGAACTTATTGAACCGTACGTGTTATGACCTTGACCTAAAGTCTCCCATGATCGGAGCATCACTATAAAGTCTCCCATGTTCGGAGCATCACTATAAATTCTCGCCTTGTTGGTGGAGTGTTCTCAATAATTCTCGCCTAGGGGGTCGAGTGACAAAGGAGTCTCCCTTGTTGGAGCAGTGCAAAGTCTCCCATGTTCGGAGCATCCCTGAGTTATTATATACGTGGTACTATATTGTGAACTATTATGACCATTTATACGTGACTACTTGACACGCTATATTATGTGCAATGGGTTGTGAACACACAGGTTGCAAGTTTTGTATGGGCGGAACTTGGAACTGAGTGGATTTACAATGCCTTTGCTTTGTGGACTATTTCCGATGACCGAAACCTTTGACTCTCTCTTACGAGTTTCTTATTTCACGAAACGTGTATACTCACCAACTATTTTCATAGTTGACCCGTTTTTCTCTCATGCATTTCAGGTGATCGTTAGTAAGCTTTTCTACCAGGTCTTGCATAATGAAGTTTTCACTTGTCACTACAAATCGTTATGTAATAAAACGCAATATTTTGGGATCTAAACTTTGTATCATATTTGCCGATGTCGGCTAAACTGGTATTGTAATGGTATACTATTTCTTTTTAATCTTAACGTTGGTATGTTCTATTGTCTTGGGCTTATGTTCCTTTCCGTTACACCTCGTGTTTCCGCCTCCGGCGAGGGTGTGACACATACCTTACTCGTTTCAATATTTATTTTTAACTACTTTGGGGTGAGATACATGCTACAACTTTTATTTTGATCACAACTACTTGAAAAATGTAATCTAAGCTAAATGTTTTATTGGCACTAAGTACCACTATTGCCAAAAATCATGTTTGTGTTGTTAAGGCAAACAAAGGCACTATATTTGAGAACACTAGGCATAACGGCAAATTACCTACTAGGGCCACTATTGCAATGATTATATCAATTTCTATTGGTACGAGGTTAACGCTTTGGTTGTCATGAACTTAGTGAAATAATAACTTTTTTCCATTTATGGGTGTATGACAACGTAACCCACGATATTGTAAACACGGAAATCTTGTAGTCATCTGTTTTACTTATAAACCTATGAATTCACTCAACCATTTTGTTGACTTTTTAGCATGTTTTATCTCAGGTTCTTAAGGTATTAGCTGGCATGTGAAGGCGCGCGGATATTTTGAAGACGATGCATTATTATCATTCGATAAAACTTTTAAATGATTATGTTGTACTATTTATATACTCCAAACTTATTGGGACCTCTTTTGTAAACTCTGATATATTATATGAATCGAATGATGATTTATTTCAAAACATATCATTTAGAGTCATTTTTCTGTAACTTGTACTATGTGCTAATAGGTAATATTCCAGTGACACTATCTTCCGCTGAGATAATTTTTGGGGTGTTAAAATCCTTTCTTCAAATATGATGTATTTGATTGATAATTAATAACATAGTTCACCTTTGCACGCAAAAAATACATGGTATCATTCCTGTTACAGCCATTTACTGATGTTTGATATTCAATTTTGATAAGTTTATGATAAGAAGCTGATAAAAAGGGTTTGAAATCATAAATAATTCTAGATTAGTGCTATTTAGACCTACAACACATGCCTAATATATAAATCACTTGTACAATTGTATTTTGTACTTTTTTTCTCCAATTTTCCACCAATTATTTTTTAAAATCAACCAATCAAATCATTTGATACATTTATAGGCATGATTAGTAGGAAAAAAATCATTTTTCATAATTCTATAAGTCACATAAATAAGGGATGTTTATATGTTTAAGTATTCACTTGGATTATTTACAACCTATTAATTGTGCAATGGTACTCTACTCACTTAGGTTTGTGACTAGATCTCTTCCCCCTTCTTTTATTTTTAAACACCAATACATGATAGAGCTCTATAACTATCTTTTTCTTTTGGAAAAAAGTATCATTAAGATCCTACTTTATAACTTTTCAAAGTTCTTAGGATTAATGAAAAAGTACATTTGTGTATTTATCTAAACAGAATGTAGTCCAAATAATGATTTGAAAATCTATATTATTGTTTCTTTTGTTTTTTTTAATGGCTTAAAGCTATTATCCAAGTTACTCAATGAATGGAAACTTTTAAAGTTGTGCTCCAAGAAGAATATCTTGGGTTGTTATGATAATTGAAGGTATATGTTTTTTCCTCATGTCATTGTTCTTTGATTTCGAACATAGAAACATAGTAAAGGGAGAAAGCTTCTAGATAGTTGTTTTAAAAAAACTATCTATGTATTTTGATGTAGCAAAGAATATCTTAATGGAGCTTTTAGATTCAATATGTATGTTGTTATCAATTCAGGCATGAATATAAAGTTTGCAAACTTGCCCATGACCCTTTCACTTCTCAATCATACATATTCAACAGGTATGTTGCTTTGTTTTTTCAACTTTTGCTTGAGATTTGATGTTGAGTTTATGATATATGAATAACAATAAAACATGTAGACACCACAGAGTACACAGCGGAAGACTTAGGATCATAACAAATAAATAATTAACTGAAGAATGCGTAACATACCTCTTGCAATTGGTAGATCTCTTCAATGAATGTGACAAAGTGGTTTAACGAGTTATCCCTTACCGTTTTATAACTCAAACCAATTGGTGTAAGAATAGTGTCTTACTACCACGTTCTTGTACACACGAATTAACAAACGAATAAAGCGATTGCTAGATCTACAAAACTTTGTTTTAGAAAAACAATTACCAAACACCCTATAAAAGGGTTGGCCGTTTTTTATGCAAGAGAAAACAAGAAAAGGTTTAGGTTAATGTGTGTGCACAAAAGCTATGAAAAACATTAACCCTAGCCTTTGTATTTATAGTGTTATAAAATCTTTGGGAACAAGTTATGGTTAGGGTTGTGTAAACCCTCCCATGGCCGACCATAGCATGCCCCCAAGGGATACCCGAATCTTTTCCTTTTTAAGATTTTACACTACTAGTCTTTCTCTTTACATTTAACGGTCGTTAGTTATTTTCCGTTAAATACTTAACGATCATTAGACGAGTTTTGTATAATAATTAATCATAATCAATTAACATTAATTATTAACTTTAATTCTCATTCGTAATGTGTGCAATCCCGTGGTCGCGAGTTCGAATCCGGACATTCACGTATTTATAAATATATACATTTCCAACAGCTCCCACTTGGATATGTTTATAAACGTGTAATGACATTGGTTAGCGTCTAGCAACACGCCAATGCCCCCGGTACAACTCGTGTATGGTTTTCTGGAGAAAAACCAAGTTTCGATGATTCATCATCATATTCATCCTTTTGTTTCTAATACCATGTTAACAAGAATATAGATCTCACTCATTTCTTAATTAACTATTCTGTTTCTCGCTTTATGTGATTGATCAAGATTACCAAATCTTCTGAACATATTCCAAAAGACCTTGGGCATGGCCATGCAAACATCTTAACAACCCTACGAGGGGCCCAGCAGTATTATACTTCAAAATAAATTTGAAGGAAACAAATCCTATTTTGACTACAAGCAGGATTCATAGATTTCGCAACATTTCTGAAAACAACCCTTATAACTACCAATTACGTATAGCGTTAGATTGCTTCACAAAAATGCACTACATCTATGACATATCTCTGGTATCTCAAGTCAGAGGATAAATATTCATGATGTACTTAATGACTAAGATCCATAAAGTATCATCATGTTGGTGGGATAAGTCATGTACTCAATCCATTGAATATCATCTGAAATTAGTCATGCTACGCATCAATATACTTTCAAGTATATTCTAACTAATACTTAGATTTGTCTTAATTCAATATCATTCCCATGTTATTGATTGACAACGGACTATTTAGAATAACTTAAGTTATTCAAGGATTTAAACATGCAAATACAGGACACAATATTATAAATGAAATTAAATGCATACCGTACTTTAATTCATTATAAATAATAATTGTTTAACATCCTTTATCCAAATACTAAATAGATCAATGCATAATAATACTAGTTAATGAATTTTACCACAAGTCATGAGAATCATACTTGCTGACAAGGCATAATTTCAATTAACTTTGATCTATAGGAATTTTGAGAATACTTATTTCAAGAATTCAATAAGTGAATTTCTTGTATGTGTTTACACATATCTTGATATTGTCATAACATTCCATAAGGTGCGTGAAAACCTGAACCACCCTTTTATGACAATCATCTTTCAAAACTTTAAAGTTTTAAAGTATTCTTTATTCTTTAATGTGTAATGCAACTATGCTCTTAGTTGAACATAATTAGTTAACATGGTCATCATCAAGGATACCATGACTAGAATTGAGTGTCATCTCAATTATACCAGCATCATTGTGTACAACAATATGCTCTTTAAACATCCGTAAACTTTGAACAGTTATAGTGTAATGTTGGTGCCTACCAAAACTCAAGTTCGTCGGCAATGACAATTATGAAACAATTGCCATATTTTCATCCATAGAATCTAGGAGCATCTCCAGACTGTGGAATGTGATTCTAAATCCAAACATATTTCTTTTAAAATATTTATTACACTAACAACTTTCAATGTTGTCAAATCATCTTGTAACCAAGCATGACACAACAATCTTACAACATGATGTACATGATGAATCTTAAAGTTAGACTTTAAGATCTCATTATATATCCATCACGTTCTATTTGACTCATTTATTTTACCGCATATGTTTATAGTAATAAACATATATTCCAAGGTTGTATGTCTTATTTCCAAATCTTACAAACGAAGTTTCATTCCCAACTAAAACTTAATTTAGGTGGAATGTAGTTGCCCATACAACTTATAAGAATTAAGAAAATAAAAAATAATACTCCCACTAGCTTTCAGGAATACTTATGAACTATCTTATTTTAATTATTAAATCAAAACTTGAATTTAATATTAAACATAAGAGTCATTTCCTAGATGCATGCATATATCCATTCATGGATTCTTGCAGTTTGTACATATTCAAAGATTATTTGAATTCATGAAACTACTTTGCATTACTTGTCGTCCTCGCAAAAGTAATTCCACGACAAAGAGTTTTGATATTCATTGTCAAAATTTCATATCAATGAAACTAAGTATGACAATTATAACCTTTATACTTCTATTTAATGTATCTAGGAAAGAATATTCAATCATAGTTAATTGCTTAAGTATGATTAATATTATTATCACTAGACATGCATTAAATATGTGTACAATATTGTCCATATGATTTCTATACAAAGATTTAAACCACTAGGGTTTCCATCCTTTGAATAAACTCATTTTCATTAAGATAAACCAAGTTTCTAAAGTTTATTATCTTTATGGACAGCATCTCTTCATTCATAGTATGATTGATTTTCCACAATTCAACATTTGGTAAATTCATCATTATGATTAACAGGCTTACCATGATCCTGTAACTCATATTCCTTAACATATTAAATATCTGAGATATCCTTACGGATCTATGAATGACAATTCCATGATATTAAGGTCTATCATATACATGTTTAGCCTCATCATGATATTTGCTAGTGCATTTTAGAAGATTATGTATTTTGTAATTTAATCTTTCAAGATCTAAACAAAACTCTCACTTGCCTTTAGTATTTTAAAGATTACCTTTAAATAGTTTAGCAAGTAGAGCAACAATATATTGTTCTCTTTTGGGATATTACAAAAACATTGACAGTTTCTGACTTTAGTTTGTTACAACTCACTTTATAAGTAGTTTAACAAATTCAGAACTTCATTATAAGACTTAATGTGATTCATCACATTCCATAAACAAATGGTTTCTTATCAATCTTCTAGGTCGGAGTCTTATTGAGTATATTCAATCTATACTCATTCTACTAACCTTGGTAACTTTTGGAAGAAACTATAGTTATCTTGAATCAAACAATGCCAATAGATTTTGATTCTTCTAACTGAACATACCATAAAACTATGATATTTCCTTAGAATTAATATTGTAAGAAAATCTAACAATATTTAAGATAACCATCTACCTTTGGCTTACCTATTTACCAACAAAGTAAAAACTTAATGGTACAATAGAATTACCAAGTCAATTGCATGTATTATAACTCTAGTATTCTTGACCAAGTCAAAAGATATATCAGTTATAATCCCACTATACGTTATAAGTCTTTGATCAACTCATTGACTTCATGCATATGTCTTGAAACATAGCAAGTTAACGTCTTACTTTATATTCTAAGTCTTGTATTAAAAGACTTCATGTTTGTGACTTTACAAAATCATAAACATTTATAATTAAAGTAATTATGAACACCACCTCGGGTTTCAATTAATATTTCAAGTTAATATTTACTACATATATTTAAGTCATTTAACGAATACTTAAATTCAAAGTAGTATTAGATTACTTCATTTAATTATGTTATTCCATGAAATGTTCAATGTAAGAAACTGCAAAATCATCCATGATCGTTCTCACGACACGTGTGTATTTTACCTTGGGCTATAATCTAGTTCACGTTCTCACGTAACATAAATTGTAACTACAAGTGTTTCTTAAATATTGAATGACATAAATATTTAAAATAAAGTAGTCTTTGTTATCATCTTGACACATGTTCTTAATAGGGCAATCATACATATTTAAATGTGTTGGAATCACTCCTAAACCTTAATTCAAGTGTTAGTTTCTCATATGTAATAGGTAGCTTAGTATGGCCTTTATGTTTGTTTAAGGTCTAGCTTATGTAGAAGGCCCATAAGCTTAGGCCCATGTCCAATAAGGAAAAGGGAAGGAGTGGGAGTGTTGCCCTAGCTCCTTGCCTATAAATAGTCTTGTATAACCCTCACTTGAGGGTTGGTTGTTCAATTTATTCCTTTCACTCACATCCTACGCATAACCGGTCATAAGCATATCGTGTGTGTGTGTTTGGTTTATTGTTCAATCGCCTTTATCTCTTTCTATTAAGCTTGTGTTGCAAAACTAGTGACCTAACAGTGGTATCAATCGCCTAACTAGTTGGGTGAATCGTTATTTCTTGAAGTGGGTTTTTGGTCCTACGCGTAGAATAACGTGATACTTTGGTTCGCTTAAAAACTCGTTTTTTACACTTTTTAATCCAAGATTCTTGTACTTTCAATGTTTTAAGGTGTTCAAATACTTGTTTTTGGCAAAAAGTTTCAACCTTTACGCATGGATCTACGTTTTTAAGCTTGTTTTTTAACGAGGGTGTAAACCTACGCGTAACCGTTTTGAGAGCTTTGGATCATCAAGTTTCACACTTTTGTGTCATTTTGGTGTTATTGAAGCTATTTCATCACACAAAAACTGGTTTAGAAACATCTGTGGACATAATCAATTTTACGAGTAATCCTACGCGTAGCAAAACCCTAAAACTACGCGTAAGTTATTCCTTGGTTTGATCTTCGTTTTCGTGGTTTACTCCGTGTTTTCTTGCTTGGATAAGCCTGAAAATACGTCGACTTTGGATATCTTTTGCATTGTGATAGTGTAAAAGATCATTTGGGCAAAACCCTAAACTTACGCATAAGCATAAAGCTTACGCATAGAAATCCTACGCATAAGATTCATCTTACGCCTAAGCCTAGTCTTACGCATAAGGTAATCCTACGCCTAACTTTGTGTCTACGCATAACTTTAGCGTCTTTTTCCCTACTTACGCGTAAGCTAAATCTACGCGTAACTCTTGATTGTTATGCGTAACTTTGGTGTTTTTACGCATAAGTGCTACTTGGCTATTGTGATTTCTACGCCTAAGGATACTTCATCAACAAAGGTTCATTCGACTACAAAGATCCATTTTTTATAACACAAGTTTATCAACATGTCACAACCACCATACTCTAACTATTTCCCTTACACTTATTCTCAACAACAACAACAACTAAGTCCACAACATCAACAATAGAATCAACAACAAGCAATTTATCAACAACAATTTAATCAACAACATACTCCACAACTTGGAGCAATTCCTCCACCACAAATGGTTCAAACACCACCCAGTCTTCAAGTTCAACCCTACACAAATGAATTCAATCAACATCCATCAAGGAACACTATGAAGGAACCAACTTGGTTTGCAAAGATGTGTGAAGCTTTAAGAAGCCAACAATCAATTCATGAGGCTGGATCACTTGATAGACTTCCAATGCTCACTCCAGGAAACTACGATCAATGGGTGATAAGGTTCTTTAGGTTTTGTGATCTGAAGAAGCCACATGGAAAGTTCTTAAAGAAGGTTATCTTGGAAGGTCCATTTGAGATGCCTAATGTCATTGTACCCGGAGATCCTAATGCTAATCCACCAAGAGATGAACAATCAAACATTGCTACTGTTGCAGACACTACAAGAAAAGTGGGTTTTTGGGACCAAACAGTTTGGGACGGTCAAAAAATCGTGCCAAATACACGTATTTGGCACTTGTGGGGTCACCATGACAAAAAAGTAGGTATTTGAGACAACCATTAAGAAACTGTTCCAAATACGTATGCATTTGGAACGTTTCCAAAAAATGGTGCCAAATACATGTGTATTTGGAACGGTTTGAGTTACCAGTGCCAAATATTTATGTATTTGGAACGGTTTGTACCATCGGTGCCAAATTTGTATATGTATTTGGAACACTATCTACTGTTGGTGCCAAATACTGATATATCAGGAACGGTTGGTACGAATGGTCCCAAATAGCTATATGTATTTGGAACATTATTTAATGATGGTGCCAAATACTAACGTATTTGGAATGATTTTTATAGGTTGTGAAAAATACAGCTGTATTTGGGGTGATTTTTATAAATTGTTTTTAGTTCTTATGTATTTGGAACATCTTTAAAAAAATTGACCCAATTTACACTTTTCCCACACATGTTGTCTATAATCTACTTTATTATCTTGGACATCAAATTAACACCACTAGAAAAAGGGGCAACAATGACAGATTTATTGACGGAAACAAAGCCATCGGCAATTACTGGCAAGCAATTACCGATGGAGAATGTTTTCGACGGAATATCGACACATTTACGACGGATTGCCGACACAAAAAATTCCGTCAGTAATTCGTTAGTGAATAAAGACAGATTTCTAACAGACAAGCGACAGACAAAGAATTTTGTCGGTATTGCTTCCACAAAAACCGACAGATTAGTGACGGACGAAGATCCATTGGTAATCCATTGGCAAGCCGTCAATAATCTGTCGTTAATTAATGATAGATGACCGACGAATTAGTGATGTGGGATATCTGTCACAATCACCGACGGAGTACCGACGAGATTTTCATTTTTCTCGACGAGACTAGTGATGTAGGATATCTATTTGTGCTTTACCGTTGTTAGTTCATGTTTTTATGTAGGTGCAAGATGAGACCAAGCTAAATGTTGATATGGGGCATAGAGGGTTAAAATGGTGTAGCTCACAGGTTACATAACGAGCTTCTCATGACCATCTCATGTTATCGATTTGGAATGCCTCAAAGAAAGAGTCATTTTGTGTAACAAGTTTTCATAGAGTATGTCATGTATTTTGCAAGTATACAAGTTTTTGTTTGGAATAAGACTCTTTTATATATGAACTTAGTCCTTTGTTGATTTTATTAATGTAAACAGTTTACAAATGTGTTTTTAATGTAAATGATTCAAGTTTTCATAATTTCATGTATTTTGGATAAGCAGAAATGTGTTTTATGAAAAATCCGGTTTAAGTGCGTTTCACTTATTTTCATTATACTTAACTCATGTCAAATTATTGTGTGAACAAAATCCAAAACTAGTAAATCATAAATAATTTGGAAAAACTAATTATGTGACTTAACATTTAAATGTTTTAATTTTTTCATAGTTATACTAATTTATCTATACTATATATAGACGAGGGATGACTCTCTCTCTCTCTCTCCCCCCCTCT
Source organism: Chrysanthemum seticuspe (assembly GCA_019973895.1). NCBI lineage: Eukaryota > Viridiplantae > Streptophyta > Magnoliopsida > Asterales > Asteraceae > Chrysanthemum > Chrysanthemum seticuspe. Next base: position 24,290,386 of record BPTQ01000002.1, read on the forward strand.
CTCTTAATTTGGAGTAATACTCTCTCTGTTATAAAATTATAGTTTTTGTTTGACTTTTTCGATATTTCTTTTACAACTTTAACCTTAAGTATTTTTGTTTGTGTTATATAATACTTGATGCAAAATATATGATTCGGTTTCATAGATTTTTTTAACACCCGTATCCATAAAACTTGTCTTTATATAATCCAAATAGATATTTTGAACAACGAAAAAATATTGCTCAATAAAATATTTATTATCACAATCGTATAATGAAAAAATTGTCATTAGTTAAATAGTTGAAATACGTCACATATAATTCTTAATATCTGTAAATTTATTATCAAAAATAAAATAATAAATTAGAATACATAATTTACCAGAACAAAAATATTATTTTATGTTACCCGCTACCGCAACACTTGAGTTCCGTGTTAATTTATACAGTACTAATTACATATCATTATTTATCCTTAGAAAATTTCATTTGTCCCGCTCAAAGTTTTCACCAAAATTAAAATCAAACCACTCCCTCCGCATCATCCACATATCCTTTTGTTATCTGATTTTTCTAAATCACATCTTGTGCATCTCAACTGCCGCCGCTCCACCAAACCATCGCTATCTGTTGCGCATCTCATATCTACCTTCACAATAACAGTGACTATAACCCTAACTACAACAGGTATGCTTTCAATTGTTTACACTTTTTTTCTTGTTTCTTTTTTGAAACTATTTGTATTATTTGCTTACTATTTATTTTGTGCGATTTGGATCTTAATAGCTTTTATAGTTTATGATTTGAGCATGTTTATGTTTGTGTACACAAGGTGTTTGTTGAAATGCTTGAACTTTTATTTATGTTTTCGTGAGGTTAGCTTATTTCTTTTGTATCAAATATATCTTCTGTTAGTTAAATGAGCTTAAGCTATACTGATATGTTTGTGCCAATTTTTATGTGTTGATTATGTTTTAATATTTGGATTAGGATTGGGGTGTTCGTGTAAATGGTTATTTATATTTTGTGCCTTGCATTGATATCGCTATGAGCTTATAGAGTATATGCGTTTGTGTATAAGGTTCGACTGAGTATGGAGTAGGGGTATCAGTAGGGTCAGGTTGACCGGACCGAACCCGATAAGATCTTATAGGGTCGGGTTAATTGTGTTGATAAAACTAGTTGGGTTTGTTTGACCCGAACCTAATAACCCGATATTGTTATCGGTTCGGGTTAGGGTTGAATTATTTTCTTATCGGGTTAACCCGATAAGACACGAAACATGCTATTTAGCTATTTGGATATAGGCAAAAGCACTTTAGCAATAAACATGAACTATTTTTCTATTTAGCAGTACACATTCTATATGAATTTTTGTATATAGGCTTATAGCACATAAGATCACAGTAGCAAATTAAATAATAGATGTCTTTATGTTCAAATGGTTAAAAAACATTCACACACTTGTTGAACTATTGTGTCTTAGTTGAGAGTTGAGACGTTAACCATTGACTTATTGAGTTACTTGCACCATAATGTCTAATGGTCATTGGTATAAATACTACAAAGAGTACTCTTTGTAGTATTTAACGTCATTAATACATATATATCTCCTGACTATTGCTACCCTTCTCTTCTGATGGCAGATTTAAGAATGGATGTCTAACAGATAACCCAATCTACAACCAGCAAGAGTAGCCGTTCATCTGGATTTAGTATCTAAAGTTAAGGGACTACGAAAAGCAAATAAATATTTCAATAGCACGCCACAGGATGTAAAGACTCTACAAGTTTGGCAATGGTATTTGTTATTCCACTCTGTCTCTTTCTACGTCACTGCTTGATATAGTCTATAGGTGACATATTGACCCTTTTACTCGATTTAGGTTTCTTTTGATCTCCATACGTTAAACTAGATAGGTTAGCTATAAAATGGCATTTAGATGATTAAGGGTGCTGTTACCATATAACTAATTGCAGAAAAAAGTAAGCCACTTTTTCTCAATTTCCATGAAATCACAAGCTACACTTTCACATCAGTAGATCTTCGTAAGCCAACTCTTTAGGAATTATGAACATGTATATTGGTTCTATTAAACAGTTCTTAAATTAATTTTTGATGAGGACTTGAGATACGTTAGGATCAGGCTACTATGAAAATCAGGTAAGGTATGTTTGGATTAGGCTATTATAGAAATTAAGAATAAGGTATGTTTGGATAAGATTATCACAAATGAGTGTTTGGATTAGACCATGCAACTAAACTAACATGATGTCTTTGGTTGCTGCAAATATCACTTCTATGAAAAGATATTCTCTTGATCCTCAAATATCATTGAGAAACAAATAGGAAGAAGTGTGCAGAACTTGTGGTTAGGTTTGAATGACCGATATATTCCCGAAGATGATGAACAACCAGAAAAGGAGATGGAAGAGGATGTCTAAGAGAAAATTTCAGGAATAGTCTGAAGAAGAATTTAATGAGTATGAATTGAAAAAGGTAATTACTTAAACACATATGTTTAAGATAGACGTTCATAATTTCTTATATACCCATTCTTATAATCCTGAACCAACACACAAGTTATGCAGATAAATATCCTAGAAAAATTTGATTGTTATCTAAATCTGATCGTAGCCATAGATCACGTGTGTATTTTGTTTTTGGTTAATAAGTAGAATACTGATTAGAATAAACTCGAACATGCAAAATGTTAAAAAAAACAAAGTCAAAAAGGCCGCCGCAACGCTGGTTTAACTACTCGTATGAATCGAATCTCGCAATGTGTGCGAAATAATTAGTGAGATCTCGTAACTTATGTCTTCTCTCCATTAATATGTTTGTTTTCCTTAAAGGTGATTTTTCTTGCAACATTTTCTTATTAATGTTATCAATCTTGCAGCAAGGAATTGAATCAAGTTATTAAGTGGAAGTTGAAATCTTGGATCATCACTCTGCTTGCAATTAATATTTATGAAAGTGTTGGGTATGGCTAAAGGAAAAAAACAGGATCAACACTAATCACCAGGTTCTCTTGTTTAAAATTGTGTATGTGTTGACAACGTATCTATTTTTCACATCATAGTTTAATGTGTAACTTTCATATATAAAAGTTGTTATTTTTTATGTGCAGATTTGCGCTTCAAGAGATATCGGGGAGTTACAGTACAAAGGATGAAGTTGAAGTTCTCCTAAAAGTTTATAGGCATTACGCTTCAAAAGAGATATTGGTTTTTTACTTTATGGTATTCAAGTGACCATGTTGACTTGATGTTATGGATGATTAATAAAAATTGAGTTCAATTTATTTTTGGCTTCCATTGAATTATTTTTGCGCATATATGATATGCTTGGTTGATACGATGGTGTAATAAAACCTATTTGTAATAGAAAATGGTGTTAATACACGTTAGCAGTGATTACGCAAACTGTGCCAAATGATTTTTATAACAAACGCAAAAGCGTGCCAAATGTTTTTTGGCAAGGCGGATAAAAACGTGCCAAATATGTTTGGCATAAAAAATTAAAACTGTGCCAAATACGTTTGTCACGGTAGATAAAACCATCCTAGTTAATTTTAGCACAGTAAATAAAAACTGTACCAAATAGGCATTCGGCACGAGAGATGAATTAGTACCAAATACGCATTTGGGACGAGATATAAAAGTGTGACAAATGCCCATTTTGGAACAGAAAATTGTCACCCGTGCCAAATACCTCATTCATGGCACCCTAAAGTTAAACCGTCCCATAGACTGTGCCAAATACTATTTAGCACGGTTTCAACCCGACCCTAATGTATTTGGCACCCTCATATTTAGGACGAAGCCAAAACCGTGCCAAAGTCGTGCCAAATAGCATTTGGCATGGCTTTTTGAGTATTTGGCATGTTTTCCCACCCTCCCAAATACCCGTTTTTCTTGTAGTGAGACTTGAATCCAGAAGAACTTCTACACTATGAAGCTGATGAGCTTGCAATGCAATATATCCTTTTAGGATTACCAAATCCAATTATTCGAAGTGTTGATGCTCAAAAGACTGCAAAGAAAATGTGGGAACATATTCATCTACTTATGGAAGGATCTGCACTCAATCAGGAAGATATGGTATCCAAAATTTACTTGGCTTATGAACACTTCATGATTGAACCTGGAGAGACACTAGAGTCTTATCATCATCGATTTTCAGACATCATCAATGATTTGGATAAACACAACATCATCATGCCAAGAATTGCAGTGAATACTAAGTTCCTGAGTTGTCTTGGTCCTGAATGGGAGAAGTATGTCATTTTTGTCCGTCAAGCGAAGAATATGCATCATTCTACATATGGATTGTTGTACGATTACTTGAAGCCTCATGAAAAGGAAGTTGATAGGGAAAGGATTCTCCGTGCTCAAATTGCTTCAACAACTCCGAAAAATCAACAACTTGCCTTGTATGCTCAAAACAGTTATCCTCCTCAACAAGCAACTCAACCAACTGCCTCAGTCACACAAAACGATCAATCACCGCAAACTCAACAAAATCAATTGGTTCCTTACAACAACAACAATGATCAAGCACTTCATAGTCAAATTAATGAGGAATCCGGTCCGTTCGAAGCATTGCAACAAGGATTTGTTATGATTGCTAATGCTTTTAGCCGTTATACCAACAAATCCAACAATCGTATTCGTTCCTCATCTAATACACGAAATCAGGCTGTTGTGAAAAATGGACGAGTTGAAGTTCAGAATCGTGGTTATGGTCGTCAGATGGGCGGTGGTCAAGGGTTTAATGCTATGGGTAGGTACTGTAGCCACCTGGAAAATTTCACTATTTTAAATCTTCATATTTATGAACTAGACTGTTTATCAAAAATTTATTTGATCTAAATTGAGCATTTTAGCATGTACATTTCATTTTCTTGCATAAAAATTTATGCATATCCGAGTAGTCTTATTTAATTATGCCTAATCTTTACTGATTTATAAATCAGTCTCACAAGAAAGATTTTCTTGTCTTATGAGTCCGCACGCGTACCAAAAATAAAATAAAAGAAAACGCGAGAAAATAAAAGCGAACTAATAAAAATCTAAAGTTTCGTCATCATGTCAGTTTATTTATGACATGTCCGGAAATATGAGTAATATAATTGTTCTGTTTAAAGTTGTACGTTTACGAGTTAACAACGGAGTACCAAAACACATCTAATATCAAAATAATACACAAACTATTTAATACTCACTACCTTTCTTTTACTAATAACTAATCTACAAATAAATAAAAATAAAAACCTAACCCTTATCTACTCCCTGCTTCTGTCTTCTCTGCATCCCCACGCCCCCACAACCTGCTCCTCTTCCTCCATATTCGCCTCCCTCTCTTCCCCCTGCACACGCTGCTGTTCCCCCTCCAAAAATAGCTAGACCTCCAAACCTCTTTCCAAATATCACTAATAACTTCAATCCTAGAATAGATATCTCTTGGGCTTATCTATGGAAGAAAATCGACAAACTAAGGGTCCTTGGACCACGGCTGAAGACGAAGACAGAGGAAGACCCATGTGAAGACCTGATGCTATTACCCAAAGGAGACTCTTACTTCATCCCCACCTTCGAAAGCACTAGTCAAACTACCCATCTTCATCCCTTTATATACCCCCAAACGGTTCACAGTTGATGCCACAAACTCACAACAAAAATCAAAAACTAGAAAGAGTGTCCGAAGCGCTTGTGGTTCCTGTGGATTCGGTTTGGTGGGATTGTTTCTATTCCAATCGACACACTATAAGGTTCTCATGTTTTCCTTAGCTTAGCATTTATTTTGATTCTTTGTATTGTTTATTATGATTTAGTCTTGATGTTGAGTTAAAGAATAAAAACATTAATCAAATCATTTTTATTTTAATGGGTTAATCTTTGTTTTTGTTATTAATCGATGTATTGCACAAATTCTGGAAATCATATTGTTGTTACCATTAGTAGTCTTGTGTGGTGAACACTTTTGAAACATATGGCTGTGGGAGTGCTAGTATGGTTATTGTTTGCGTATTTGGTCAAAACCCATGATGGGTAGTTGTTGCTTCACCGAACCCATTTTAGGAACTACTAACAAATTTAAGGATGTCTCGGCTCAAGTAAAAACCCATGAGGGTGAAGAGTCGAGTGACCAAACCGGGTAGTACCCGACTGTGGTAAAACATCTGTAGCAATAAATTGATGATATTCTCGCTTGTTTCTTGTCTCGGGATATGGCTTATAACTTGGTATCCAACTTATGCGATTAATAGTAGGCTTATTTTCTTTGACCTATTCTTGTTGTGTCGACCCATTCAACCCCACATCACGAGGATGACGGGTCAGTACTCACGGTTGGGAAGTTCCCGACCGATAGAAACCTTGGTTGAGTAAAGAGTAAATGTCATTGTTGTCTTAATTTCCTTTGAGTTTGATCGACAAGTATACCCAACGGGGGTTAGGAGTCCGGTTAAAACACGAGATGCCAACGAGTGCTCTCGTCATAAGTCTCGCGTTCATTTGTAACTTGCTTAATTGACACTAGCATGTATGATTCCGACTTGCAGTTTTACTTGAATATTTCATTTAGTTTCGGTGATAAACATGTGTTCATCTTCCAGTTAGCGACCTGACAAGAGGAGTTCCACTCTTCATCTTTCATCATCATTTTGAAAATCCATAAATATATACAAACCAAATGCTATTTTACTAAAACTTTGTTTACCTGCAATCTGTGATCACTCTTATGTCAAGTAAGCTCAAAAACAAACATTTCCAAAGATTGGGTTGCGTTTGGTGTTGGCAGTTGGGCCACGGCCCATTAGGCTGCTCGATCTTTTAAAAACTAGGCCAAAGGCCCGTCTCCCTTGGTTGTCCAATATAGTCCATATACTGACTTCACAAAAACAGATATGTATACCATTCTAAATTTTTTTTAACATAAGAGTTACAAAGTAAGGCAAACAAATAATTTCATAACACTAGGTATAACAAAACTCGTCATTTTAAACGTACTACGATTACTTGTCCTTTCGATCCTTCCCGCGCCTCGTTCACAACTCGCTCGTCTACCCGGTTTGACATAATTACTTTAAATATTCTTTCGCGATACCTCATTTTATAAACATACGATATAAACAAATAATGACATACAAGTAACTCTTAATGTTAAATTATTACAATATTTCATACTAAACGAGATTTACTTTAAACAATAATAGTCTTCTACACTTCGTCACCAAATATATTTTAGACATATAAACATGTCATATCCATTTTTCTAAAAGACAATTATAACACATAAAACGAAAAGTTATTTTATTTTTACCATTATAATAAAACTATTACTTTTCTATTATATATATTTTAAACGACATCTTTATAACCTAAATACATTACTATTTACTTATGCTATTTTCCGTACGTCATCTTCCGGTTACGACGAACCCACGACTCACTTGTTTTTATACTTTTGTGTGTGTCTAAGCACTTCCATAAGCCAAAGTTAATCATGTTCAATAATATACGATACACATAAATAACTTAAACTTTTGGTGTATATAAATGTTATCAATTCAAAATACAAACGTATTAATTAAAGTATTGGTATACAAACTATAGGTCGCGTGACGGTACTCGGTGAATCATTTACTTGACTCTTTTACTACTCGGATACTGCTTTGCTAAGGTGAGTTCATAGCCTCGCCTTTACTTATTGATGACGTATAGTCTATATCCGGGTCATGATCCTGACTAAAGTTCGACATTAACTCAGCCCGGTACGAACTGGGCTACGATGATTAAATGTTTGGGCTCACGAAAGCCCAAGCCCAAATCTATTTACGGAATAGATATCGGATATCTCTTAGTTAAGGAGATAATCATTCCTCAACCGACTTAGGCGGGATACGCCAAAGGTTGAGGAACACGGAACCAACAAGGACTCCGTATGTATATAAAGAGAATCCCATCCCTCGTTTAAGGTACGATCTACAAACCCTAACTCTCCTTAAACCCTAAAACCGATTACTTACTCTCACGCCGGAGGATAATCGTGGGAGACAATCCCACGGTAAGCTTAACGGTGTTTTCTGTCTCTTAGTGCGCAAGTCTCAAGCAACGATTTTCAATTGGTACGAGAGCCGGAGCTCCAAACAAGGAACGCCCAACTTTTGTATCAACAAGTGGCGCCATCCGTGGGATAATTCACTAAGAACTAAGACTAGAATGACGAAGCATGGAAATCAGCGATCGCAAGCGGATCTTACTGGAAAGAAGCTGCACACTGGCTCAGCTTCCAAGCAGACTCCTGGGACAACCAGTACTGCCAAAAACAAGGGGTCAGGCCTGAACTTGGTCTACCCTATAGTGGAACCGCGCTCGGGGACAACCCAGGCCACCACAACCACTATCAGCACAGTGGATCCACTGCGCACTGATCTTACCACTCCCATCAAACCAGTACTAGAGACTGACTTGACAAAAGCACCAGATGCACCGGATAAAAATAAGGACACAGCGGCAGAAGCGAATACCCTCGCTCTAGAAGGGGTCGCACCGGAATTGACACCAAGGGATTTCGTATCCCAAAATTATGAAACCTTGACTGCCCTCATGCAAGAGGAGGCTAGAAAAAGGTCAGGTCGGAGCCTACAAACCCGACTCAGTTTTGACTTGGAATAAGAAACCTCACCACCGCGCCGCCAGAAGGAGAAGCGCGGCAGAGACGACCGCCGACCTCCTGTTTTTAACAGAATTAGGAAGAGGATTGAGGATGATGAGACATCTAACTCACAGTACCTGGAAGGAAGTGACGAGGATGAACGGCGCACTAGTGTCCATACCAGACTTGGTAGCCACAGAATACAGGACAGACTGGGACGACGATATTCCCCAGGTGAAAGCTCTCCGAGTACCAACTCTGAGAACAGTCGGCACAAGCGCCGAAGGAAGAAAAATTCGTCCTCTGAAAATTCCTCGGACAACGAGGATAGCGAAACTGGGCACTGGAAGTCCAGAACCAGATATGACGACCAGGAGGATGAAGATATATCCCTTCCGTGGCGCCGTCAAAAGGTGGATGTGTTTACTCGACGCATCAGTGACTTCTCAGAAAGTAAAAGGAGGCGCATGCCTGCTAACGTGAAAACCTATGACGGAACAGGTGATCCTGATGATCACCTCAAAATTTTTGAATCAGCCGCTACAATTGAAAACTGGCCACAGCCTGTGTGGTGCCACATGTTTAACTCCACACTGGTGGGAAACGCGCGGAACTGGTTCAGCAAGCTTCCACGTAGAAGCATCAACGGCTTTGAGGAATTGAGGAAGGCGTTTCGCCTAAACTTTACTCAACGGAAGAAGTGCGCTAAAAATCATGTCGAACTCGCCAGGGTAAAGCAGCGCAAAGGAGAATCTACGAGCACATTCATGGAACGCTTCAAAGATGAATGCATGCAGGTTAAAGCATGCCCTGAAGTGCTGAAGATCTCTGGTTTCATGAACGGGATTAACAATCCAGAACTCATCAAGCGGTTGAACGACAAAATTCCTGAAACCTTTGATGAGCTCATGAAACGATCTCGGTCCTTCGTCCAGGGAGAAGCCGCCGCGGCAGATAGCAAAAGAAACTACTCAAACTACCGGTCATAGGAACAACCTGGGAAACAATCCACTGACCGGGGTAGTAACCGTAATAGGAGCTATCACAACCAGGGGAGCGGGAGAGATAATGACAGGTACACCCCGCTGACCAAGACCCCAAAGGAAATACTCGCAACGGAAGGTGCGAACTTTCCAAGACCGCCGCAAATGCGCACTCCAGAGGATCGGCTCACTGGGAACGGATACTGTGACTACCACGCACAGAAGGGCCACACAACTAACGAATGTGTCCAACTGCGTCAGCTCATTGACAAAATGGTTAAAGAAGGTAGATTGGACCATTTGGTCAAAAATATTAAGGAAGGAAAGGAAAGACAGAAGAGTGGGAACAAGAAGGAGACACCCAAGGAAAAGGCCGACACCATCTACATGATACAATCATGGCAGTGGGTCACTAGACAGAAGGTCAGCCAGGAGTTTTCACGAGGAAGCAAAATCTCTTTTCCTACCTTAACTGCGGATAACGCAGTAGTTGAGCCACTCACCATCGAGATTAGTGCGGGGGGTCACGACATCCATCGCATGTATGTTGATGGTGGTGCATCGGCGGACATCATGTATGAGCATTGCTTCAAGCGACTGTGGCCTGAAATACGCAGTCAGTTAAGTCCGGTTAGAACAGCGTTGACTGGTTTTACGGGTGAAAAGATATGGCCTATGGGGCAAATACGATTACCAGTCAGTATCGGAAACGAAAAACACTCCGCGACGGCCTGGATGGAATTTATGGTGATCAAGTCTCCCTCGCCATACAACGGCATTATAGGGAGACCTGGGATATCAGCTATGCGCACAGTGCCATCAACAGCGCACGGGATGCTTAAATTCCCAGTGGAAGGGGGCATTGTTACTCTTTACAATGCCACCATACCGCAAAGAGAATGTAACACGATTACATGCGAAAAGGCACCGATCCCAGAACAGCGCGCAACCAAAGTTCCAAATCTGCAGGTTGCGCTTCACCCAGAATACCCAGAACAGGAAATATCCATCGGAGGGTCACTGTCGGACAACGGCAAAGCAGCTGTATGCGCGCTCTTGCAAAAGAACTTGGACATTTTTGCATGGGAGCCAAAACACATGACTGGGGTGCCACGCTCAATCACAGAGCATAAACTGAGAATCCGACAAGGGTACTCACCAATACGCCAGAAGAAGCGCGGCCAAGCCCCAGAGCGCGCGCAAGCAATTTTGGCAGAAGTGCACAAACTGGTGGATGCAGGAATTATGCGTGAAGTCTACTACCACGACTGGCTTTCTAACCCAGTAATGGTCAAAAAGAGCGACGGTAGCTGGCGAATGTGCGTGGACTTCACCGATCTTAACAAAGCATGCCCACAAGACTGCTACCCATTACCAGAGATAGACTGGAAAATAGAGTCTTTGTGTGGGTACCCATTGAAGTGTTTCCTCGATGCGTACAAAGGATATCATCAAATCCAGATGGCAAAGGAGGATGAGGAAAAAACGGCTTTTCACACAAGCCAAGGCGTCTACTGTTACACAAAAATGCCTTTTGGCCTGAAGAATGCAGGAGCTACCTACCAGCGGTTAGTAGACAATGCTTTCGAGAAACAGGTAGGCCGCAACCTGGAGGTCTATGTTGATGACCTGGTCATAAAAAGCCATACTGAAGATGAGTTAGTTCGCGATATTGAGGAAACGTTTAAAACTCTACGAGAGATCAATATGAAGCTAAACCCCAAAAATGTACCTTCGGCGCCACTGAAGGCATGTTCCTCGGATACCTAATAGAGCCCAACGGTATAAAACCATGTCCAGAAAAGACAAAGGCTGTCATCGAACTTCCTTCACCGCGCACGTTGAAGGAGGTCCAATCTCTCAACGGAAAGCTAGCTGGTCTTAACAGGTTCCTGTCAAAGTCAGCAGACAAGTCTCTACCTCTCTTCAAAACACTCAAGAAGTGTATCAAAAAGGGGGATTTCCGGTGGACTACGGAGGCAGAATAAGCCTTCACACAACTTAAGCAACACCTGGAAACGCTCCCCACACTTGTCGCACCCCGACCATGGGAAAAGTTAATTATGTATCTATCTGCAACTGAGGGAGCAGTGAGCGCAGTGCTACTAACAGATAGGGATTCGGTACAAACTCCTGTCTACTTTGTGAGCAAGGCACTCAAGAAGACGGAGATGAATTATAGCGCCATGGAAAAATTGGTTATGGCATTGGTGTTTGCTGCCAAAAGGCTACGCAGGTACTTCCAAGCACATCCAATAGCAGTGATCACAGACCAACCGATCAAGCAGATCATCTCCAAACCTGATGCATCAGGCCACCTGCAGAAGTGGAGTGTATTGCTAGGTGAGCACAACATCTCTTACAGACCACGTACCGCAATCAAAGGACAGATTCTGGCAGACTTCATCATCGAAAAGCCAGACACCGACGAGGTACCCACACCAAGTAGGACAGAACTGCACGACCCATGGATCTTGTTTACAGATGGGTCCTCATGTGTTGATGGTTCAGGAGCAGGCCTCATTCTCACAAACCCAGAGGGAATAGAATTCACTTACGCACTGCGCTTTGAATTTACAGCGACGAACAATGAGGCAGAATATGAAGCTCTAATCGCTGGACTACGCATTGCAGCTCGGATGGGTGTACATAACCTAGAGGCAAACGTGGACTCCCGAATAGTGGCCAACCACGTGTTGGGCGGATACGTGGCTAAAGAAGAAAATATGATTCAATATCTCGACAAGACCAAGACACTGATCAAAGGCTTTGACAGATTCACCATCAAGCAAGTTCCTAGTGGAGAAAATCGCAAGGCAGATGCACTAAGCAAGATCGCCTCGACAAGTTTCGCACACCTATCAAAGCAAGTGCTGGTGGAAAAACTGAAAAGCAAATCCATATCGGAGATGGAAGTCTCCACAATAATAGAGGAGGACGGTCCTACATGGATGACACCGATAACAGAATTCCTAAGCAAAGGAACGTTACCCCAAGAGCAGAAGGAAGCTCGCAGGATACGGCGAACAGCACAGAGATTCGAACTTCGAGACAACATACTGTACCGACGCTATTTCCTCCAACCATGGCTCCGCTGTGTTGGTCCCCTACAAGCAAATTACGTGCTGCGAGAAATCCATGAAGGTTCATGCAGCATGCACTCGGGACCACGGTCCGTTGTGGCACGCGCCATGAGATCAGGATACTACTGGCCAACCATGCACCGCGATGCGCGGGATTTAATAAGGAAGTGCAATGATTGCCAAGTTCATAGACCCGTCCCGCGCCAACCACAGCACGAGCTAACGCCAATTACATCACCATGGCCATTCTACAAGTGGGGTATCGACATTGCAGGACCTTTTCCAGTCGCAGCAGGAGGGTTAAAATTCCTCATAGTCGCCATAGACTACTTCACTAAGTGGATCGAAGCAAAGGCAGTAGTGACAATCACGGGCAACCAGGTCAAGCGCTTTGTCTGGGAAAGTATAGTATGCCGCTTTGGACTGCCTGGCGAAATCATCTCGGACAACGGGAAACAATTCTGCGACAACCCTTTCAAAGACTGGTGCGAGAAGTTGAACATCACATAGCACTTCGCGTCAGTTAAACACCCATAAACCAATGGCTTAGTGGAACGTGCGAATCGAAGCTTAGGTGAAGGGATTAAGGCACGCCTAGACAAGCACAAAGGAAGATGGGTGGAAGAGCTATCACATGTCTTGTGGATGCATCACACCTCAATCAAAACCAGCACGGGAGACACTCCCTTCTCTCTAGTCTACGGTACAGAAGCCGTCATACCAGCCGAGATCGGCATGCCAACAATCCACACTGCTGAGATCAATGTGGCAACCAATGATGACGAGAGACGTGTCGACTTGGATCTGCTAGAAGAAAGGCGCGAACGCGCAGCAATACGGGAGGCAAAATCAAAGTCAAGGATGAAAGGATACTACGACACTAAAGTGCGCAGTGTTTCATTCAGACCAGGTGACTTTGTTTATCGCGCCAACGATGCGAGCCATGCAGAAGACACAGGCAAACTTGGCCCAAAGTGGGAAGGACCCTACGAGGTTACTGAAGCACTAGGAACAGGCGCGTACAAGTTACGAGGCTTGGATGGTCGAGAATTACCGCGCACATGGAATATCTGCAACCTCAAGAGGTGCTACCTATAGGAGTGGCCACGGCCCGGCGTACCAACGCGCAGGCACTTTACCAAAGTACCCATAAAACATCTATGTATTTACTTTTTGTTTCCTTAGTATAATGTCTTATTTGTTTTCTCACAAACACTTGCAAGTATTAATAAAACATTGCGGTTTCTAGCTAACTCCGTGACACACTTAAATTTGTTATTTCCATATACTGTATGTCTTAACAATTTTCTATTTTTCGCCTACATGGCATGCATGCAATAAATACACCTACGAGGGTAAAAGGATAAGTTAACCTACTAACAACTTGTTGAGTAAGAGGGTTGCAAACCCATCAACACCGGATCATGTATCCTTGTTAAACACCTTGTTCACAAGACGTTGGAATAAGTTTTGTGCGCATCCCACGACGGGTGTGCAACAGCGCATATGGTGCACGTTTAACAACTTAGGAACCAAGACACTTGATTCCTTAAATGTGATATTTACAGTACGCTGCATATCATAACATACACGACTATGATAAAATACTTAGAAATTATTTCTCAATTATACTATGATCTTCATACATGATTATGGATTATTTGCGCTGACGTACATATTTGATTTCCCGGCAACGAATATATTTTTTATGCAAAGATAAGTATGAACATTACAAGTTGCAATACTACTCACATACACTTAGCAAAAGAAGATTTTTTTAATAGCTACAAGTTCTTACACAAGGATGGTTACTTCAAAAAGTACAACTATGACAATGCTTAATCGATGAGCTACCCACACGAGTTACAGTATCTTTTGCCTCGTCAAGCCTCTTCAACAAGTCTGAGTCTTGGCGCGACACGGTGGCAACACTCACGGGCACGCCATCAGATCTTGGAAGGTGAGCTGCACCAACCCCGCACATAACAGCTTTACCCTTAATACCTTCCCTTTCAGCAAGTCTGGTAGCATGCGCTTCCAATACTTCCTTCAAGGACATTTCTTTCTCTAGAGCAAAGGGATTCAACATGTCCTTAGGGCGAGCAAAAACAGGTACCTGCAGCTGAGAGACATCAGGCTTCAGATAATAGTCCGGTTGCGCTTATGCATCCTCAGTACGATGGCGCGCTAAGGTCAATCCTTCCATCATAACGGTTATAGGATAATCCTGGTCACGCTCCATTTCAAAAATCATGGGAAGCTCTAAAGTCTTCATGTTATTCATAGCAGCAACCAGGGTATCATAAGACTGCGCATCATACCCAGGAACCCTGTCAATAGGAACCTTTAGCAAGTCGGCCTCCTGCAGCGCCTCTATAGCCTCTGATTTTCCTCTCGCCAAAGCACATTGGACTACCTTACCAAATTTGTCCACCACCTCCTCGGACTCTAGAGTACTCAGCGCAGCAAGACGCATACCATGGCTGATAAGCCACCTGCGCTCAGAGATGGTAGACATTAGATGAGGATATAATTCCTCATCATACTCCAAAGTAAGCTTCCGCATCTTCGTCTCTTGTGCCTCCAGAGCAATGCTCACAGTTGCACCAAAATCTTCCAACTGCGAGGTTAATGCGTCCTTATTCTTCTCTAGATACTGTAGGGCCCAGAGAATAGAAGCCTTGTACCCTGCCGCCTCTGTACGCTCTTGGCTTATTTGGCCCATCAGCGCCATTTTCTCCTCAGCCTGTTTCTGTGCATACACGCTCAAACTCTCTACTTCAGCTCTGGCATTAGCCAACTGCGCCTCTAACAAAGCAATCTTCTCATTTTTCTGAGCACCTTGGCTGCTTTCACCAGCGATACATACCCTTAGCTTCTCAACTGTTGCAGCTTGGTGCGCAGACACCTGTACTAACTCCTCCACTAATTGACCCACTGATGCAACCCCAGCAGGTAAATCTTCATCTTTTTGGCTGAATGGCTCAGACCGCACAGGACTATCCTTGGGGGGAGATTCTGCAACCTGCTCAAACCTGCACACACAGACAGAGCATTATCAGGTTCCCATTTACAGTGGATAAACAAAAAAGAGAGAGAGAGAGAAGCGCATCCACTTACTGTGGGCTAGCGACGTCAGCAGACGGGTGCGATGAGGCAACATCACTGGTGGATGATTCCACAGTAAGGATCACCGGGCGTTTCTTCCTTGAAGTACTCGCGCCATCCTCTCCAACGGATCTCTTGCGCTTTAACCCAGACTCCGGCTCCTCTTCTTCTTCTTCATCCATAGGTTGCGCCACGGCTACAGGTGGTGGCTGCGCTACGGTAGAAGGCACCTTGGGGCTTGGCACACTTTGCAGTGGTGTCGCCTCCACTGCAACAGAGGAA
Source organism: Chrysanthemum seticuspe (assembly GCA_019973895.1). Taxonomy (NCBI): domain Eukaryota; kingdom Viridiplantae; phylum Streptophyta; class Magnoliopsida; order Asterales; family Asteraceae; genus Chrysanthemum; species Chrysanthemum seticuspe. Next base: position 24,306,487 of record BPTQ01000002.1, read on the forward strand.
CTAGTACCTGCTTCCCCCATGTTCATCTCCATGACATGACCTGCAGTGGCCGCTGGTATAGCTTCCTCTCCTTCTTTTAGGGGACGTACTCCTGTCCTTACCTCAACGGGCTTCGCTAGCTGCACCACGGTAAATAGATCCATTTCTGCGCAATACATGACAACAAATAACACAGGTTATATAATGCGAGAAAAGCACAGAAAAGTCTTAAATTAAGGACTAAAGGAGGTGCGAGGAACGAGTACCCACCCTGGCCATTAGCGCCCAAAAAGATTGGCATTTCATCCGGCATACCAAAATAATTACGGCTGATGCCCATATGCACCAAAAATTCCTCAGGATAGGAACTAATGGGGATGCGGTTTGCGTTAATCAGTTCCGCATCCTTAGCTATATATGATCCAGGTACAGGGCACTCATCCCTCGGCAACGTTCCGCGGGTATAAAAGTCATGGCGCCACGGAAAGCATGTGTCGTCTACCCAGAAAAACGACTCTCTCCAGTTTCTAAGCGCATCTAATTTCTCAGTATAACACTGAAATCTGCAGGCACGCTTAGCAAAAGATACCCACCCATGTGACCATGTCGTATGATAAAAGACACGGAATAGGTGGATGGTTGGATTAACCGCCTGCAAACGGCAGTTCACCTCAAAGTTAGTAATTTTAGCCGCACCAATACAGTGCAGCTGGGATATGTGCAACTCGTAATAATTTAAAACATCGCACATAAATCAGGATAAGGGCACGCGTTGATTGGCAAATTCAAAGAATCGTGTGTATACTCCTATTTTCCCTACGTGGAAATCCGCGATAGACGCTTGTGCACCCGGAACAACCGGATGCACGTCAAGCGGTATAAAGTAATCCGAAGTGAACTCTAGAAGATCACTTTCGGCGAGGTTGGAGGTGAATTCAGACAACTGCTTGACCATGATATTGTTTTTACAAAGCGCACGCGCGGTTACCTTTTAAATACAATGTTTTTCTGGTTTGAAGTTTGATGTCTTGTTAGCAATGGTGGATGACATTTTTTACTGTGAGAAACGAAAGGGAAATGACCTAAGGGGTTATATAATTCTTCTCGCCCACACGATGAGTGACGCGTGGACCGCACTACTACTAATCGTGTGGCTGAGATTGCTTGATAGGACGTCACAGCAGTAACTTTCCCCCGATTTACGAGGAACCAATTTTCTAATCTTATGTCTAGATACAATGTATGGGACGATATATTTTTACGGCTTCTTGGCTACGCTTCGAAGTTTTTTGCTGACTACGGTTATTAGTCTAGCATCCGCAGCTAGTCACTACGCATACTAGACTGGGGGGACATGATGACGTATAGTTTATATCCGGGTCATGATCCCGACTAAAGTTCGACATTAACTCAGCCTGGTACGAACTGGGCTACGATGATTAAATGTTTGGGCTCACGAAAGCCCAAGCCCAAATCTATTTACGGAATAGATATCGGATATCTCTTAATTAAGGAGATAATCATTCCTCAACCGACTTAGGCGGGATACGACAAAGGTTGAGGAACACAGAACCAACAAGGACTCCGTGTGTATATAAAGGGAATCCCATCCCTCGTTTAAGGTACGATCTACAAACCCTAACTCTCCTTAAACCCTAAAACCGATTACTTACTCTCACGCCAAAGGATAATCGTGGGAGACAATCCCACGGTAAGCCTAACGGTGTTTTCTGTCTCTTAGTGCGCAGGTCTCAAGCAACGATTTTCAATTGGTACGAGAGCCGGAGCTCCAAACAAGGAACGCCCAACTTTTGTATCAACACTTAATTCTTTCAAACCCCGCGAGGGAGATGCATGCTATAAACTAGAACACAAGTCTTTTCTTAAACTGTATGCTTGCCTGATCATTATTATTATAGCCTAAGTTGCCTGCCATAAGTCCCTTACATCATGAACCATTAATCACTTGCGAGTGAACGCGAATATTGTGGATAGTACTATGGGAATTAACGACCCCGGCTCGGTTATCGGAAATAACCGGGGCGCACTATATTTGGTTAACTATGGAATTGGCAATTCCATCTGAGGGCAATATTATTACTTACACCAGTAATTAGGTGTATGCAGTTAGTTTGGTGTCATGAGCTTAGTGCATAATAATAATCTCTGTTTTCCATGGTGATTGTATTCGAAGCAATTATTATCTCTTACTTGTGTTCAACCATTTATTTAAACCTATGAATATCACTCAACTTTTGTTGATCTTTTTAAGCATGTTCATCTCAGGTACTAATTAGGATATCATGAAGGCGCGGAGTGGACGTCATGGGACGCTAGAAGTGGTGTTGTTTTCAATTAAAGTTATCATTTCGTAAACATTTAAACTATCTTTTATGTAATTTCAAAACATGTGGTATTTCCTTTTGTGTTTCCAAAACACTGAGTTTTATGAAATGGTAACAACCTTTTATTAAAAACGTCTCTTTAGAGTCGTTTTCTATAACTTATGACTATGATCCTCTAAGTAATACCCCAAATAGTCTTCCGCTGTCACATTGTGATTTTGGGGGTGTTAAAGATTGGCATCAGAGCCTAGGTTACAGAGAACCAACTTGTATTTTCAAAAACAAATTGGACTATAACCACGTTTTCAAATGGACCGTTTTACACCACCACTTCACGTCCTCCGCGCCTACTTCGTACCGATTGCACGTATGAGATTCGCTTAGCGGATATTACATGACTAGTAAAACTTTGCATGATAAAAACTTATAATGCTAGTTTTCATTTAGTTAGGCATTTAGATTTGCGTGGCAGATTATGCACGACTAACTAAATCTTATTTATTGCATGGCATTATTTATACTTATAAATGCATATTTTCTTTTGGGTTGTTACAGTACCATGTCGTCTGCTACTCACCCTATCGACCTGACCTCCGACATTGAGATTGAGGATGCTATGTCCTCTGCCTCTACTCCCTTGGCACCGGCTATCATTGCACATGTGTCCTCTGAGACTGAGCCCTTCGAGGAGGGGGAAGTCGTTGTCACCCCACCTGCCTTGACCATACCTGAGCATATGCCCGTTTTTGGTCCCCCCACCTATGACTGATATCTGGAGTCACAGCAGTGGCTATCACCTTCTGACATTGTATCCCAGACACCCTCACCCGCTGATTCCGTGTCTCCTACTTCTCGCCCATCACCACTACCGGTTCGCCGAAGGCGAAGACGAGCTAGGGTTCTCAAACCCTACGAGCCTGCGCCATTCGGTCAGCCATTCCATTACCGTAAGGATGGTGCTACTTTTATACATACCGCTCAGAAACGAGTGAGGGCACCCATCACTTTTGTTCCACCTTCTGACATACCATCATCTTCTTTTTTCCCACCATCAGCTGCCCCTACACCACCACTCATACCTGTTTCACCACTACCACCACCTACCACATTCATCTATCAGACCACTACTGTACCAGTTTCATCCCCATCTCGTGCATCATCACCCTTGGTGATGCATACTGAGCCGGTGATATCTCTTAGGGAGAGAGTCCATTTCTCACCCGCACATTCAGACCCATATCACCATGCTGTGTCTTGTACCTGTGAGCCGGGAGCCCATAGGAGGGTCGATGCTAGACGTTGGTCCTTCATGATGCCGGTCATTAGTCGATGGAGGTCGGAGGAGGGTGCACCTAGCGCTTTGGAGCTTGGAGAGCATCTGTTTGCTGCTGCTGAGACTCTCCCTGTTACGGGAGAACCCCTTCATCATACCATTCTGTTGTTAGCCGCCCGAGTTCTGCGAGCTGAGGATCAGCTTGAGAATGTTGTAGCGTTCGTTGATGAGGTTCCTTTGGTCCGGATCGAGAACATTGAGGATGAGGTTGGGGAGCTCCTTAACGGGAGGACCACGATGGGGAGAGTGCTTGATAGGATTGGTGCCCAGAGTGAGAGAGCTAGTGGGGCAGTTACAGTGTTGGAGAGGAGGATGGAGTCAGATAGATTAGGATTGCTGGACAGAGCTGAGATGTTGAAGGGAGTTGTGCGACGACAGTCTGAGAGGATGATGATCATGGAGACTCGTGCTACTGCTCTTGAGCAGAGATTGGAGGCACGAGATAGAGAGGTGGATGATCTGGCGGAGCTAGTCCGTGACCTACAGCGCCGAGTGAGGGGCACACCCGACAGCCTCTAGATCGGAGATTCATCTACTTAGTTTTCCTAGTACTTTAGCCTGCCGCCTGTGGCACTGATAGAGGCTTTGTATTCGCATGTTTTGTTAAACTATCGAACAAGCTATTGGTGTGACATTGTATGGTTATCGTATCACTATGTATGGATGATAGACCTATGGCATTATCGTTTATTTTCTTGTGTTCTTATGTATGGTGATCTTTCTTATTTATCGGTTTATGTGAATCGAAGTGATCATTTATATATATTCTCTTGTGTGGTTCTAACATTTTGTGATTCTTTCTTATGATGATTATACTCTATTAATATAATGTGAAGATCTTGACTATTATGAAACCATTTTTATAATAATTCACAATTATGTTGAATGATTCTGAAATCTGAGTGTATGTCTTTAGAAAAATGGCAAGAACAAGAACTACCTCTACCCCTACTCAAACTCCTGAGATGACCCCTGAAGCAATTCGGAGGCTGGTTACCAATGAAATTGGTGCTGCTTTTGCTACAAGACCTGCTGAGGCAGCTTGAACAAATGAAGCCCCAAATCAAGCCAACCGGAATGAAACTGTGGTGAATCGCAAATGTGGATATAAGGAGTTCATGAATTGCAAACCTACTTTATTCAAAGGAACTGAAGGCGCTGTTGGCCTTATCCATTGGTTTGAAAGATCTGAAACTGTGTTTCTTCTAAGTGATTGCTCGGAAGATTGCAAGGTGAAATTTGCTACTGGTACTCTGCTGGAAGATGCATTGTCTTGGTGGAAGGCTCATGCCCAACCTATTGGCATGGAAGAAGCCTACAAAACCACTTGGACTGAACTAAAGCAATTGATGATGAAGCAATACTGTCCAAGGACCGAGATCAAGAAACTGGAAGATGAGTTCTACCATCTGACTACTAAGGGCAATGATCTCAAAACCTACTTCAAGCGCTTCCAAGAATTGAAAGCTCTATGCCCTTCCATGGTTTCTGATAATGTCAAGTTGCTGGAAAATCTCATTGGGGGACTACCCCGAAGCATTGAGGGCAATGTTACTGCATCAAAGCCCAAGACCGTGGAGGAAGTGATCACAATTTCCTACCAACTCATGGATCAAGTCTTGAAACATGGATCCGTGCAAGGCAATAATGACAACAAAAGGAAATTTGATGACCGCTGAGGCAACACTTCCAACAACTACCATCATAACAACTCTTTCCATCACCACAATAACCGTAACAACAACAACCAAGGCCGCAACAATCACAACCAACACCGCAACAACAATCCCAACCCATACCACCAAAACCGAAACAATCACGATAATCAACAAAACCGTAGGCAAGAAGTTGCGCGGGCTTATGCTGCTACCCCCGCTACTGGAAGAGGCTATGCTGGACCACACCCTTTATGCACTCGATGCAACCTGCATCATGTGGGACGTTGTACCATTAAGTGTGGGAAGTGTAACAAGGTGGGCCATACCCACAAGGATTGCCGAAGCCCTGCTACTGGAAGTAACCTTCAACCCATTGGGATAACTTGCTTTGGATGTGGAGAAGCTGGACATGTCAAGAGTAGATGCCCAAAACTGTACGGGAACAACAACAATAATAACAACAACAACCCTGATAGAGCAAGAGCTTATGTGCTAGGATATGGAGATGCACAAGAGAACCCGGATGTCGTTACGGGTACGTTTTCACTCAACCGTCATTTAGCTAAAGTGTTATTTGATTCTAGAGCCGACAAAAGCTTTGTGTCTTCTAAGTTTGCACCCTTGTTAAAAGTCACCCCAACTGCCTTAGATACCACTTATGAAGTAGAACTAGCCGATGGAAAAATAGTAGGAACTAACACTATCCTTATCAAATCACCCGTTCGAAATAGACCTTATGCCTATTCAACTTGGTAGCTTCGATGCTGTCATTGGCATGGATTGGCTATCCAAGAATCATGCAAGAATCATCTGTGACGAGAAAGTCGTTCACATTCCTCTCGATGGCGAAACTCTAATCATTCGGGGTCTCGTGCGTTAAAAGGGCGAAGTACATAGAAAAAGGATGTCACATTTTTCTAGCACAAGTAACAGAGAAGGAGAAAGCGGACGAGAAGCAACTAAGAGACGTCCCCGTAGCTAGGGATTTTCCCGAAGTATTTCCTGAAGACTTGCCTGGCCTTCCTCCGATTCGGCAAGTAGAATTCCAAATCGAGCTAGTGCCGGGAGCGGCACCCGTGGCATGAGCACCTTATAGATTGGCACCTTCCGAACTACAAGAATTGTCTGACCAACTTCAAGAACTGTCCGAAAAAGGATTCATTCGACCGAGTTCTTCGCCTTGGGGAGCTCCGGTCTTATTTGTCAAGAAGAAGGATGGATCTTTCCGCATGTGCATTGATTACCGAGAGTTGAACAAACTAACGGTGAAAAATTGCTATCCATTGCCTAGGATTGATGATCTGTTTGACCAACTGCAAGGGTCAAGCGTCTACTCAAAAATTGATCTGAGATCTGGGTATCATCAACTAAGAGTTAGAGAGGAGGACATTCCGAAAACTGCTTTTCGAACACGATACGGCCACTATGAGTTCCAAGTGATGCCATTTGGTTTGACAAATGCACCGGCGGTATTCATGGACCTAATGAACCGAGTGTGTAAGCCTTACTTGGACAAATTTGTAATTGTGTTCATTGACGACATTCTCATCTACTCCCGCAATAAGGAAGAGCATGCGGAACACTTGAAAGCCATCCTAGAGCTACTCAAGAAAGAAGAACTGTATGCTAAGTTTTCCAAGTGCGACTTCTGGATTCAAAAAGTTCAATTCCTTGGTCACGTGATAGATAGTAATGGTCTTCATGTTGATCCTTCAAAAATCGAAGCTGTCAAAGATTGGTCATCCCCCACTACCCCTACCGAGATACGTCAATTTTTGGGTCTTGCGGGTTATTATCGAAGACTTATCGAAGGGTTCTCGAAAATCGCTAAACCTCTAACGGAGCTAACCCAGAAAAAGAAGAACTTTGACTGGGGTGAGGAACAAGAGTTAGCCTTTCAACTCTTGAAATAAAAGCTTTGTGAAGCTCCTATCTTATCCCTACCCGATGGAGTGGAAGATTTTGTGGTCTACTGTGATGCATCACACCTAGGGTTAGGTGTGGTATTTATGCAAAGAAACAAGGTGATCGCTTATGCTTCGCGACAACTCAAAACTCATGAGAAGAACTACACTACCCATGACTTGGAATTGGGAGCCGTGGTTTTCGCTCTCAAAATATGGAGACATTACCTATATGGAACCAAGTGTACGGTGTTTACCGACCATAAAAGTCTCCAACACATTCTCGATCAAAAGGAGTTAAACATGCGACAACGCCGATGGCTAGAATTGCTTAGTGATTACGACTGTGAAATCCGTTATCACCCGGGAAAAGAAAATGTCGTGGCTGATGCTCTTAGTCGAAAGGATCGACCTAAACCTCTCCGAGTAAGATCCTTGGGAATGACAATTCAGTCACCCCTTCCATCAAAAATCCTTGAAGCTCAAGCTGAAGCTCTCAAACCTGAAAACCGTCCCAACGAGAGAATCTTTGGAATGCCGGAAAACGAGAACGGCTTTGTGTAAAGATCGAATGGAACCTTATGTTTTGACGATAGAAGTTGGATACCACTTTATAGAGGAATACGGGAACTCATCATGCATGAGTCTCACAAGTCTAAATATTCCATTCACCCGGGATCCGACAAAATGTACCAAGATCTCAAGAAGCTTTATTGGTGGCCGAACATGAAAGCTGAAATTGCAACGTACGTTGGGAAATGTCTCACCTGTTCTCGAGTCAAAGCCGAATGTCAAAAACCTTCTGGATTGTTAACTCAACCCGAACTCCCAGTTTGGAAGTGGGAGAGAATCACTATGGATTTCATAACCAAACTACCAAAGACTGCTAGAGGTTACGACACCATTTAGGTTATCATCGATCGCCTTACCAAATCCGCTCATTTCCTACCCATCAAGGAAAATGACGAAATGGAAACCCTTGCCCAACTATACCTGAAGGAAATTGTATCCCGTCATGGAGTGCCAATTTCCATCATTTCTGATCGTGACAGTCGTTTTACTTCACACTTCTGGAAATCTCTTCAAAAGGCCTTAGGTACTTGTTTGGATATGAGTACCGCGTATCATCCTCAAACCGATGGCCAAAGCGAAAGGACTATCCAAACCTTGGAAGACATGCTTCGAGCTTGCGTGATCGACTTTGGAAAAGGTTGGGATAAACACTTGTCATTGGCGGAATTCTCCTACAACAATAGTTACCACGCGAGCATCAAGGCAGCTCCATTCGAGGCACTTTATGGTCGAAAGTGTCGATCACCCGTTTGTTGGGCTGAGGTTGGAGATGCCCAACTCACTGGACCTGAACTTGTCCAAGAAACAACCGAGAAGATTGTGCAAATTCGTCAACGACTTCAAGCTGCTAGAGATCGACAAAAGAGTTACGCCGATGTGAGAAGGAAGCCCATGGAATTTCAAGTTGGTGATCGAGTTATGTTGAAAGTATCACCTTGGAAAGGAAAGGTTCGATTTGGAAAACGAGGAAAGCTACATCCTCGATACATTGGCCCTTTCAAGATTCTCGAAAGAATCGGCCCGGTTGCTTACATAATTGATCTCCCAGAAGAACTTAGTAGAGTGCACCATACCTTTCACGTCTCAAATCTGAAGAAATGCTTGTCGGATGAATCTCTTGTTGTTTCACTAAAAGAGATTAAGCTCGATGACAAGCTCAACTTTGTCGAGGAACCAATTGAAATCATGGATAGGGAAGTCAAGCGACTTAAGCAAAGTCGCATCCCTATCGTCAAAGTTAGATGGAACTCCAAGAGAGGACCTAAGTACACGTGGGAGTGCGAAGACACCATGCGTGTTAAGTACCCACATCTGTTTGCTAATCCAACCCCGACAACCACCGTAAACTAGAATTCCGGGATGGAATCCTCTTAAGGGGTAGGTACTGTAGCCACCTGGAAAATTTCACTATTTTTCTTCATATTTATGAACTAGACTGTTTATCAAAAATTTATTTGATCAAAATTGAGCATTTTAGCATGTACATTTCATTTTCTTGCATAAAAATTTATGCCTATCCGAGTAGTCTTATTTAATTATGCCTAATCTTTACTGATTTATAAATCAGTCTCACAAGAAAGATTTTCTTGTCTTATGAGTCCGCACGTGTACCAAAAGTAAAATAAAAGAAAACGAGAGAAAATAAAAGCGAACTAATAAAAATCTAAAGTTTCGTCATCATGTCAGTTTATTTATGACGTGTCCGGAAATATGAGTAATATAATTGTTTCGTTTAAAGTTGTACGTTTACGAGTTAACAACGGAGTACCAAAACACATCTAATATCAAAATAATACACAAACTATTTAATACTCACTACCTTTCTTTTACTAATAACTAATCTACAAATAAATAAAAATAAAAACGTAACCCTTATCTACTCCCTGCTTCTGTCTTCTCTGCATCCCCACGCACCCACAACCTGCTCCTCTTCCTCCACATTCGCCTCCCTCTCTTCCCCCTGCACACGCTGCTGTTCCCCCTCCAAAAATAGGTAGACCTCCAAACCTCTTTCCAAATATCACTAATAACTTCAATCCTAAAATAGATATCTCTTGGGCTTATCTATGGAAGCAAATCGACAAACCAAGGGTCCTTGGACTACGGCTGAAGATTAAGACAGAGGAAGACCATGTGAAGACCTGATGCTATTACCCAAAGGAGGCTCTTACTTCATTCCCACCGTCGAAAGCACTAGTCAAACTACCCATCTTCATCCCTTTATATACCCCCAAACGATTCACAGTTGATGCCACAAACTCACAACAAAAATCAAAAACTAGAAAGAGTGTCCGAAGCGCTTGTGGTTCCTGTGGATTCGGTTTGGTGGGATTGTTTCTATTTATTGTTTCTCTTCCGATCGACACACTATAAGGTTCTCATGTTTTCCTTAGCTTAGCATTTATTTTGATTCTTTGTATTGTTGATTATGATTTAGTCTTGATGTTGAGTTAAAGAATAAAAACATTAATCAAATCATTTTTATTTTAATGGGTTAATCTTTGTTTTTGTTATTAATCGATGTATTGCACAAATTCTAGAAATCATATTGTTGTTACCATTAGTAGTCTTGTGTGGTGAACACTTTTGAAACATATGGCTGTGGGAGTGCTAGTATGGTTATTGTTTGCGTATTTGGTCAAAACCAATGATAGGTAGTTGTTGCTTCGCCGAACCCATTTTAGGAACGACTAACAAATTTAAGGATGTCTCGGCTCAAGTAAAAACCCACGAGGGTGAAGAGTCGAGTGACCAAACCGGGTAGTACCCGACTGTGGTAAAACATCCGTAGCAATAAATTGATGATATTCTCGCTTGTTTCTTGTCTCGGGATATGGCTTATAACTTGGTATCCAACTTATGCGATTAATAGTAAGCTTATTTTCTTTGACCTATTCTTGTTGTGTCGACCCATTCAACCCCACACCACGAGGATGACGGGTCAGTACTCACGGTTGGGAAGTTCCCGACCGATAGAAACCTTGGTTGAGTAAAGAGTAAATTTCATTTTTGTCTTAATTTCCTTTGAGTTTGATCGACAAGTATACCCAACGGGGGTTAGGAGTCCGGTTAAAACACAAGATGCCAACGAGTGCTCTCGTCATAAGTCTCGCGTTCATTTGTAACTTGCTTAATTGACACTAGCATGTATGATTCCGACTTGCAGTTTTAACTGAATGTTTCATTTAGTTTCGGTGATAAACATGTGTTCATCTTTCAGTTAGCGACCTGACAAGAGGAGTTCCACTCTTCATCTTTCGTCATCATTTTGAAAATCCATAAATATATACAAACCAAATGCTATTTTACTAAAACTTTGTTTACCTGCAATATGTGATCACTCTTATGTCAAGTAAGCTCAAAAACAAACATTTCCAAAGATTGGGTTACGTTTGGTGTTGGCAGTTGGGCCACGGCCCATTAGGCTGTTCGATCTTTTAAAAACTAGGCCGAAGGCCCGTCTCCCTTGGCTGTCCAATATAGTCCATATACTGACTTCACAAAAACAGATATGTATACCATTCTAAATTTTTTTTTACATAAGAGTTACAAAGTAAGGCAAACAAATAATTTCATAACACTAGGTATAACAAAACTCGTCATTTTAAACGTACTACGGTTACTTGTCCTTTCGATCCTTCCCGCGCCTCGTTCACAACTCGCTCGTCTACCCGGTTTGACATAATTACTTTAAATATTCTTTCGCGATACCTCATTTTATAAACATACGATATAAACAAATAATGACATACAAGTAACTCTTAATGTTAAATTATTACAATATTTCATACTAAACGAGATTTACTTTAAACAATAATAGTCTTCTACACTTAGTCACCAAATATATTTTAGACATATAAACATGTCATATAAATTTTTCTAAAAGACAATTATAACACATAAAACGAAAAGTTATTTTATTTTTACCATTATAATAAAACTATTACTTTTCTATTATATATATTTTAAACGACGTCTTTATAACCTAAATACATTACTATTTACTTATGCTATTTTCCGTACGTCATCTTCCGTTTACGACGAACCCACGACTCACTTGTTTTTATACTTTTGTGTGTGTCTAAGCACTTCCATAAGCCAAAGTTAATCATGTTCAATAATAAACGATACACATAAATAACTTAAACTTTTGGTGTATATAAATGTTATCAATTCAAAATACAAACGTATTAATTAAAGTATTGGTATACAAACTATAGGTCGTGTGACGGTACTCGGTGCATCATTTACTTGACTCTTTTACTACTCGGATACTGCTTTGCTAAGGTGAGTTCATAGCCTCGCCTTTACTTATTGATGACGTATAGTCTATATCCGGGTCATGATCCCGACTAAAGTTCGACATTAACTCAGCCCGGTACGAACTGGGCTACGATGATTAAATGTTTGGGCTCACTAAAGCCCAAGCCCAAATCTATTTACGGAATAGATATCGGATATCTCTTAATTAAGGAGATAATCATTCCTCAACCGACTTAGGCGGGATACGCCGAAGGTTGAGGAACACAGAACCAACAAGGACTCCGTGTGTATATAAAGGGAATCCCATCCCTCGTTTAAGGTACGATCTACAAACCCTAACTCTCCTTAAACCCTAAAACCGATTACTTACTCTCACGCCGGAGGATAATCGTGGGAGACAATCCCACGGTAAGCCTAACGGTGTTTTCTGTCTCTTAGTGCGCAAGTCTCAAGCAACGATTTTCAATTGGTACGAGAGCCGGAGCTCCAAACAAGGAACGCCCAACTTTTGTATCAACAAGTGGCGCCATCCGTGGGACAATTCACTAAGAACTAAGACTAGAATGACGAAGCATGGAAATCAGCGATCGCAAGCGGATCTTACTGGAAAGAAGCTGCACACTGGCTCAGCTTCCAAGCAGACTCCTGGGACAACCAGTACTGCCAAAAACAAGGGGTCAGGCCTAAACTTGGTCTACCCTATAGTGGAACCGCGCTCGGGGACAACCCAGGCCACCACAATTAGGTGTATGCAGTTAGTTTGGTGTCATGAGCTTAGTGCATAATAATAATCTCTGTTTTCCATGGTGATTGTATTCGAAGCAATTATCATCTCTTACTTGTGTTCAACCATTTATTTAAACCTATGAATATCACTCAACTTTTGTTGATATTTTTAAGCATGTTCATCTCAGGTACTAATTAGGATATCATGAAGGCGCGGAGTGGACGTCATGGGACGCTAGAAGTGGTGTTGTTTTCAATTAAAGTTATCATTTCGTAAACATTTAAACTATCTTTTATGTAATTTCAAAACATGTGGTATTTCCTTTTGTGTTTCCAAAACACTGAGTTTTATGAAATGGTAACAACCTTTTATTAAAAACGTCTCTTTAGAGTCGTTTTCTATAACTTATGACTATGATCCTCTAAGTAATACCCCAAATAGTCTTCCGCTGTCACATTGTGATTTTGGGGGTGTTACAAGGAACAACAACAGAGCTCAAGTGGTGGAACAGGGAAATGCTCAGATCGGGTTGAATGGTCTTCGATGCTACAACTGCAATGAGAAGGGAGTCCTGGCTAATGCATGCCCAAAGCCGAGGACTAAGGGCAATGCTTATTTCAAAGAGGCTCTTCTTTTGGCTCTTAAGGATGAAGCTGGTGGAACTCTCACAAACAAAGAACAGAGTTTTATGGCAGATTCAGACTCAGATGATGATATGGATGGCTAATATGCATGAGTTACACATGAGTGACACAGGACCAGTGTATGACACTGATGGCTTGTCTCAGGTACCCGAACAAACCATATTTATATCTGATCTAATATCTCCGCCAACATCTGAATCCTGCAAGGCTCAGAGTGTTCAAAATGAGTCATCTACATCTCATTCCGACAATTTTCAATTAGACCCCGTAGTTACCTTTGACGATCAAGATGACCTTATGGTTTCCTTTGACAATCAAATTGACTCCGTGGTTATACTTGAGGATATAAATAATGATCATGTGGTGACTTCCGTTGAACAAGCCGAACTTTTGCCTCATCCAGATCTTGCTCTTTTACTTACAGACCAACAATCCCAAATTGAAGAATGTTGTGCATTAAATCAGGACTTAAAAAGCAAAAATGCAATGTTAACCAAGGACTTTGAATGCTTACAAATGCAACTCAACTTTTTTAAAACTCAAGAAAACCGTGAAAAAGGTTTTGAAGCCGCTTTTGCTAAATCTCATCAAAACGAAAAATATTTAGAGAGACATATGCGTGATCTAGCCGCTTCGAAGAATGCTTTGTTGTCTGAGATAGAACAACTGAAACATGAACATAAGAAGCAAATTAACGCTCTTACCTTGGAAAATCAAAAAGCTAAGGCTGAGTTGTTAACTTGTCAAAAACAGTTCTCTACATACAAAAAGCATTCAACGAAACGAATAGATGATCATCTTGAAGAAATCATCGGCTTGCAAAACAAACTTAAAGAGTTTAAAACTGTTGTTTACAAACATGGTGAGTCAGTAACTGCTATTGAAAAGTTTACTTTAAAACCCAATCCAAATGGATATGGACTGAATCTTGCTGATTACAAACCTAAGCTTTCAACCAAAGCATTCAAACCAAATCCTGAAGTTTCCAGTGCAGAATATAAAATTGATAATGTTGTTATGAGTGTTGTTGAATATCATCGTCAAGAGGAATTAGATGCTGAAGACGAGAGTCGATCAAAATTAAGAACTGTTGTTTACAACAAACCTTTTAATTATTCTAAACCGGTCACTTTCGTCACACCAACGGATTCTTCTAACACACCAAGGGTTATCATTAAAACGTCTGAGTCTTCTAATGTTAATCCCCAACCAGATTATGCACGAATTTATGGTCCTTTACCTTCCGTTAGTGAAGTAAACTCAAAACCTGAAAATCGAAAAATTCTTAGATATTTTGACATTTTCATGGCTGACCTCAAAACCTTACAACATGAGATAGAATATCATTCTGAAATCAAAGTTCAACATTTTCAATCGCCTCTGGCGCGAGAACAAAGAGACATTTTTCAGAAAAATCTTTTACCTAATGTTAAAAATTTGAAAAATTGTGCATTATCTTGGGAACGGGACTTTCATAAGGAACTTGGAGTGATGAAGGTCGTTTTCGAGAAAACAGAAACATCTATTTCTAATACTAATCGTAAAAAGAAAATGTTGAGAAAAGATGTTGATCGACTCTTGAATGAGGTTATCTGTGCTGATATCCATAATGTTGTGTTATTAAATTATGTCTCATATGCATCTGATTATATCTCTGCTGATACTATTGATAATGTTGTAACTGTTGAGAATACTGATAATGTGCTTCAAATCGAGTCTTTAAAAGCTGAAAATGAACGATTGCTTAACGAACTTTCCAATGCAAAATGTCGTCTTAATTGGTGTCAAAAAGATATTCACAATCAACAACTTGTTTTTCAAAACAAAATCGCTCAGTTGCGTGCAAAATCTTCTGATCCTAAAATTGAGCAACTGGATGATCAAAACGTGTCTTTGAAAAGTCAAATCTCAAAATATGAACAAGAACTTGTAAAATTTAAACAGGAATATGGTGTCATATTTGATTTACTCAATAAGACTCGTCATGAAGCATCAAATGAACTTGATCACTATCTTGCACACACTAGAGAAGTAATTCATTTTGCTGGTAATATTCATTCTGAAAATCAAGATTTGATTCACACTATCTCTAAGTTAAGAGAAATGTTAGGAAAGTATGAAAAACTTCCGCCAACCATCATTAAGAGATTAGCACCAGTAACACTTAGTAATCGTGAACCTAGAATGCCTACTGCCAAATCACAAGTTGCTAACGTGCTTCCTTCTACTGAAACAGGAATAGTTGCGTCTTTTCCAAACGTCCGCACTTCACAGCCTAGGAGCACTCAATCGAAGAATAGGAAGTTGCGACCTAAGAAAAGATCAATAAGGAATGCTAAAGTAGAAGAACACCCTAGGACTATGAATAAGACTCACGTTGCTTCCACTATAGACATTGCGTCTGGCAAATGTAATAGAAATAGTGATGTAACGAATGCTAAACCTTTAAGTATTTTTGATATTCAGTCTGATGCACCTTGTGTTATTTGTCGTAAAAGTATGAATTCTGATTGTCATGACAAATGTGTTGCTAAAGCTATCATCTCTCGTTTACGGAATCCTAAGAATCAGAATACCTCTAGGCCCACTAATCATTCTAAGTCTGTGCTTGGTAGACCGCCTTCTTTAGATTCTAAGGCAAGCATTGCTGTCCCTGTAGCTCCAGTTTCACCTCCTAAGAATGTAGTACCACCTAGTGCATTCACTAAGACTAAAGCAAATAGTAGTTATAGATGGCAGAAATGGATATATAACACACTAGGATTTAAATGGATGCCTAAAGTTATTGATGTGTGTATGTCTACTATAACTGCTTCGGAACCCTCTAACATTTCGGGTTCCACATCTACTTCTATTCCATCTGTGTCGTCTGTGTGTAATGCAGGTGATACAGATCATTCTCTGGATTGTTGATAGCGGATGTTCCCGACACATGACAGGCAACCTTAAACTGTTATCAAACTTTATTGCAAAGTTCATTGGCACTGTCAGATTCAGGAATGATCACTTCGCAGCTATCATGGGCTACGGAGACTATATCAATGGGAACATCGAAATTAGCAGGGTTTACTATGTGGAAGGCCTCGGTCACAATCTGTTTTCAGTAGGTCAGTTTTGTGATGGAGATTTGGAGGTTGCTTTCCGGGAGAAAACTTGTTTCATTCGTGATCTACAAGGAAATGACCTTATGTCTGGCTCGCGTAATTCTAGTCTTTACACTATCTCTATGCAAGACATGGTTGCTTCATCTCCCATCTGCTTACTTTCAAAGGCAACATCAACAAAATCTTGGCTATGGCACCGTCGTCTCTCACATCTAAACTTTCAAACCATCACCAACCTTGCTTGACACAAACTAGTTGAAGGTCTCCCACGATTTCGTTATTCAAAAGATCACCTTTGCTCAGCTTGTGAACAAGGGAAAAGCACTCGTGCTCATTTTCCTTCAAAGGTGGAACACAGCTCTCAGCATGTGCTTCATCTTCTTCACATAGATTTGTGTGGCCCGATGCGCGTGCAAACGATCAATGGCAAACGCTACATCTTAGTAATTGTTGATGACTACTCACGATGGACTTGGGTCTACTTTCTTCGAAGCAAAGACCAAGCTCCACAAATGATCATCACCTTTTTCACGAAAATTCAAGTTCAGCTCCGGAACACCGTCCGCCAAATAAGAACAAACAAAGGAACTGAATTTGTTAACCAAACTCTTCATGATTTTTATGAGAAAGTGGGAATTCAACATCAGACATCTATTGCACGTACACCCGAACAAAACGGAGTTGTTGAAAGACGAAACCGAACGTTAGTGGAAGTTGCAAGAACAATGTTAATCAATGCTAAACTTCCAGATTACTTGTGGGCAGAAGCTGTATCCACTGCATGCTATACTCAAAACCGTTCTATGATTACTAAACGCCACAACAAAACACCGTTTGAGCTTCTCCACAACCATAAACCGAATCTCAGACACTTTCATGTATTTGGATCCCTTTGCTATCCGAATAATGATCATGATGATTTTGGAAAGCTCAAAGCCAAAGCTGACATTGGAGTCTTCATTGGATATTGTGAGAATTCTAAAGGTTACCGGATCTGGAATCGTTGTACAAAACAGGTTATGGAAACGATTCATGCTCATTTTGATGAACTTACGGAAATGGCTTCTGAGTATAACAGCTTAGAACCCGGTCACAACCGTTTAAACTTCCCTCAACCCCCATCATCAGCTGAACAAAGCCCCCAGCTCACTCGTCAACAAATGGAAAGGTTATTTGCTCCTCTGTTCAGTGACGATATTGATGAATGTGCTCCAGGTGTATCCGCTATTTCCGCTGCTCAACCTGATACTACTCTTATACCTGATACACCTGCTACAACAACTACTGTTGAAGAAGCACCACCAGTTGACTCCACCACAACAGTTGAACAAACCGCTTCTAACAATGATGAACCGGCTGATGGTGTTCTTAATGAAGTACCCCCACCTGCAGATTTTGATCCAAATGCGTTCTTTAACCCGTTTGCTAATGACACTGCTGCACCTGATGTCGCGGAATCATCAACAAACCATTTGAATCCTCAGAATCTGCACAATGTATACCAACATCAACCCTCTACACATCGATGGACAAAATACCATCCTCTGGCAAACATTATTGGCAACACTAATCAACCTGTCATTACGAGACAACGTCTTCACACAGATGGTGAACATTGCATTTATGCACTCACTGTCTGCCAATCTGAGCCTAAAAACATTAAAGATGCAATGACAAAAGACAACTGGATTGAATCCATGCAAGAAGAACTCAACCAATTCAAACGTCTTGAAGTATGGGAACTGGTTGAAAGACCAACAGGGGTCTACGTCATTGGTCTCAAATGGATTTGGAAAAACAAATTAGATGCTGAAGGGAACGTAATCCGAAACAAGTCACGTCTAGTTGCTAAGGGTTATCGTCATGAAGAGGGAATAGACTTTGAAGAATCTTTTACTCCGGTTGCTCGTCTTGAGGCTGTTCGGATATTTCTCGCATTCGCGGCTCATATGAATATGACGGTCTTTCAGATGGATGTCAAAACTGCGTTTCTCAACGGACAACTGAAAGAAACGGTTTATGTCAGCCAACCAGAAGGATTCGTTGATCCTGAGTTCCCGAACCATGTCTACAAACTGAACAAAGCTCTTTATGGTCTCAAACAAGCTCCTCGGGCATGGTACGATAAGCTATCATCTTTCCTCATTGCTAATAATTTCACCAAAGGTTCGGTCGACCCTACTCTTTTTATACAATATCACGGGGCACATATCTTAATTGTTCAAATTTACGTGGGTGATATCATTTTTGCGTCTACACATAAAAAGTTTTCAATCGCTTTTGCAAAACTAATGAAGAAAAATTTCGAAATGTCCATGATGGGTGAACTTACGTTCTTTCTTGGACTGCAAGTTCATCAATCACCCCGTGGTATTTTCTTGAGTCAGTCCAAATATGCCCTTGAATTGTTAAACAAATTTGGAATGAAAACCTGTGACACTTATGCTACACCAATGACTCATACCAAGAAACTAGACGCTGATTTACATGGGAAATTAGTTGACCCTACCAAATACCGATGTATTATTGGGTCTCTCATGTATCTAACAGCTAGCAGACCTGATATTGTCTTTGCCGTTTATCTATGCTCCCATTATCAGTCGCGACCAACTGAAACCCACCTCTCTGAGGCTAAAATAATCCTCCGATACATCAAGGGAACCATTAACTTGGGGATATGGTATCTGAAGGATTCTGGTTTTGAACTAATCGCTTTTTCAGATGCTGACCACGTAGGATGCTTAGATTCACGAAAAAGCACTTCAGGAGCACTACAATTTCTTGGTGATAAACTGGTGTCTTGGCAATCAAAGAAGCAGGATTGTACATCGCTGTCATCAACCGAAGCAGAATATGTAGCCATGTCCGCGTGTTGTGCTCAAGTCATCTGGATGAGAACACAACTCAAAGACTATGGTTACGTATTTGACAGAATCCCGATGTACTGCGACAATCGGAGTGCCATTGCGATCTCGTGCAACTCAGTTCAGCACTTGAAATCAAAGCACATCGATCTTCGTTATCATTTCATCAAGGACCACGTGGAACAGGGTAGAGTTGAATTATACTTCGTGGGTACAGAATACCAATTGGCAGATCTTCTCACCAAAGCATTGCCTCCCGCTAGGTTTAATGAGTTGTTCCACCGGATTGGTATTAGGTGTTTGACTCAAGAGGAATTGGATGACCTCCTAAAACAGTCTTAAAAACCTGTCAAACACCAAAATCTCTTTTGTAAATATTTTTCAAAAACAAAATATAAAAATATAAAATCAGAGAAAATCTCAAAAATATTCTTCTATCTAAATTCTTTCAAACATCGCAAGTACAAATCTTCAGTCAACACTTTGTTCTATCAAATCTTTCACTATTTTTCCCGAACAAGTGTTGAGGGGGAGAAAGTAAATATTTTTCGGTTTCATAAAACCTTGTACTTCCATGTTTTCAAAAATATGTTGTTTCTTCTAAAATGTTGGATACGTTTATTATCAAATACTCTCCTCGGACTCAAATGTTTTTCAAAATTCATTATTTCAAAAGTCGAGGGGGAGTATTCATTGAGTTCGTGTCTTAACCGTTTTAAGTTCCTTACGGTCGGCCATTCACAAGTGGCCGGCTTGAGTGAGAAAAACTTGACGGTTTGGCGCGGATCAAATTTTTGGCGCCGCTGCCGGGGAGCTGTGCTGATTATCTTCCGTTTAGCAGATTAGTAATTTGGATATTCACTCTTTGTCTATACCATCTGTATGTATTTATATTTTCTTATAAAAATCAAAAATCCAAAAAGATTTTCATTCTTTGTTTTTGCAGCATATTTTTCAAAAAAAAAAAAAATCCAAAAAATATCCATCCTTTATCCTCTAATCTGTTTAATTCTACATTTCTTTATCCTCAAACCTGTTTAATTCTCCATTCCTTATCCTCTATAACCGTTTAATTCTTCATCTCTTATCCCTCTTAACGGTGGAAATTCTTCATGTCATGGTTTTCGACATGTTCCTGGTGTGGAGGTCCATTTAACGGTGGAAATTGTCGGCGATGTACCAATGTGGGTTTCGGAGACAAGTTTGTCGGTAATCCCGATCCCATTTCAAATAATGAAGCACCCGATTTTTCCTACCTACCTCCACAGCCCCAATACGAATCCTACTCATACGAGTTTTGTGAGAATGATTCTCGTTACGGTTTTGATTGTCCACCACAGGTCCCGCTTGTCTATGAGCCGGAACCATGTTACAATCAGAACTTTGGTGAAAGTTATTTTCCCAATTATCTCTGTTGTGAGAATTGTGGGGGTCCTCATGCGACTTTTGAATGTCAGCCGGTGAATCAAAATTTTCAAAATTCCAATTCTCCCGGTTTTGACAATTTCCAACCCCCACAGTGTTCCATCAGTCATCAGACTTCCGAGCCTTCACATCATTTCAATGATTACGAGGAGTGTAATCTTCCTCAAAGTTCTGAAGAAATACGCATTCCAAAGAAACTGCAAATGAAAAGAATGGTGTGTAAGCTTCAGCAGATGAATATAAGAATCAGATATGATGACGATGATGACGAGGATAGTATTCAGATGAAGGAATATTATGAGAACGACGAGGAGAGTGTTATTCAATTGAACGATCTTATTTCTCAACTCCCTCAGTCTATTGCTATCACACCTATCTTACCTATTATTGCTTCCAAAGACTCTCTCATAATGGAGGATGATCATCTCAGCACTATTTCGGAAACGGAATCGTCTAGTGTTGAGGATCTTGTCCCAATCCCAAGTGAGTCTGAGGATATATCCGATAGTGATTGTGATTTGCCTTTTTGTGATTCTCTCGACATTTCTGAGGTTACTTCCGGGATTTTCTCAAATCCTCTTTTTGAATTTAATAATGACTACACTTTTGGGAAAGTAAATCCTCTTTTCGATGAAATGTCTGAGGCCGATACAGAGACCATCACGGAAGTGGTGGAAATTGCTAGCTCTCAGAGCACACCACTTGTCCCACCTCTGTATTCTATCTTATCTCTTCCATCATGTGATGATGACTCTATCCTCACTGATGAGATTCATGATCCAAAAATCATGAATTCTCCTTCTGATAATGAGGAGTTAGTCATGATCATTATCATAATTCTCCTTCTTTTCTTCACATACGGTGTGACTTCTCCATGTCTTAACTCCTTCGGGAGTGAAGACACTATCTTTGACCCCGGCATTTTCATTTACCATCTGTGAGCCGGGTCTGTCTCTGTCTCTCTTTATCTCGTCGGTGTGGAACTTTCACGTACTTCAATGTTTATCCAAACATCTTGAATGAAAGTCCGATGGAGATTGTTTCTTCCACTTTGCTTCCCCATGAACCAATGAATTCGGGGTCGAGTCAAGCTAGCGACTCGGAAATCAAAAACAGTAGCACACACCATATGGGTTTTTCACCCATATTTCTGTCTTCTCACCCCTTTCTACCACCTAAGTGTGGGGGTAATGCCCCACATGTTATATATATATATATATATATATATATATATATCTCTAAAAAAAAAAAAAAAAAAAAAAAAAAAAAAAAAAAAAATCTTTTAAATAATGGCCGTAGTATTTCCCTTTTACGTTCTTTGTTTCGGCATAACCGCCGGTACTTTGAATATTGAGGGCAATATTCATTTCTAAGTGTGGGGGGGAATTCTCACGAATTTCATATATTATCTACCCAATTCCCCCGTTTTTGGCCAAAAATTTTTTTTTTGGAGTAAGTGTTTTACACTTTCTCATTTGGTTATCAGTCCGCCATGTTTGATAAACAAAAGGATTGGCTAATCCAGGAGCAAACGGCTCTTGGTAAAGATTTCTCAAATCCGTTTATATGGCTTGCAATTTGCCCAAAATTGTGTGGTATTCAGCTCACCATATCCTAAAAAGTGAAGAGTTGGCTAGCCCGCAAGTTTATGGCTTGTGGTAAAGGCAGTGGAAATCCATAATTGGTAATCAGCTCACCAAAGATAATATTGATAATTTATCTAAGAGTTGGCTAGTCCAGAAGGGTACGGCTTCTGGTAAAGACAAATCAAAACCGTTGAAAGCTGGTGGTTTGCTCAAAATCACATGGTTATCGGTGTACCATGGTTCTTACTTGAACTGAAACATTTGGCTACTCCAGAAGTAATGGCTTTTGGTAAAGAGATTCAAATCCATTAAGTTTTTCTCAAAAGATTGCTAGGGACTAGCAATAGTTTAGTGTGGGGGATTGATGAGTGTGTAAATACTCATCATTTTTTGTCAAATCTGAACTGCAAAACGTTTAATAATGCTCAGAAATGCATCAAAATACTGAAAATATTCCAAAATTGCATTTTATATGTTTCAGATGCAAAAGGTTTAAAATCAGATGAAAAATGAGCTAAGTTTGCATAATTGGCAGTTTCAGTCCCCCAACTTTCAAAAATGGCAACTTTAGTCCCTGGAATTTCAAAGAATGACAGAATTTACCCTGGACATTTTTAAATTGGAAAATTAACATTTTTAGTCCTTTGGTAATTCTAACTGGTCAAATTTGGTCCTTTTGATAAATTTTGGAAAATTGCTAATTCAGTCCTTCAAGTTTCAAAGATGGCAAAAACAGTCCTTTTATTATTTGAGATTGTCAAATATGACCCTTGGTTTACTTTTCAGAAATTACATGAATGGTCCCTACAATCTCAGATATTACAGCTTTGGTCCCTGGAGTTTCGAATATTACACAATTGGTCCCTTAGCTACACCTTGGACTCAACTTTAATCCTAATCCATTTAACTACTTAAACCCTTAGGCCCAATCCAACTCTACCCAATACCGGACCTTTTATAATAATAAACCTATAACAAAACATAAAACCCACCCACAACTTTTTCCTGCTTCCCTTCCTTCTTCTGCCACCATCTCTGCAAAACCACTCCACACTCCATCATCATCACCTCCAGCCTATTCCTACCCACTCACCCACTCTCCCTGCAACACCCTGACACACTCAACCCCAACCAATGGCTCAGATTGATGCTCAATTGTACCTAAATATTGGAGGGCTTGGATTGAGTTCAAAAAGCACAAAGTTGGTTTTGCTGTTTTCCACTCACTGAAGAAAGAAGACAGAAAGAGAGGAAGACATCTAGAGTAGTATAAAAGCTTGTAGCTATATGAAGGGGAGAGTTAGTTTTTAGTGAGTTTTTTTAGTTTTAATTTAGTTTTAGTTTTAGTCTACTAGTTTTAAAAACTATGTTCTAGTTCATTGTTTAAGTCTCATTGTCATTTACTTTTTTTTGTAATTTCGAATGCAATTTAATTTAAGTTCGATTCCAGTTTTTAGTTTGTTCAGTTTTTAATTATGTTATGTTCTTTTAATTCTGTCTCATTTCAATCCTGTAAAAGAAGTTTTTATGAATTTGTTTCAGCTTACATAAGCTTATGTTACAGCTCAGTGCTTATTTGCCTTTTGATATAGCTTATCTCTTAACTAGTATACTCTTTAGGGGCCACCCTTTAGCTTATTAGTCAAGGTTCTTAGCTTAGTGTTTTCTGCCCATTTGACTTTATTGGTCAAGGTTCTTTCAAGGTTAACTTGGTTTTCGAAGGATAGCAAGATATCAAAAAGTTTTGTAAAGTGTTTGAATAGTAAAAAAAGGGGTTGTCCTGTTCTTAGCAGACTGCAACAGCAGCTCTGTTGCCAAACTTGAGGATTTTTCCTAGCTTATTTGATGTTCAAAATGTTTAAATCGTATGTCTCTTGAGTCTTTGTGTTTACAATTTTCCTCTTGTTCTAGTTTAGTGCACCATGAATCATTTATCTTAGTTGCATTTACATCCCAAAATAAGTCCTTTACTCATATATTTTTTTTCTGCATCTGTGGGTCTCTTAAGCTGTGTTCAGCTTATTTTTAAGCTGACATTTCGTTTTTTGTGGTCCCATTTAGCTTTTCATGAATCTTTTCCATGCTAACTTTGTTATCGCAGTTGACTTTTAGCTGAGGAGTGCCTACAGCAGCTTGAAAATAAGCTTCAAAACAGCCCACGCAAGCTGTTTTATCACTGCAGATCAGTAGCAGATTTCCCTTCCGATTTTTAGTGCTTATTCGGGGCTTTCTTAGCTTAATACAAGTTAGTTTAAGTTCTTATTAGTTGAATTAGTGTAGGGTAGTTTAATCTTAACTTATTTAGTGTTTAGTTTTTGGTTCCCATAGCTTATTATTCCCATTTGTAGTGTTAGGATTCCCCTTAGTTTAGCCTATGCCAATTGCTTATTTTCCTTTTTTTTATTTTTTATTTTGCTTATTACCTCTATTCTATTTTCAGTTTAGCTTAATGAAGTTTTTTCTTTAATCATGTTGCTTATTTAAATGCTTTTTATGGCTCATTTCATGCTTAAAAGTTGCAAAAGAATGAGTGTGGTTAGGCCCTGTCCAAACAGCAGCTTATGGTGTTTGTTTTGTGACTGTTCCAAACAGCCCCTTAAGTCTTTATTTTAGCTTATGTTACTTAAACCAAACAGCCCCTTTGTCCTTTTTAGCCAAACGCCCCTTTAGAAGTGCTATATGATTTTCTTCCCTGTTTTTTTTTTTGCGTTATATCAGTAGTGGTTTTAGTTTTAGTGTAAAAGTGTTGTTTGTTCTCATTTTCAAGTGGCAAAGAAAGAATCAAATAAAATAAATAAGTGACCAAAAAGGTAGGTAGTGGGATTCGAACACCTGACCTTCAGGTTCACTGCCCACGACCAGAAATCACAGTGACTAACCACCTGCTCTAGTACCTGTCTTGGATTAGATATTGCTTTCCTCATTACTTGAATACCCTTTGCAGTTTTAAGCTTAATAAGTGAAAAAAAAGGGTTGGAAAAAGACCTGCAACTGGATTCGAACACTTGACCTGTTGGTATGCTGCACAAGACCACACCCACACGCCCGTTACCAACTGTGCTAGTAGTTGTCTTGTGTTATGTTTTGCTTTATTAAATACTTAGGGTCATTTTCAGTTTTAAGCTTATTAGCTTTTGTAGTTTGTTTTAGTGCTGATTTCAAAAAGCAGTAGGTAGTTCTTATATTTTTCTTAGAACCAGTATTATCCAAAGTATTTTAAGTAATTTCCTCAGATTTTTATAAAATACTTTAATTTTTTTTTATAATTAAATTAGATTAAATTAGTAATTAATTCGTAATAAATAAAATAAAACTCAAAAAAATATTCCGCTTTTTCCTAAAATTATTTTTAGTCATTTAGAATGTAGGAAAATTGATTTCACACCCGTAGCCTTTAAATTGCAAAATTTTTACGTTTTAGGCTTAGTGTGTTCCCGGTTTTTACGTTTTTACGTTTTAGCACCCTAGGACTTAGTGTAGCTTAGTTTTATCATTCCTTAGGCTTAGTAATAGTTTATTTTTTAGTTATTTAGGGTTCCCTTGCCTTAATTACATTCTCGTTCCTTAATTTTTCACTTTCGTAGCTCGTTTTTAAGAATTCTCGTATTTCCACAAAAGTCATTTTCATAAAAGTTGCTCATTTTCAGGAGTAAAATAGATTTATAAAAGAAAAATCAAAAACATAATTTTGCAAATAGTGATAGCGTTCATTTAATATAATTTATCTTTTTAATTTCCTTTAATTTGCATTTAAGCCATTGTAGTTTGTTGGCTTTTCCTGTAGTTATAATATCAATCTCAAATCCTCCTTTCCGTCCAAATCTCCCGATCACTTTACGGTTGATAATCCATTGCATAGCTCGCTGGGACATAACGACCCGGGGAAACACTATACTCCCCAGATCTTCATTGCATCTGTGCTTGAGCTGTTTTAAGTTTCTTGCTTGCGTGAGAAAACTTGACGGTTTTGCGCAGATCAAATTTTTGGAAAAAGGACATAAACTACAAGGGTTAAAATGAAAATTAAAGGAAATTAAAAAGATTAAAAATATTAAATGAACGCTATCACTATTTGCAAAATTATGTTTTTGATTTTTCTTTTATAAATCTATTTTACTCCTGAAAATGAGCAACTTTTATGAAAATGACTTTTGTGGAAATACGAGAATTCTTAAAAACGAGCTACGAAAGTGAAAAATTAAGGAACGAGAATGTAATTAAGGCAAGGGAACCCTAAATAACTAAAAAATAAACTATTACTAAGCCTAAGGAATGATAAAACTAAGCTACACTAAGTCCTAGGGTGCTAAAACGTAAAAACGTAAAAACCGGGAACACACTAAGCCTAAAACGTAAAAATTTTGCAATTTAAAGGCTACGGGTGTGAAATCAATTTTCCTACATTCTAAATGACTAAAAATAATTTTAGGAAAAAGCGGAATATTTTTTTGAGTTTTATTTTATTTATTACGAATTAATTACTAATTTAATCTAATTTAATTATAAAAAAAAATTAAAGTATTTTATAAAAATCTGAGGAAATTACTTAAAATACTTTGGATAATACTGGTTCTAAGAAAAATATAAGAACTACCTACTGCTTTTTGAAATCAGCACTAAAACAAACTACAAAAGCTAATAAGCTTAAAACTGAAAATGACCCTAAGTATTTAATAAAGCAAAACATAACACAAGACAACTACTAGCACAGTTGGTAAGGGGCGTGTGGGTGTGGTCTTGTGCAGCATACCAACAGGTCAAGTGTTCGAATCCAGTTGCAGGTCTTTTTCCAACCCTTTTTTTTCACTTATTAAGCTTAAAACTGCAAAGGGTATTCAAGTAATGAGGAAAGCAATATCTAATCCAAGACAGGTACTAGAGCAGGTGGTTAGTCACTGTGATTTCTGGTCGTGGGCAGTGAACCTGAAGGTCAGGTGTTCGAATCCCACTACCTACCTTTTTGGTCACTTATTTATTTTATTTGATTCTTTCTTTGCCACTTGAAAATGAGAACAAACAACACTTTTACACTAAAACTAAAACCACTACTGATATAACGCAAAAAAAAAACAGGGAAGAAAATCATATAGCACTTCTAAAGGGGCGTTTGGCTAAAAAGGACAAAGGGGCTGTTTGGTTTAAGTAACATAAGCTAAAATAAAGACTTAAGGGGCTGTTTGGAACAGTCACAAAACAAACACCATAAGCTGCTGTTTGGACAGGGCCTAACCACACTCATTCTTTTGCAACTTTTAAGCATGAAATGAGCCATAAAAAGCATTTAAATAAGCAACATGATTAAAGAACAAACTTCATTAAGCTAAACTGAAAATAGAATAGAGGTAATAAGCAAAATAAAAAATAAAAAAAAGGAAAATAAGCAATTGGCATAGGCTAAACTAAGGGGAATCCTAACACTACAAATGGGAATAATAAGCTATGGGAACCAAAAACTAAACACTAAATAAGTTAAGATTAAACTACCCTACACTAATTCAACTAATAAGAACTTAAACTAACTTGTATTAAGCTAAGAAAGCCCCGAATAAGCACTAAAAATCGGAAGGGAAATCTGCTACTGATCTGCAGTGATAAAACAGCTTGCGTGGGCTGTTTTGAAGCTTATTTTCAAGCTGCTGTAGGCACTCCTCAGCTAAAAGTCAACTGCGATAACAAAGTTAGCATGGAAAAGATTCATGAAAAGCTAAATGGGACCACAAAAAACGAAATGTCAGCTTAAAAATAAGCTGAACACAGCTTAAGAGACCCACAGATGCAGAAAAAAAATATATGAGTAAAGGACTTATTTTGGGATGTAAATGCAACTAAGATAAATGATTCATGGTGCACTAAACTAGAACAAGAGGAAAATTGTAAACACAAAGACTCAAGAGACATACGATTTAAACATTTTGAACATCAAATAAGCTAGGAAAAATCCTCAAGTTTGGCAACAGAGCTGCTGTTGCAGTCTGCTAAGAACAGGACAACCCCTTTTTTTACTATTCAAACACTTTACAAAACTTTTTGATATCTTGCTATCCTTCGAAAACCAAGTTAACCTTGAAAGAACCTTGACCAATAAAGTCAAATGGGCAGAAAACACTAAGCTAAGAACCTTGACTAATAAGCTAAAGGGTGGCCCCTAAAGAGTATACTAGTTAAGAGATAAGCTATATCAAAAGGCAAATAAGCACTGAGCTGTAACATAAGCTTATGTAAGCTGAAACAAATTCATAAAAACTTCTTTTACAGGATTGAAATGAGACAGAATTAAAAGAACATAACATAATTAAAAACTGAACAAACTAAAAACTGGAATCGAACTTAAATTAAATTGCATTCGAAATTACAAAAAAAAGTAAATGACAATGAGACTTAAACAATGAACTAGAACATAGTTTTTAAAACTAGTAGACTAAAACTAAAACTAAATTAAAACTAAAAAAACTCACTAAAAACTAACTCTCCCCTTCATATAGCTACAAGCTTTTATACTACTCTAGATGTCTTCCTCTCTTTCTGTCTTCTTTCTTCAGTGAGTGGAAAACAGCAAAACCAACTTTGTGCTTTTTGAACTCAATCCAAGCCCTCCAATATTTAGGTACAATTGAGCATCAATCTGAGCCATTGGTTGGGGTTGAGTGTGTCAGGGTGTTGCAGGGAGAGTGGGTGAGTGGGTAGGAATAGGCTGGAGGTGATGATGATGGAGTGTGGAGTGGTTTTGCAGAGATGGTGGCAGAAGAAGGAAGGGAAGCAGGAAAAAGTTGTGGGTGGGTTTTATGTTTTGTTATAGGTTTATTATTATAAAAGGTCCGGTATTGGGTAGAGTTGGATTGGGCCTAAGGGTTTAAGTAGTTAAATGGATTAGGATTAAAGTTGAGTCCAAGGTGTAGCTAAGGGACCAATTGTGTAATATTCGAAACTCCAGGGACCAAAGCTGTAATATCTGAGATTGTAGGGACCATTCATGTAATTTCTGAAAAGTAAACCAAGGGTCATATTTGACAATCTCAAATAATAAAAGGACTGTTTTTGCCATCTTTGAAACTTAAAGGACTGAATTAGCAATTTTCCAAAATTTATCAAAAGGACCAAATTTGACCAGTTAGAATTACCAAAGGACTAAAAATGTTAATTTTCCAATTTAAAAATGTCCAGGGTAAATTCTGTCATTCTTTGAAATTCCAGGGACTAAAGTTGCCATTTTTGAAAGTTGGGGGACTGAAACTGCCAATTATGCAAACTTAGCTCATTTTTCATCTGATTTTAAACCTTTTGCATCTGAAACATATAAAATGCAATTTTGGAATATTTTCAGTATTTTGATGCATTTCTGAGCATTATTAAACGTTTTGCAGTTCAGATTTGACAAAAAATGATGAGTATTTACACACTCATCAAGTATCGTTAAATTTCTTGCCTTACAAGTGTTTTGTCTAACCTAAACGGAAGTTAAAGGATCTTGGTTGGAACCTTTTTGAGGTTGAGGGACTGAATGTGTCAACTTGGCAAAGTAATTTTAACAAATTCATTCACCTAACACATTCAATGCACCACTTCGTGTGCATTTACTCCTAAAACCACCAAGATCAAACAGCCCAAATCAAATCTTCAAAATCCGTTCAAGTTTTTCATAATCTATAAGTTCTAAACTGTTTTGATCAAGATGATAAACAAGGGTTTCTAAAATTCTTTCAAATCCAACGGGTTAAACTCTTTAAACTGATTTTGGAAAATTGTTCACTCGAACGAACTGGGTGTTTATGCATAAAAGTGTTTGGATTGAAAATGAGTTATGTCAAAATCTTTCTTAGTGTCTATTAAACTTATTTCAATAGTCCAAAACCATCCAGAATCTTAAATTTCACTAATATGATTTCTAGGGTTCTTGCGCTCATTTAGGGTTTGTCTATTCTGTGATATGTTATTCGGTGGTCAAGAAAGTGTTAAAATAAGTATATATGCATGTTTTGAACCTTTAAATTAGCCCAGAAACATCCAAACTGTAAGAATTTAAGTTTTAGGCTTTTAGGGTTCATATCCCATGAATCTTCTGATTCTATGGTGTAAATGTGTTATATCTTGTTCCATTGCACCCATATGACATCTAGGACACTCCAGAAACATTCTTGTTTGATTTGTGTAGCTATATCTCATACGCGTATATTAAGGGTGTAGGGTTTAAGTAATTTTACGCCTAAGTCTTTTTGTGTGTATCTGATATGTTCTTATGCTTGTTTTGTGATCTAAAAGATGTTTGGAGTTAACTGCAATCAAGTTTTCATGTTTATATTTAACAGGTTAATTATTCGTAATGTCAGAATCTTTAGGTGTTCAAACCGTTACGCTTAAGGAATACTTTATGCGTAAAGGTTAGGCCTAAGAGAAATCTTACGCGTAGCTCTTACGCATAAGGGGTCTACAGTGGATTACGTGTATCTTGGAAAGATATTCGTAAACAAGGCTTGTTACGCATAAGCTTTACTCTTACGAGTAAACTGTACGCGTAACATCTAGCTTATCCCTAC
Organism: Chrysanthemum seticuspe; assembly: GCA_019973895.1. Classification (NCBI taxonomy): domain Eukaryota; kingdom Viridiplantae; phylum Streptophyta; class Magnoliopsida; order Asterales; family Asteraceae; genus Chrysanthemum; species Chrysanthemum seticuspe. The sequence continues at coordinate 24,337,423 of BPTQ01000002.1, forward strand.
GCGTAAGCTTAAAGCCTTTGAACTTGTCTTACGCGTAAGAAACTCTTACGCCTAAGCTTGGTCTTACGCTTTAGTTTACTCCTACGCATAAGCTCCTTTCTTACGCATAAGGATCCTTGTTACACATAACCCATTGTTCACTACATTTTGGCCCGTTACACATATGTTACTTGTTAAATGTTATGCATAGGTCACAAATATCTGATGTTTCATATAAGCTTACAAAAGTTAATATGTTGTGTGTTAAGTGAATTATTGGTATTTGAAATTTCAAAATTAACATGTTCACGTAACTTATCACATCAACTTCAATCATTTGGACTAATGTGACTTAGGACTTGTAACTAACATAAACATGTTACCATCATACAAGTAATTAGATAATAAATCAGACTAATACAAACACATTGTTTTTCCATATGTCTGTCTCTTTGTCTAATGACTTTCAGATCATGAAATGGTTGCAAATCAAGCAAACATCAATGCCCCAGCTGAGCTCTCGATGGCAAACACATTCCAAGCTGGATACGACAAAACAATTGGCAAGAACTATCTCCGTGTCATCTTCAACAACTTCATATGCTCATAATCATCTTGCAGAGTTGCTGTGGACATCCTTCTGCAACATCCATTCAAACTCATGCTCAATGAGTAAGTGATAAGGTTTTAAAAGGTACCATTTTGAGGGGTCGTTTAAGTCCTTATTTGATCACTTTTGTATCCGTTATTGCTTAATATCGTTCCTTTTCACTTTTTAGGTCTCGTGAAGGCAAAATGCTGGAATGGCACTTATTTGGACAGAAAGGCGCGAATATATGAAGAAAATGGCCAAAGTCGAAATCGAGACACTCACAGTCGCTGAATGTAGAAGGCGACGGCGTCAGGTGCTATTTGCGACGCCGTCGGAGAATTATTGTGACGGGTCAGAACTCAAAACTCGTGTTTTCAAGAGACGGCGTCTAGTTGTGAAAGAGTAGGCCGTCGCTACTCAGACGGCCTAGATGCGATCCAGACGACGTCAGAAGCTGAAGAGGACGGCGTCACGGACATAAGGTGACGTCGTCGCAAGGTTAACGTGGCCAAGACGAAACCCTAATGGCGGCGACACGACGGCGTCACTAAACATAAGGTGACGCCGTCGCAATTGTAATCTTATATATAGAATCCGAATTTTTCAGTCTTTGTGTGGAGAGTCTTTGGAGTAAAAACCTAAAACCGAACCTAAGGTGTCTTGTACAGTATTTTAGGGTTTTTAACCCTATCTGACACCAAGATAAGTCTTTGCTTCATTAATTCAATTATGTCTTTGATTATTTGTGTGTATGCTTGCATGTTCTCCATGTCCGGCTAATTTATTTGTGTGTTTGATTAGGAAGTATGAAACTTAATTATTAAATATTGATTGGTTGTTTCTTATCTTAGTTGATTAATGATCTAGTAATGCGATAGGTCATTCGTTGTGTACTTAATGCTTGATTCATCTTTGTGAACCTTAGAGTATGATTACCTGAGTGATTGTAGGCTAAAACATCCGAAGAGTGCCTTAGAGTAGGAGTCTATAATCTCTAAGTGGATTTGTAGACAAGACCCTTTGGTAAGTTCAAAGAGTTAGGGAGAAACGCATACCCTACAACTTTAGAAACACAACGCAACTAGGAATAAGACGTGACACTCAACCATCAATAGGAGATAATTAAGGAGTAATACAAACTAAGTAAACACATCTTTAAACTATCATACGAGCACACATTAATTAGACATAGACTCCCACAACCTTAGTTTAGATAATTAGATAATAGTAGAGTAATCGGTAGAAATACCAACCCCCTAAATCCAATACCCGAGATTCGTACCTTTCCATTTTTCATAAAATATAAAAAGATAAAAAATAATCTTCCTCAACCTTAACCTTAGCGTAGTAACTCCCTACTAGCATTCCTATTCCCCTAGAGAACGATATCAATACCCGTGGCTTACCCTAATTACTACACTACAACGATTAGGTTCACTGCCTAGGGTGTTATAAAACTTGCTCGAAGAAAAGGAAGTTTCCTTGACCCCGAACGACGCGTGTAGCGTTATCAGTAAGATTCAGTGGATGAGGTAATAGAATTTCGTAAGACATTAAAGCAGAAAAGGATGGAATACCATGCTTCAACCTTTCCGGTTAATCAACCCGGTGGGGCAGGAGGGTCAAGTAGTAGTCCTCCACTTATGGAAGATCCATTGCAAACATCTCTTACCCTATCCGATCCGGTTAATCAACCCGGTAAGGATCAGGGTGTCACTGTCACTACAACTGTTGAAATGAAGCAACCACAACAACAACTTAAACAGCCGCAAGAAGAAAAGCATGGTGAAGATGTGGAAATATATGACGAAGGAGATTACGATCATGATAACGATGAAAGAGTCACTGATGATGATGATTTGGTGGCTGAAGAGGAAATGATTCGAAAAGAGGCAAAAGAAGCTGCTAGAGCTGAGGAGGAAAAGTTAAAGAAGGAATCAGACAACTACATAGTTGACAATCCTATACACAAACCTCAACAGTCTTCTGTAACACCTCTTGACACTTCCTCCAAACCCAAATCATCATCTCAACCATCACCTCCATCAACATAAGAAACACCTATGTCAACAACAAAATCTGTTAAGTAGGCAACTCCATCCAATGATTCGATAAATGGTTAAGCAGGTTATCAACACTACACAACAAGCTACACAGCCACCATCATCTGATCAACCAAGGGATTCAGAAGCCACACCACCAATGGAGAAAACCGTTGATCACTTTACATACACTGGTGATGTGGATCACGACATACCTGAGCCCTAACCAGAACCTCAACCGAAATTTAGATCAAGTATATTATTGCACTCCTTGTTTTCATACGCTTCAAATCAAAGAGCGTATTGAAGTTCTTCACCTCGGGGTCGAATCTTACCTAAATTCTACACTTCATCGGAATCAATCAAGAACCTCAGTACAAAATCGTTTATAAACACAAGTTTGGGTTTGTCTACCAAAGTGAAAATCATCATACTTGCTTCATGGCTTTCGATGAAATTCACTAAGTTCTAAGACGCCACCCTGGAGATGGTTCGATATGGATTGTCATATTGATTGAAGGACATTGAGTTGGGTATAATTCAGACGAAGAGATGGAATTCAAAGGATCGCAAGGATGTTCGTTGGTTTATCACTAGGATTGATGAATGTTTAATTCATCGGGATCAGATGCAACGGTTGGAGAGCCATGTGGGAGGATAACCAAACTTTCCGATTCTGACTTTCCAACGTCCTCAGAAAGTAGCTGATCGTCTATAATCATTGGGTACTCTCTTGATTGTGATTTTGTTTGTTTGATTATCTGACAATGGCTTGTGCACACATAACAGTGTACAACCCGTTCTTGTCAAGAAAGGACCCTGTGGTACGCTTCAGTGCCACAATCCTTATACAAGGAGCGAAAGCTTCTTACTTTTGAGTAAAACCTATCAAACCTTTCATTTTTTAAGGTTTTGCTCAAAAGGACAAGTACTTCCCCGTATGATTTTCAAAACCTCAACCGTTTATATCACTTGTTGAGGGGGAGTACTTGAGTTAAAACTTTGTTTACAAATTGTTCATAGTGGTCATCTTCCCGCAACACTCGAAATGGTCATATTTATTCTCAACTTTTCAAAAATAACATTTTATATGCCATTTTTGAGGGGGAGAAAATTATGTGATAAGAAATATGTTGTGTAAATGCAAATGAATCTTTGTGTAACAGACTTAACCAACGAATTGACGGTACTAAACTGTTAGTAACTCGAAAAGACTTGTCCGGGACGGGTAATAATTTCAAGCTAGTTCGCTAGTAATGTAAACGTGTCTCGCAAAGGACTTGTCCGAGTAGAAAGTACCATTCGAGAAACTCTTGGTAGACATGAACTCTGACGGGTATGACAACCTTTTGAGGCTTGTCTACACCTTCAAGGTAGTTATTAGAGCTAGTTGTCACCTAAAAGATGACAATGTAACTCTTTAACTATACAACGTAACCGTGTCTCGCGGGGGATTGTCTATCTTGAGTTGATCAATTCATAAAGTGCGCGCTCTTTCCTCACTGTGCAGATTTCTGTAAAAACTCTTAAGCACATGTGGAGGGGGAGTATTTCTGAAAATCTAAAACTCTTGAAGTGTTCATACATGTTTTTCATTCATAAACACTTTGAGAGATTTTCATGAAAAATGGTTTTATGGCAATGGAGTTATAAGGTGACTAAGGTTAGGATTAACCGTCCTATGATCCGCCAGAGCCGGGGGGATCTACCCAAGGACATCACAAATAGTTAGCACTTAGAAGTCCTTAGGTACGATTATAAAAAGGAGAAAATGAGAATCGGAGAAAGAAGGAGTTGAAGAATTAAAAAGAAATGCAAAGAAAAGGATGAAAAGAAATAGCCCTCCAAATTATTCAACTTAGGGCAGACACCGGGTTCAATTCATATGCTACTGGTTGTCACTTAGTGACGCCGGTATTGAAGATTAAAAGTCGTCATGGACCCAGTGACACATGCACTATACCTTCTTAGCCACTCAAGTTTCTCTCAAAAGAAGCTTGCTTCATTCTCACAGGGAACCCTACGTAAACTATTGGCTTTCTCTTAGAGATCGCTGGTATTGAAAAAGGAGACCCTCTCCCTAGTCTGTTAGGAATTAGAAATTCCCGGTATTAAAGAGTCGGTCACCTCAAGTATATGTAATCGTTAGAAAGCTCGTAGTCGTAGTTCTTTTAAGTTAAGTAGTATTTTAGTTAAGTAACACCGTGGAGGACGGACGGGTCTTTACCCACTGTATGCCTGATCCACAGCCCAAAGTGTGGCGAGTTATGTAAGACTATAAATACTCTCTACCTTCCAAGGTAGAGAGTTGGAGCTCATAATAATATCTTTCACTTTCTCTCACTAAGTTCCCTAAACCTCTAACTTTCTCTCTCTAGAATTCCATCTTATTCGCCACCTTGTGTTATGGTTTGATGTGTATGTGAAAAGTTATATCTTTCAATTGGTATCAAGAGCCATGGTTAGATCATATCTTGCACATCTTTGGATTTATAGTGGTTTTTAGGTGGTTTTTGAGTTTGAAAAAGTTTAGTGGTTTTTGCATCATTTGGTTGATTTCTTGTGTTAAAGTTTGAATTTTGTTGGTACTTTTATGTTTAGAATCATCAAAAGTGTTTAGGTTTTCATTTGGTAAGCTTGAATCATCTTGGTTGGGTTGTTTTTGGATTGAAAAGTGAAGGTTATTTGGTTTTTCAAGCTAGCGACTTAGCTCTCGGACTTGTTTTCTTGGTAGCGACTTACTTCATAGTTTTGTAGCGACTTACAGTTATAAAAGCTAGCGAGTTAGAGCTAGCGAGTTAAAGTACAAGTAGTGGAATCTCCACTACGGTTAGCGACTTGTGGTAGCGACTTAGTCTGTAGCGAGTTGCTCTTTAGCGACTTGCATATCTAGCGACTTGTGTAGCGAATTACTGCACAAATTTGGCTAGCGACTTAGTCTGTAGCGAGTTACTACTTAGCGACTTGCTTTTCTGTTGGCGACTTGGGACTCTAGCGACTTAGACGTGTAGCGAGTTAAGGGTTAGCGACTTAGTGCACTAATTTCTAGCGACTTAGTGCATTATTTGGTAGCGAGTTAGCACTTTATCATCTAGCAACTTGAGTGATTGTTTACGGTTTTCTCTTGATTTAGTAAAATCCCGTGAAAGAATCTATTTCCCGGTTTAATCATAGAGTTATAAAATCCCGTATAATCTGTTAACATGTCTACCAACATTCCCACTGTTCCCACTGTCATCTCCACTGTTGCCGAGGATGTTCAAGCAGCTGGCTCAGATACTCGTCCACCAATGCTTGACAGAACTGACTACGATTCTTGGGCTCAACGAATCAGATTGTATTGCCTTGGAAAGGAAAATGGTGTAAACATTCTCAAATCCATTGATGAAGGACCATATCGGGTTGAAACGACTAGAGACATACTTGATACTAATGAAGATGGTACTCCTGTCTACGGAATGGACAGACCTAAGATGTACAATGAGCTTGATAATGAGGAGAAAAAGAGATTCGATGCAGATATCAGGGCTTCAAACATTGTTCTTCAAGGTCTTCCTAAAGACATCTACAAGCTGATCAATCATAACACTGATGCAAAGGCTGTTTGGGATAACGTTAAGATGCTTCTCTCAGGTTCAGAATTAACTATGGAAGACAGGGAATCCCAACTCTATGATGAATTTGAGCACTTCAAGATGAAACCAGATGAGAGTGTCTATGAGTACTATGTGAGATTTCATAAGTTAGTGAATGACATGAGGAACATCAAGATGACTATGCCTAACATTCAGTTGAACTCAAAATTTGTGAACAACATGAATCCCGAATGGCACAAGTTTGTTACCGCTGTGAAGCTCACTAAAGGATTGAAGAACACAAACTATGAGCAACTCTATGCCTTCCTCCTTCAGAATGAAAGACATGCCATGTTTGAAAAATTGATTCTCAATCAGTTCAAAACTAACCCAGGAGAGACAAGCTCGTCTAATGATTCAACTGCCTTCTACTCAAACATTGGAATCACAACCAAAGCATCACAAGTCATTCCCTTGGGTAATGGTAATCACAAACTCATCCCTGATCCTCAGTTCAAACAAGCTGATGCTGATGCACACGTGGGTAACATCATTAATCAACTTGCTCTTCTCATTAGTCAAAACATGAATTCTCTTCCACAAACCAACAACAACCTCAGAACTGCATCTAACCCACATAATCAAGCCACTATTAAAGATGGAAGGATCGTGGTGCAACCAGTTCAGGAAAGACAGTATGAACAGGGACGAGGTGGAGCTGGGAGAGGTTATGTTGGAAACCAGAATCGAGGAAGGAATGGTAACCCAGGTCAAGCTAAGCCAATCAAATGCTTTAACTGTGGTGGTGAGGGACACTTTGCAAGGAACTGCACATCTCCAAAGCGTCCACAAAATGCCGAATACTTCAGAGATAAGATGTTGCTGGCTCAAGCTCAGGACAATGGTGCTACTTTGAATGAAGAGGAACTGCTGTTTCTTGCTGAAGGCAATGCCAAGACCTATGATGCAGATGTAGATGAGCAGCCCATTCAGGAGATAGGTCACAATCATCAAAATGCCTTTCAAGTCGGTGACTGCGATGCTTACGACTCTGATGTGGATGATGGACCTACTGCACACACAATATTTATGGCTAGCATCTCTCCCATGGTGTCTCCCAAGGTCACTTCTTCACCACAAGCTGGCCCATCAAAGGACAAACTCATCTCTGAGGTATTAAAGCTATATGATGATGCTGATGTGCAACAGATGCATGACAAAGTACAACCAACCGAAACTTTTGAATCAAATATTGAAAATACGGGTAATATCAATATTGTCCCATATGATCAATACGTGAAACAAAGTGAAAGTGAAGTTGTACCTAGTGATGCATCTTCTGCAGTCAACAATGACTATGTCTTTGATGAATACACTGCATGTGCTCCTGATGATTCCATTATCTCTGAACTAAATGCCTATAAGGAACGTGTTGCCATTTATGAACAACGTGCAAAATTTGAGTTGACCACTCGTGAGCAGGAAATGGATGACCAAGTGCGTACAGTAATTAGAAAAAGTAATTTTAGAGAAGAAGTATTGAAACAAGAATTAAATTCTTTGCAAGAAAAACTTTCTAAAACAGCTAAGCAAAAACAAGAACTTCAAGAAAACGTGAAAATGCTTAAGCAAGAATTTAATGTAAAAGAATCAAAGCTCTTAAGAGATTTTTCTAATCTGAAAACTTTGAAAAACAAACTTGAAAACAAGTTGTACATACAAGGAAACACCATTCAGACTGCTCACATGGTCACCAAACATCGAGTCTTAAGCGATAAGCATAGCATTCCCCTTGTTGATGAACCAAATCCAGAGGTAATCAAAAAGGCTAGAAATGCTCATAAGGTGATTTATGATGGTAATGAAATTCTTAAGCCTAGGCAGAAACCTAGTTGCGTTGAGTGCACTGAGGAAGATAAGAAATCAGATGAAGTCACTAGGGAAAGGATGAACAAAAAACTAGATGACCCTAAATGCAAAGAGAAAAAATAATTATCTCTCCTCACGATTACAAAAAGGAAAACTGGATTGCATTAAACAAGTTTAAGCCTCAGACTTTGTTGACTCCCGAACAAGTCTTCTGGAAAATGGATTTAGATAAGCAGAAAGCCGAAAATATTGTAGAAACAAACCCTCCCCTTCGGAAAATGCCTAGAGCAACTGTGTATCCTCCTAATACACCTATGCATCTTGTACCTAGAACAATTGCCACTAAAAGCAAGACATTAATTAGCCAATACGTTATATTCCAACTATTTGTTGATTTTGAAAAAACTTGCAAGAAAAGGATCACTCCCACTGGTATAACTGAAGGTGAAAGAGGTTTTGAACAAATGAAAGAATGTTATTTAACTGAGGTCATGCCTTTCTTTAAACTTCTAAAAGATCACTTTGAGAGTCTTAAAAAGGGGGTAGAAGCTGATATTAAGGGTATGGAAAAGGAATTTGATGCAATGGTTGCTGAAGTTAGTGATTATGAGCGTGCACTAAAATATAATGAGATTGAGAGAAAGAACTTGCATACATTAAATGAGAATCTTATTACTGAATGTGTTGCTCAAGATGTGTTTTTCACCGCTTCAAATTGCTCCATTAATGCTTCAAAATTTCATGAATTATCTGTGGCCCTGAAAGTCTCCCATGATCGTGTCATTGAGCTTGAAAAAACTAATTCTAAACTAAACGAGAAAATTGAACTGGATGATCACGACACGTTGGTTAAACACTTTTCTAAACTAGAAGTTGAGTATTTTAATTTACAACTAAAATATCAACATCTCAAAGAAAATGTCAAAACTTCAAATATCAAGACATCTTCAGATGCTCCAGAGTTTGATGCAGTTTTTCAAATTAACAAACGTGATGAACAGATTCAAGCTCAGTCCAACACGATCAGAAAGTTGAAAGCCCAAATCTCTCAATTAAAGGGTCAAACGAACAATATGACAGGCTCCCAAATGCCTCCCTCTTTAGATTCTCAGAATTCTCAAACGTTTCATCTTCAAAACCTAGTAAATGTTTTACAAAAGGAAAACGAAAGTTTTCTAGAAGAGAATGAAAAGGTTAAACGTCATTTCAATGAGTTGTTTGAATCAATTAAAGTCACTCGTAACAAAAACAACGAACAAGTAACTTCATTGCAAAAGGAAATTGAGAATCTGAAGAGTCAGGTAAAAGGGAAAATGCCAATGATCAATGAGGAGAATGTTGTATCTAAGGTTCACTCTGGGAATAAATCTACTTTATCTGTGACATATGTCCCCCCTCACCTAAGGAACAACAAACTTGCCATTCAAACATATTTCTCATCCCTTAAGGATTGCTTAGAATGCCTGCGTGAGATTGTTGAAGAGGATAAGCTAGAGAAACCTCATGATAATGCAATTGGACATGCATGCCTATATGCCAAACGATCTCAAGAAATCTTAGAATGTTTGATCACTATATGCCCAAAAACATTAGGTGAGAGAGTTAACCCCTTGATTCCATGCTCAATGCCTAAGGCCAAACATGACATGCACTCGATTCCCAATGGTTTGAATGTGAGGAGTAGTGCACCAGTGAGTAGTTCAGATTTTAGATCTGTCAATACTAGGAAAGTGAACTCAAATCTGCCTTCTAGGAGTACTAATCTCAGTACCTCTACTGTTAAGAAAGTGAACCTTAGTGCACCTGCATGTAGTTCAGATCCCAGCACATCTAAACAGGTGGTGCAAAGAGTAGTAAAACAAACTAATGTTCCCATTCCCTCTACAGGAGTAATCAGTGACATTAAAGGGAGCAGGTCAAAGTCTCAAGACAATACAAGGAATGATAGGACCTCTCAAGCTAAGAATGTGCACTGGAAGAGAGTAGAAGAACAATCTAGGAACCTTAAGTTTGAATCGAATAAAACGAATCGTGTTGATTCTAGTATTAGCCATAGGCGTACTGTAATTAATTCGAATTCTGATACTATTTGCAAACCTTGTACTGATGATTGCTTGAATTCTGTTTCTAATCATGAATGTGATGTTAATGTTCTGCCTAATGATGTTAATTGTCCAGTTAATGTTATTAATGCTAAAATTCATGCTAAAAAGGCTAAAAGGCAAATGCGAAAGAGAGTTAGAAAACAATGGAAACCCACAGGAAGAACATTCAGCAGAATAGGCTTTTATTGGATACCTGTTGGTCATAAAACTAATCAGATAATGCCCACTAGAAAATGGATGCCTACTGGTAGAACTATTCCCTTAAGAAGTGGTCACACTGTAAATAGGGCTAATACAGACACTAGTATTGCATCTATTCACAATGATTCCACTACTTCACTGTCTGACATGAATGCTTCTATTTCTGATGTGGGTGGTCCAACTGTTGCTACTAACCAAATGGAACCCATTCTTGCATGGGGATCCCAAATATCCAGTTATCCATTCTTGTCTGTGTTCAACTGCAGATCGTTCAAATCGTTCTGTGGTACCTGGACTCAGGCTGTTCCAAGCATATGACTGGAGACCGGTCACGGCTCATGAACTTCGTGAGCAAATTCATCGGGACTGTTAGATTTGGTAATGATCATTTCGGTGCTATTATGGGTTATGGAGATTATGTTGTTGGCGATAGTGTCATCTCCAGAGTGTATTATGTGGAAGGTTTAGGTCATAATCTGTTCTCTGTTGGTCAATTCTGTGATTCTGATCTAGAAGTAGCCTTCAGAAAACATACCTGCTTTGTTAGAGATCTTAATGGAAAGGAACTGCTGAAAGGAACTCGTGGCTCAAACCTTTACACTATCTCTATCGATGACATGATGAGAGCATCACCAATCTGCTTGTTATCAAAGGCTTCAAAAACAAAGTCATGGTTATGGCATCGTCGTCTCAATCACTTGAACTTCGGCACCATCAACGATCTTTCCAGAAAGGACTTAGTTGTAGGTTTACCTAGACTAAAGTATGAAAAGGATCATCTTTGTTCAGCTTGCCAATTGGGAAAAAGCAAGAAGTATGCCCATAAACCCAAACCTTCTAACTCTGTCACAGAAGTTCTTCATATGATTCATATGGATTTATGTGGACCAATGAGGGTGCAGAATATCTTTGGGAAGAAATATGTGTTAGTTGTGGTTGATGATTATTCTAGATTCACCTGGGTCAAGTTCTTAAGGACAAAGGATGAAACTCCTGATATCATCATCAAACTCATCAAACAGCTGCAGGTTAGACTAAACAAGACTGTCAGAATTATCAGAACAGACAATGGAACTGAGTTTGTCAACAAACAACTTAGTGAATTCTATGAAAGCATTGGAATCAGCCATCAAAGAAGTGTTCCACGAACCCCTCAACAGAACGGTGTAGTTGAAAGACGAAATCGTACTCTTGTTGAAGCTGCTAGAACAATACTGATTTACTCAAAGGTTCCAATGTTTCTCTGGGCTGAAGCAATTGCCACTGCATGTTACACACAAAATCGTTCCCTGATTCACACCATTCATGGAAAAACTCCATATGAACTTGTCCACAACAGGAAACCCAATCTATCTTTCCTTCGTGTGTTTGGTGCCTTGTGCTATCCAACTAATGAGGGTCAAGACTTGGGCAAACTTAGAGCTAAAGCTGACATTGGAGTATTTGTAGGATATGCACCAAACAAAAAGGGATACCGAATCTACAACAAAAGAACCCGAAATATCATGGAAACAATTCACGTTACGTTTGATGAGCTGACCGGTCAAATGGCTCCTGGACACTCCAGCTCAGGACCCGCACTTCATAACAGCCCTATTGGTTCATCCCTTGTTCCAAACTCCTCTCAAGAAACACCATATGTACCTCCATCTGAAGATGATGTAAAGAAATTGTTTGATCCAATGTTTGATGAACTGTATGAGTCCACTACTAATGAAGTGCTGATCCCTACAACAGAGGATGCTCAGATTCCAGTAAATGAAGTCAATCCATCAGTTTCAATATCTGTAAGTCAAGAAGCACCTGCTGCTGATCCTTCAGTCTCATCAACAAATCATCATTCTTCAAATGTACATCATGGAAATGTTTCTGGCATCAATGATGAAGTTAATCCCTTTGCGACTCCTGAAGATGCTCCATTTGAAAACATATTTGCTACTCCTGAATCATCAGCAGAACCATCTTCTTCAGGAGACATCGACTCAGCTACCTCAGTTCCTCAGCAAATGCCACATGAACACCTCAGAAAATGGACTCACGATCATCCATTAGACAACATCATTGGTAATCCCTCTCGTCCTGTATCAACCCGGAAGCAACTCGCAACCGATGCCTTATGGTGCTTCTTCAACTCCGTACTATCTAAGATCGAACCAAAAGACGTTAAAACTGCCATGAATGAAGATAGCTGGTTCAATGCTATGCAAGATGTAATTCATGAGTTTGATCGTCTTGATGTATGGGAGTTAGTACCTGCTCCAGACTGTGCTATGATTATAGCTCTAAAATGGATCTTCAAAGTAAAACTTGATGAGCATGGTGATGTGTTGAAAAACAAGGCTCGATTGGTTGCTAAAGGATATCGTCAAGAGGAGGGTATAGACTTTGAAGAATCATTTGCTCCAGTTGCTCGAATCGAGGCAATCAGAATCTTTTTGGCTAATGCTGCAAGTAAGAACATGGTGGTATATCAGATGGATGTAAAGACGGCATTTCTGAACGGAGATCTTAAAGAAGTCGTCTACGTCAGCCAACCTGAAGGATTTGTGAATCAAGAGCATCCTACTCACGTTTATCGTTTGAAGAAGGCTCTTTACGGTTTAAAGCAAGCTCCAAGGGCTTGGTATGATACACTCTCAAAGTTTCTTCTTTCAGCCGGATTCAGCAAAGGAGCAGTTGATCCTACATTGTTCACCAGGAAGTCAGGCAAACATTTAACTCATGTTCAAATTTATGTTGATGATATTATTTTTGCCTCGACTGACCCAATGGAATGCGATCGTTTTTCTAATGAAATGAGTTCAAAGTTTCAAATGTCAATGATGGGACAAATGTCATTTTTCTTGGGATTACAAATTTCACAAAGTCCCGGAGGCATCTTCATAAATCAATCTAAATATGCAACAGAGATTTTAAAGAAATTTGGATTTGATTCATGTGACCCTGTTGACACCCCCATGATTGACCGAACCAAACTAGATGAGGACCTCTCAGGGATCATGATTGACCAAACGAAATATCGAAGTATGATTGGATCCCTGATGTATCTCACTGCTAGTAGACCAGACATTTTGTTCTCTGTGTGCATGTGTGCTAGATACCAGGCTAAGCCTACTAAAAAGCACCTTGAAGCAGTTAAACGGGTCTTTCGGTATCTCCAAGGTACCATCAATATGGGACTATGGTACCCGAAGGACACCGGTATGTCACTAACAGCCTATGCAGATGCTGATCATGCAGGGTGTCAAGATACACGTCGAAGTACGTCAGGAGGTGCTCAGTTTTTGGGTGATAAGCTTGTGAGCTGGTCTTCAAAGAAGCAAATGAGTACTTCTATTTCCTCTACAGAGGCTGAATACATAGCCATGTCATCTTGTTGTGCTCAAATCTTATGGATGAGATCTCAATTATCTGACTATGGCTTTGAATTCAACAAAATCCCTCTGTACTGTGATAATAAAAGTGCTATTGCTCTCTCATGCAACAACGTTCAACACTCAAGAGCAAAGCATATCGACATTCGACATCATTTCATCAGGGAACAAGTTGAAAAAGGTGTGGTGGAACTATATTTTGTGAGGTCTGAATATCAGTTAGCGGACATTTTCACCAAAGCTCTTCCAAGAGAACGTTTTGAGTTTATTCTTCCACGTCTTGGTCTGAAAAGCCTTCAACCAGAAACTCTCAAACGTCTTCAGGAGGAAGACGAGGAGTAAAGGTCTATCTTCATCTATCCCTTGTACATATATATTTGAAAAAACAAAATAGAAAAATATAAAACTTTCAAAATCCATAAAAATTTGAAAAATTCGAAAATTCTTAAAAAATATTGTCATTTTTGTCATGTTTCTTCCGGTTCGATAATATCTACGGTCTTTGTGCTGTCATTCAAAGAATGACACGGGTCTTTAGATGTTGTTCGAATTTTTATTTAAAAAAAAAATAAAAAAAAAAAAATAAATAAATAAATAAAATTTTTGGGAGAAAGAAAAAAAAAATGGTTTATTGTCATCTTCAGGCAATAACCCGGTTTTAAAGAAAGAACAGAGCCATATCTTACCAAGTTTTCAAATCTTATGCTCTGATTCTATAAACTCCTATCTGCTGAAAACTAAATGCTTTGAAAAATAACTCAATCTCTATTTTTGATAATCATCAGGACTTATTTGTCAAAATCTCTATCTCTCAATCAACAACCTACGTCATTGATTGAGGGGGAGAATGATTTCAATTAAATTAAAAAGTTATTTGGCATTAAATTGTTTTCAAAAGATATACATGCATGTTTTATAAATGGAGTTTAAAGTCTTAAAAATCCGATCCTTATCAGTTCAAACGCTTTCACAATCATGTCACAATTCTCCTTTAAAGCTTTCAAAATCAATTTAAATCTATACGAGATCACAAATATCAAATGATTTGATAATTGTGATTGGGGGAGAATGTGTGATTTAAATTAGATTTAAACTGATAACTAGGTAAATGGTTATAAACGGATGTACATGCTATCCTGCCCACATGTGACAAACGATTTCAAATTTTCAATGCACATGTTGAGGGGGAGCATCTATCTTAAACCTTTGATTTTAAACATGATCATTCATCCTAATGTGCAGGTTCCCTCTAGTATGTGCAAAACTCTCTTCAAACCTCGAGGCACATATTGAGGGGGAGCAAATTTATGGAAACCTCATCCTTCCCGGAAATGTTATATCTACTTGATGTTGTTGAGGGAAGTGATGTTGATATCTTTTAGAAAATGGTAATCAAAGAAGTTAATTCTTTCTCTTGCCTCCGTGTGCAAAACATTTCTCAAATACTTGATGCACATGTTGAGGGGGAGTTCTCGTTCTAAAAATATCAAAAACAATTCAGGTACAAAATGCTTTGATAATATATCACAAGTATCTGAATTGATTTTCAAATGGTTTTCAATTGGATCCAATGGCAGATGAACAATACCAAATTGACCGACCAACTTTACTTTATGTACGGTGATATAAGGATGATAAGGTTAGGTATTGGTTCCCATGATCCGCCAGAACCGGAGGGATCTACCCAGGGACAATCCACTAGTTAGTGTAGAAGTCCTTAGGTATGATGATAAAAGGAGAAAAATGAGATAAGGGAAGAGTGCGGACTATGACTGAGCTAGTACTGGAATAAACCCAACAAGGTTCTAGCTATGAAGTCTCGGTAAGCACTGAAGGGGTTGAAGAATTAAAAAGAATTGAATGAAAATAGGGTGAAAACAAATAGCCCTCCATTAATTCAACCTTAGGGCAGAAACCGGGTTCACTTCATATGCTACTGATGGTAACATCGGTATTGAAGACAAGACGTCATGGACCCAGTGACGCACTGCACTTCAACTTTCCAAACCACTCAAGTTCCTCTTAAAAGGGCTTGTTTCATTCTCACGGGGAACCGACATTATCTATCGACTTTCTCTTAGAGATGGTTGATATTGAAGAAGGAGACCCTTTCCCTAGTCTCCGTTATAGGATCCAAATATGCACAAATTGAGTCTAGAGCCACGAGATCATCAATAAATCTCATTAGGACACTTTCAATGAAGACTCTCTGTTTCACACAATGTGGAAAGAGAAATTATATCTTGAGTCCTACGCATTATCCTTGTGGTATTGCCAGAACATCTGAGTGATGTGTTTACATATTCACAATGAAGATGGAAAGCCTTCTGGAGCCAACATCAAACAAGCTCCTGGTAGGTGGCATGTGAGATCTATTATATAGATCAACCATGTGACAACTGAACAGAAACAATGGGGCGATTCAATCTCTTGAATCAATCCTGGTTCAGGTTAGGGATTGACGGATACCTTTGAAAAACCGGTCTCTGTGCTTAAAAACTCTTTTCTTTAGCACATCGACTGTGTACTCATTTTTCAAACCAAAAGGTATTTTTATGATTGATAATTGATTTTCAATAAAACCTTCGTTGTATTGCAAAAACAATTTATATTGAGCAATACACGATTGTTTTTCAAATCTCTCTTCATCAATCAGTGGACTTATAATTCGCTGGTTCACTCACTCCGTGTTGTCTTCTTTGAGATGTTCCGGTTTGAGAACAGCTAGAACAGCTGCGAAACCCTGTCAAGGAGATTCTTATGAATCCTACCTGATCACAGGCAGTACTTATACTGATCAACGGGGAACCGTGGGCCGTGTACCTCAATTCATCGAAAGTGATCAAAGACACTTTCGTGCGATTTGTTGCTAACTGTTGTATGCAGGTACGCCCGATGTTTGCAGTTGATCAGAATGAAGCGGTCAATCCATAGCCGCATGCTCACTTAACACATTCATCTCAAAAGAAATCATGATTAGTGCATCAATGACTCTGATATTTTCACTCCATGCTTCTGCTACGCTGCTGCCAATATCATGATTCAACAAATGCTTCCGCTACTCTGATGAGAAGATATCATGATCCAGTATGTGAGCATGTCGGTCCCAAAGTCACAACACCACAATGGAGGTCTCAGAGATTTTTGATAGCCGATGATCTCCAAAGATGGCTCAAACTCATCATCACGAGGATCAGTAAAAGACCTCCACTTGAAGTAACCAAACATGCATTGTGAAGTATCAATGACTACGAGCTTAAGAGCAAAGGACTACATCAAGAATGCAAGATCAATTGTTAAATGTTATATCTATTTGTATTCAATGTAATTTTGGTACATAATTGAGGTGACCTCCCTTAGGGGGAGATTGTTAGGAATTAGAAATTCCCGGTATTAAAGAGTCGGTCACCTCAAGTATATGTAATCGTTAGAAAGCTCGTAGTCGTAGTTCTTTTAAGTTAAGTAGTATTTTAGTTAAGTAACACCGTGGAGGACGGACGGGTCTTTACCCACTGTATGCCTGATCCACAGCCCAAAGTGTGGCGAGTTATGTAAGACTATAAATACTCTCTACCTTCCAAGGTAGAGAGTTGGAGCTCATAATAATATCTTTCACTTTCTCTCACTAAGTTCCCTAAACCTCTAACTTTCTCTCTCTAGAATTCCATCTTATTCGCCACCTTGTGTTATGGTTTGATGTGTATGTGAAAAGTTATATCTTTCATAGTCTCCGCTCAGGAAAACCAATACGCACTATTGAGTCTAGAGCCAAGAGATTCATCAAAAGATCTCTTAGGTACACTTGACATTTCATCACTTGATGTTCAACAATAAGAACATCAGTGGTACGTTATCGAGTCCTTCATAGATTTTAGCAATCTGTCGAGAACATTTATGAGAGGTTCACAACTGTGATCCTCAGTGATTGAATGGAAACTCCTGCCAGGGTCAACATCAAACAACCCTAACAGCAGGTCACTTCGGTAACTCCTCGTGGATTACGCTTAGTGTATCTCAAACGGTCAACAGTCGTGAGGTGATGCTTCGGTGTACCTCAGCAACTCATCTGAACTGTAGGTGTACTTCGGTACATCGCGTTATCTCACTTGTGGGACTCCAGTTCAGGAACGGCTTTTGTGAGAATTAGAGTTGTGTTTTTCACACTATGTTGTTAACACTCTCGAAGTTCAAACTTGTAAGTGCCGGAATCTGCTTATTACTAACCGTTTTAAATGTTTTCTTCTTATGGAAGCTTCGGAGCGGGATGATCGTGCAGATTCTTCTCATGTTCACGCCAACATCATCACTAATGGAAGTTCTATCCAAAAGCAACACAACAGTCTTGATGCAGACAACAACATACTATCACTTTCATCACAAAGAACAATGATCAAAGAACAAAGTTAAAGATGACGTCAAAGCATAACTGTTCAAAGAAAACTATCTCTCTACACAGGGGAGATTGTTCGAATCAAGGCATTTCTTCTCACAAGAAAGAAGAATGTCAGAAGACGTCAAAGCTACTATTACATCAACGTCTTCACCATTTTTCATCACCAACACTTGAGGGGGAGATTGTTGGAATCACTCCTAAACCTTAATTCAAGTGTTAGTTTCTCATATGTAATAGGTAGCTTAGTATGGCCTTTATGTTTGTTTAAGGTCTAGCTTATGTAGAAGGCCCATAAGCTTAGGCCCATGTCCAATAAGGAAAAGGGAAGGAGTGGGAGTGTTGCCCTAGCTCCTTGCCTATAAATAGTCTTGTATAACCCTCACTTGAGGGTTGGTTGTTCAATTTATTCCTTTCACTCACATCCTACGCATAACCGGTCATAAGCATATCGTGTGTGTGTGTTTGGTTTATTGTTCAATCGCCTTTATCTCTTTCTATTAAGCTTGTGTTGTAAAACTAGTGACCTAAAAAAATGTATACTTCCTATTAGAATGTTATTCTCTTACTTTATAGTCAAGAGAATCCATTTAAATCATACTAATATGTGTTGTACCTTGCACACAATAAAGATTTCTCCCACTTGTGCATGGAACAACATCATTTAGCATATAAACAACACGATACACGTTCATTTATTTGATTAATATGATTTGTGTCATAGATATAACTAGTAGATATAGGACTATATTGATTAATAAGGAAACGCACATGACAATCCTTAAAAAAACATAAGTGCCTACAATTGGAAAGTAATAATCTACATGATATTCAAGAGATAATTTGGATTACTACACAACAAATAAGGCTTGTAGCTCCCACTGAATTAGAAATCATTTCAACAACTTCGTATTCAGTAATGCAACACAAATGCTCCCACTGAATTTGACAACATTGTAAGTGTTTCATAACCAGTGAAAACAACTTGCTTGCTTTTTACTTTCCTACATCTTTGAAGAACCATACGTAATCATTACTAAGGTATTAAAAGGTGTATTCTACTATATGAATGATGGGTTATCCATCAATGTTATTAACTCGAAAAATTGGGTATGCAATTTCTTCCTTAACAAGCCTACCATGCCCATAAAGGTATGTAGCACCTTTAAAGGTTAAAGCAAAACAACTAGATAAATAATGCTAGTTTTCCTTTTACCAATTTTCGCGGTAAATAATCTAACTTCTAATTTAGTAACTCATATACATGTTTTCCAGTTAACCAACATTCATGTTGTTACAAAAGGATTCATTCACCAAAAATGAGGGTAATGAAATCTTTATGGAAAATAAGATGTGCAATTTATTGCTATGAGTTACATTAGAATTTAGACAATTCAAATGTTTCTATTATACCTTTCTCATTCATGAAAAGGAATAGGATTGAGTCTCATGCTTTTCCCATGGAAAAGAGACTTCGTTTGTCTTTTCGGTAAATTATTCTTGATCAAACATTTGTTTGAAAGCAGAATTGATCAATTTACTAATCAAAGACTAAACCATGTTTACGGGTAAATGTTGCATTTATACATTCAAAAGAATTACAAAATTCAATTTTAGTATTTTCGATAATTAACCATTTCAAGAAAATTAAATACCCATGGTTCATAAACATATAACCATTTAATTTTCATTGAAAACTAGGATCCAAATTGACATATTTTCATCACATCAGTTGATCTGCTAGTACTGAAAGTATTCAAAATGGTACGAGTCGAACCTCAATTGCCAATTTTCAAATTGCAACTCCTAGATTTATGGGATTTACATTTAGCCAATTTCAATTGCCATGTAAACATGTTTTATCCATATCTTATGCCTTGAGTTGCCAGTTCTCACCGCAAAACTCAATTAAGTTGTCCAATTTAAGAAACTGCAAAATCATCCATGCCCGTTCTCACGTCACGTGGATATTTTACCCTTTGATTACGATCTAAATCACGTTCTCACGCAAATAAAAGGTAATCTCAGGTGTTTCCGTTTCATTGGATGGCATACAACTTAAATTAAGGGTAATAAATTTGATTTTGGTGTCAAATCAAATATGTACAAAGATGTCATGCATTCATCTTCGTAGCATAAGGTTTTATTAAAACAGTCATATCCTTGTTTTAATGTTTAAGCTTTTCATCATCAAACTTTAATCGAGGTATTGGTTACACCAATTAAAGATTTGCCTTTAATTACCACTATATCCTACTGCTGCATGAGTCATAAGACCCAAGTTATTTGGATAATTACCACAAAAGTGGCGCGTAGAATTTAAGGTCAATTCACCCTTAATATTTTATGAACATTATATAGGAATACTTGGTAACTCCATTAAGACGCACAAACGAGCGGAGAATTAGGTCAGCGCGAAGCATATTACATACCCTCATCTTTAAGGTCACAATTTAATGCGTACCAACCTTATACCCATCACACAGTTTGTCATTAATGGGTGAGCCGTTCTAACTATTTTGTGCAAAAAATCAATCAATTAAACGATTATGATTACTATGCTTAAAAAATACATGTTTCACCATTGTTTAGGTCAGTTTATTTTTCTTATAAAAATACCCTTGTTACACATAACAAACAAGCAAGTATTTAAAAAATAAACAAATAAACAATGAATGCATAACATAATAATAAGTCATGCATATCAAATAGCCACATGCAAACCTTTCGATAAATCCTATTAATAATCAATTCTAGATCTGTCAATATGTATATATTTAATTAAAACTTTCACCCGTTTTCAGCTATGTACAAGGTGAGCCACATGCATCGATTCATCGATTGCGTAAGTCAAAATTAAACATATACCACATAGCACATAATTGATTAAATAATAATTATTGAGGTCTTCCCCAATTAAAGATCTATCATAATATTTAGTGTATATCACTTAACCAAGTAGAACATACAATAAAAACAGATCCATGATAAAACATGCATGTAATTATCATGGATATAAATCACACTTAACAATTAATGCAATAAACAGAGTTACGCAATACACATAAAATTGCATGCATCATAAGGTTTCTAATCCAATTAAAACTCAAGTTTACAAAACCCTAATTAGGGCACCCAAAAAAAACGCCCCCCCAAAAAAATTAGGGTTTAGGTTTTGCAAACCCTAGATCTACGCATACAAATAATAACACAATCATGTTTATTTTATTTATGTGTTTCAGTAATTAATTACTTGTTATACAAGGCTCGTGATGCCACTGTTGAGTTTATGATATATGAATAACAATAAAACATGTAGACACCACAGAGTACACAGCGGAAGACTTAGGATCATAACAAATAAATAATTAACTGAAGAATGCGTAACATACCTCTTGCAATTGGTAGATCTCTTCAATGAATGTGACAAAGTGGTTTAACGAGTTATCCCTTACCGTTTTATAACTCAAACCAATTGGTGTAAGAATAGTGTCTTACTACCACGTTCTTGTACACACGAATTAACAAACGAATAAAGCGATTGCTAGATCTACAAAACTTTGTTTTAGAAAAACAATAATCAAACACCCTATAAAAGGGTTGGCCGTTTTTTATGCAAGAGAAAACAAGAAAAGGTTTAGGTTAATGTGTGTGCACAAAAGCTATGAAAAACATTAACCCTAGCCTTTGTATTTATAGTGTTATAAAATCTTTGGGAACAAGATAGGGTTAGGGTTGTGTAAACACTCCCATGGCCGGCAATAGCATGCCCCCAAGGGATACCCGAATCTTTTCCTTTTTAAGATTTTACACTACTAGTCTTTCTCTTTACATTTAACGGTCGTTAGTTATTTTCCGTTAAATACTTAACGATCGTTAGACAAGTTTTGTATAATAATTAATCGTGATCAATTAACATTAATTATTAACTTTAATTCTCATTCGTAATGTGTGCAATCCCGTGGTCACGAGTTCGAATCCGGACATTCACGTATTTATAAATATATACATTTCCAACATTTGATAAACTAAACACTTAGCTGTGCAAAAGTAAAGAACACATTTTTTACTTGATCCATGTTTTGAGAAACCAAAATAATATTCAGCTATTTATATGATGATAATTGTAGACAGTGAATTTGAATAATGAACATAACATTAGTTCAAATTTGTAATCTCTAAGTTCATTTATATTTTAAGTGATAGCTGTAACTCAGAAGTACTTGCAGATTCACAAAAGCTCATAAATACTTGCAGATGTGTGAATGGTTTTGTAATTTTTTTTACCAAGTACTATTATTTGCTTAACACTCAATTGATACCATTATGATATAACATTTCCTTAACACTTCGTTATTTTTTACTCGAGATTTTGCAATGATTATATCAATTTCTATTGGTATGAGGTTAACGCTTTGGTTGTCATGAACTTAGCGAAATAATAACTATTTTCGATTTAAGTGTTTAGATAAGTTGAGCTTATGTGTTTACATAAAAGCGTATTCATGACTCTACCTTTTTTTAGCTTATCCGAGAGGGCGAGGACGTGTGTTTATTTGAGGAATGATATGGCAAAAGATAAGTTTTCTCTTGGGTGGAGAGTGTGGAACATTATGTTAGACATTCACGTCAGCGTCATTGTAAAGCCCTAAAATCCAGTTTATATTTTTCATTTTTATTTCGGATATACCCTAAGTATTTAAATAAATATTATTTAAATAAATATGTGACATTTAAAACTATATGTTATATTAAGTTACAAAATATTAAGTACGTCCTATGTCTCATTATGTTTATTTTAGAACCGAGTTGTACGAGTAATGTGACACATTAATTCCTTTTTATTACACCTAAGCCTCAAATAAAAAATTCGACACCACTTTGTTTATATCACACATTGCAATGTGTATTGGACCTTTTTTTTAGACCATGTACCATATATACACGATTTTCATTATGTACACGTTTGAAAATTTGAGATAACACATTTGAAGATTTCAAAATCATGGCCAATCAAATCCGATATTCACTCAATCAGTGCATTCTAAAATTTGAGAACGCCTTCTTTGTATTTATCTAAACCGAATATCTCACACGTCCTTATTTCTCTTCCCAAGATTTGACAGAATCAACCATACCTCATTCATACTTATATCATTCTTATTCAGTTTAAAATACATTCGCATAACCGCATACTCACTACACGCTCCTCTTACAATCTCAAAAGCAAACCATAATTCGTCTGCAAGCAAGAAGGATTGGGAATAGTAATAAATTTGGGTTGTACGATCTGCTTGTATGATGGGTTATGTTTGTGTTCATGTCCGTGACCAGGATTTCAATTTCGTTTGCTCTAGTACGAGTTCGGTTCGGGCGGCAGTTTGTGTTTCGGTTTAGTTTTGATTCGTGGTTGTGTCCGTCTTCGTCTTTCTATCTCCATCATTTGGTTAGAAGGTAAACCTTTAATCTTAGTCACGAATGAATATTATCATTTATTATATCTCGTACATAAACCATTCGAAGTATGTCACTTAAACAGATTTAATAGAGTACTAGAAGAAACTGTTTGTCGAAGCTCATGTATTTACGTTCAAGTGTTTAGCCTAATGAAGCATAATTTATATTATGTGACCATAATACCATATGAGTAAGAACCAAGTTGATACTCTCATTTATATATATCATTCTATATAAGTAAAGAACCAACTGTGCATGGATTTTTAAATGGTTACAACAAATATAGTTCATATAGCATGTTTTGTATGAATATGCATGCATGTTATAGATAGATACATGTTATCAGTAAGCAATATTTTGAGAAAACGAACATATGGAGAACATAGGATCAATCTTTTTATCATTAAATATAGGGTAAAAGCCATAAAATAACAACGTACTTTTCAGATTTTTCCGACTTGAAACACTTACTTTTTTATCACCTTACTTCACCAACGAACTTTCAAAATTTGTTCCGACTTCACCCATATGACCCGTTTATATTAAAATAATAACTGAAATGACTATATTACCCTCGGCATATGGGTGAAGTTAGAACAAATTTTGAAAGTTCGTTGGTGAAGTCGGAACAAATTTAAAAGAATACAAGGGTAATATAATCATTTCAGTTATTATTTTAATATAAACAGGTCATATGGGTGAAGTCGGAACAAATTTTAAAAGTTCTTTGGTGAAGTAAAGTAATAAAAAAGTAAGTGTTTCAAGTCGGCAAAATTTGAAAAGTACATTGTTATTTTATGGCTTTTACCCTTAAATATAAGATGCATGATAAACTCTTATAGTAAATTTGATATACATGAAATCAGGGAGATATATGATCAGGCATGGTCTTGTAGGGTCATGTTTAAGGGCGATCGCGGGGTAAATGGGTGAGTCGTTTTGTATTTTTAAAAGTGTGTCGGGAAGGTGAGTCGGGGGTTAGTCCGTTGGCATGTTTGTTTAGTCGTAAAAGTAAATATTTTGGACCGAGAGCGTGCTTGATTTTGGGAAGTACGTTATATGGTCTTGTGAAGGGCTATGTTCAAGGGCGATAGCGGGGCAAATTGGTAAACCGTTTCATATGCTTGAAAGTGTGTCGGGAAGATGAGTCGGGAGCTAGTCATTTGGTATGTTTACTTAGTCGTAAATATGAATAATAAGAACCGCGAGCAAGCTCGATGTGAGACCAATCTCATGCATGAAAAAAATGTTATAAATGGTATTTCATTCCTTCATTTTAACGTATATGTATAGTATAGTGAATAGTGAAAGGAAACTTTAAAAAAAATGAATTGCATTATAAAACCTATACTTTGAGCTAATTTACAAAATGAACCCCATACTTCGAATGATGATCTAATAAAACCCTAAAGTAGGATAATTTTCATAATAAACCTTTAAGTTTACCATTTATTATTTGTAACACCTGAGTTTGGCTAATTAATGATTATTACCCTAAAGTATTTTAATTCGGTCCATTACTAAAAATGAGAATACGCTTAATAACTCTAAAAATATTAATACGATTCATAATAAATATGTAAAAGAAGCTATGACGTTAACGAACGAATAAGTAATATGTGGTTATAATTCGTATAGGTTCCGTGAAGCGGGAGTGATCATCTTGTGACCTTTCTTTTCCCTGTGTAATTGCTTTGAATAAGGTATAGATATTCTACCCTTTCTCATTAAGGGTTTATTCTCATGACTTCTCAATCCTTGACTTTGATTCCTTATCTTTGATATGATTCCCTTTGCTATAATTCCTTTGATATGATTTCATCCGTTATGATATTCGATATGCTATCCGTTTTGTTATGAGATCTGTTGTGATATCCGTTTGCTATTATATGATTCGGTTCTGTTCATATGATTGGTTTGGATATGATATGATTATGGATATGCTTTGGTATGATTCGTTATGTTCAGTTGCCCGAGCTAACTAGTCATGGAGGTACCATGACCATGTCATTGATGCACCAATGGCATGACACTATCTGGGGCGGTGTGATTAGTCCCCGGCGTTCCCTTTTGATATGATTATGATATGTGTGCACTTGGCCATTATGAATACGTATGTACAGTCTCGTACTGGCATATGTATATTTGATTTGTTTTGCAGGGAGCGTATGGATGCATCCTAGGTACTCAGTTCAGTTTTGGTGATGTGGTGCGTGTGTGCAATACACCCCCTCACAGTTTGGTACATTTGGGCTAGCTACCCATGTACACTTTGATATGATTTGACGGATTTGATATGATATTGGTTATGATATATGATTTGTAGATTTGGCTATTGGAGTATCTCCTTTAGTATTAGGTGCTCGTGGCAACATTCTGATTTTGGTTATTATGTGACTATCTGATATTCTGATTCGTTCGTTTGCTATGACCGATTCAGTCATTCAGTTGACTACTTATTCACTCAGTATTCTTATGTGATTCATTTGACTATTGGACTCATGCTTCAGTTCATTTGGTTATTATACCCAGTCTTCAGTTCATTTGATTTACTTTGTTTTCACTCTATTTCGGTTGGTTGCCAAGCTTATACTTCAGATTACCACTTCACCCCGTTTACCGAGCTATTATATGATTATTGGATTCAAGTGTTAAATATGCTATTATATGATTATTACGTCCATCTGTTATGATTATTTGGTCCATCTGTTTACCATGCTGATTATGATTACATGATTTCTCTGTCTACTATGTTAGTATGTGGTTATCTGATTCATCTGTTATCATGCTAATATTTGATTATCCGCTTACCATGTTGTTATGTGACTATTTGATTCATCTGGTTGCGATGCTGGTATGTAATCATTTGATTTATCCGTTGATCATGTTATACCTTATTCAATTATGTCAAGGGCTATGACTATCATTTAGTAATCTACCTGCAAATTGTGATTTCCATGTTTGTACTTCTGTTTGATGTTTCTGAGGCTTATGTTATCGGTTCAGCATAGTAATGGATATTTACCTGATTTGTTGATCCGCCATGTTTACACTTCTGTTCATGGTACCGGTTAATGAAGGAATATGGTTTAACTTATGTTATCTGTCTAGTTGACTTGTTTAGTTGCCATGCTATATTCTTGATCAGTTACTTCATTTAGTTATGATGTTCGTTTAGGATTTCCTACCCATACTTGTGACTGACATGCTTATCCTTCTATTAGTGTCTCAACTTGTTATGATATTTATTATGTTTATTAATTGTTGATTTTCTGATTTGTGTGATTGCCATGCTTACATTCTATTCAGTTGATTTCGCCTGACTACAGAATTCTGCTTAGCTTATGTATATCTGATTATCTGACTTGGTTGTTTTGCCATTCATGTTTAGTTGATCCGCTGACTGATATGCTTTTACACTGTCGGTTGCTTGATTTGATTATGATATTGTTCATCAACTCCTATGTGATTAAGTTCCGATACTTGTATGTTTGGTTATTTATATGTGCTTATATTTGTTCAATGATTTGTTGCTTTGCTTCGCTTTGGCTTTCTTTGATTTTTGTTTCTTCTGGATATCTGTTAATATTGTGTTCTGCAGGTTACTCATTGACTCATAGACTCATTGTGCTCATTTCGTTACGACTTTGTTATCAGTCTCCTTTGTTACATTTTGTATTTCTGATTATGTTTAGCTTTTGTTTTGTTATATCTGTTCACTGGGCTTTTTAAGCTCAGCCGCATTTTTTTTCCATGCGGCAGGTACCAAGTGGAATGCTGGGCTTTGATGGGCTGAGAGTAGGAGTGTTTGAGTGAACCGACCTTAGTTTCCCTTATTAGTTTGGACTCATTTGGAAGAACAATTGTTTTGATATTTCATTTCATTTTTGACATATTGGATTTTGTATTTTTTTTCCTTGTAAGTCATTCGTTTATATGACTTGGTATTTAATTTTATAAGACTTCCGCTTGCAAAATTTTATTAGTATGTTCTGATATGACTCCATAATGTGACATTCGGACACTTGTCGGGTTGGGGTGTTACAGTCATATTAGCTTTTATCCCTTTTTATGTCTTGTCAAAAGAGTTTGCAGCATATTCTTTCTCATTCCTTCAACTTTTTTCATTTATAAATACCTCCGATGTACACACATATACATATAACACACACCAAAAGCTGGAGGCAAACAAGGGAGAGGGGTGTAGTCATGCCGCAAGGCATCAAAAGTTGGCGGCAAACAAAAGAGACATGTGGTGTTTTTTGTGCTTGCCTGGCAAAGGGGCAAAATTCCCATGTCTGGCCGCTCATAAACCTCCACACCCTCCAGCCTTAAGTTCAATGGTACTTTCATTTCATATACACTTACATATTTTTTCTTAATCATTTTACCATTATTAGCTAGTAAAAATACTTATGAAATCACTTATCACTGTTTTATAAAGTTTATTCATAAACCAGGAGTTGCCTATAAAGTTATTATTCACAAGCCATAAGTTTAGGCCCAGATTGTAAGCTTAAACAACCGTCCTTTAAACTTTAATTGTTGTGAAAATTAATGCCATTATGTACATGTCAATTTATTTTGTCCATTGACTTTTTTGAGTTCTCTTACTAAAATACTGTCAACTACTGTACATGATAGAAATTTTTTTATCAGATTTACATAATTACTTGAGTAAAATACACCGTTCGTCCCTAAACTTGTACACACGCATCACGTTTAACCAAACTTGGGCGTTTTCATCGCTGGAGGTCCAAAACATGGGTTTTATTTATACTCTAGACAAGTCCCTTGATTAGGATTGCCAAAGTCAACATGAATTTTCTGGGTTTACATCGTGGGTATAATAGACCATTTACAATTTTAACATGCCATGGTTAAAATCTAACCTAACCTTCAACCCAGGGACCAAATGTGATTATGGCTACTAGCCGTTTCTTCCCTGATACGCTAGCATTTAATTTCGCGCGAACCAATAAACCCACCCAACAAACACCTTTACCAATCATAATAATACCCTTATCCAGAAACGATCAACTGAAAATCAAAATCCGAATCTAAATCCTCATTTCCAGAACTCAAAAGACCAACCCAACTTCCAACAATACCATGTCGATCGATCGTATTAGCAACATGCCAGATATAGTGATCAGTAACATTTTGAATTGGTTGCCTTTGTAGAAGCGGTGAGAACCTCTAGTTTAGCGAGAAACTAGAGGTCTAAGTGGACTTTTCTCACCGATGTCATAGTTGATGATGATTTCTTTTATTATTTAACATATCAATTTGATGGGAGGCTTGTTACTAGACTCTTAAATCGGCTTATGGGTCCCATAAGAAAGTTTGTCTTCTTTATAGAGCCGAGATCAATGCTTGGAATAGACGACTTTCATTATGAAGAGATTCGTGATTGGCTTTTGCTTTTGGCTCGGCATGGAATTGAGGAGCTGATTATTAGAAACTGGTATGGTGAACGAGTTACGTTCCCAACCCAACTTTACTCTCGTATGTAGTTGAAACGTCTGGAACTTCATGTTTGTGCTATGGCTACTTTGGAATATTTTCATGGCTTTCCAAATCTATTGAGCTTAGAATTGATTCATGTCCGTTTTCTAACCGGTATAGTTTGGGAGTTTATTGCTGGTTGTCCC
Organism: Chrysanthemum seticuspe; assembly: GCA_019973895.1. Classification (NCBI taxonomy): domain Eukaryota; kingdom Viridiplantae; phylum Streptophyta; class Magnoliopsida; order Asterales; family Asteraceae; genus Chrysanthemum; species Chrysanthemum seticuspe. The sequence goes on from BPTQ01000002.1 coordinate 24,366,661, forward strand.
TCACTTGAGTCTCTTAAAATGAATCGTCCTACTACAAACGAGATGAGACTATGGGATATTGCAAAACTTAGGAATTTGAAGAAGTTAGATTTATCATTCGGTCTTTATAATGTTGTGACGACAATCACAACATCCGATATCTTTCACTTGACAAGACTTCAAAATCTTGAGACCCTTACATTGGATTTTGATGATTGCACGGTAAGAACAATTTGAGTTTTACAGTTATAATTTTACAATGTTAAAGAAATGTGTAACAGTAATGAAATTTAATCTTTAAAACTTGTTGTAGTTGATACGGGAAGCTAATTCTAGGATGAATGTCCCTGTGCCCTTTGTATCCCTGATTAATCTTAAGCTGTCCGATGTCGATTTGGGAATAGTGTTATGGTATCGTTCATCATTGAAATGATTCGTGGATCTCCAAATTTGAAAATGCTGGATACCAGAGTAAGTGTAATACTGTAATGCATATGTATCAAATAAACATTCGTAAATTGCAATGTTTATGTATCTCAACACTATTTGATTTTTCAGGCTGCAAAAACGCTTAGTGATCTACCTTTGGAAAAAAATTCCAATGTTGTAGACAGAAACACAATCAGCCATGGACAGCTATAGACTGTGGTGTTTTGAGCCTTTCCTAGATCAGAGCATCAATTAACTTTAATAAAGTTTATACTTGCGTGTTCCTGGTCGCTAAAGACAATCTATATCAAGATCGGCTATAGGAGTCATGATGGGAATGAAAATACCAGGATGAACTGGGAGTTGGCTAGGAAGCTGTTGAAACTCCACCGAGCTTCCCCCACAGCCGTGGTAGAGTTCTTTTAGTGGTTGTAGTTTATGTATGGGTTGAATACCCTATGACAATTCATGTTGCAAAATAGTTTTTGTATTTTGGTATTTGTTTATATGGTTTGCTTAAATTTAGTTTGTTCATATGTTGTTGTTTGTTCGTATTGTTGGTGATGCAAGTTTGACATTCAAAAGTCAAACTTCCATTTAGCATTTCAATTTGATTGTAGAAAGTAAAACTGCATTTCCAGTTTACTTTAGTTAGTCAACATTGAAAATGGTGAATGGCTATTTTCTATTTGCATTTTGACTTTGTAAAGTCAAAATTGCAAAACCATTAGTCAATATTTGTTAGGGAGTTTATTGATATGTTTTGGAAGTTTGACTTAACTAAGTCAAACTTCTAATGGTTTTGTGTTGTTTAATCTTCAACTAAATTGTAGCATACGTAACTTGGCAAATTGAGGGACCAATTGTGTATTTTAAAGTGATTATTGGGCGGGAGTTTTGTAACAATTCACATTTTCGGGTCACTATTCATTTTTACTATTCACTTTTCACTATTCATCCCGTAAAATTTTATTTCACATTCTCGTAGGATAAACTATTTTAGTAATGACCTGAGAGTTCGACAATCGTTAGATCATTTCGCAAAAGTTATTAAGAAAACACCGTTTTAAAGTTTCGTTTTGGACGGTTCACCGTTTAAACATCCCGCGCATAACGAAAACTGCCTCTGACAATTTTCCCCGCATTAGATTAAATTTTTTTATCACTCATGACGAATTTGAGAATTTTTAAGATTTATTTTTATGTTACCAAATAAGCCCAGCGCTGTACGAAACTAAACTTACGTTTTAAACAATTCTACTTACATCCAGACTTAACGATTCCTGCACTGTATTTCCTAAGATTTTTAGAAACTTTTACATTTTTGGAAAAGTCAAACATATTTCCCTCCTCCTTTGACTATAAAGAAATTAACCTTGTACGTTCTACCTTTTTATTAAATCGCGTAATTTTTAAACTTCACGAATAACTGTTAAGTTATCCCGCGTACGAAGAAAACCAAAGTTTGACATCTCATATCACTTTTAGACTAATTTTAGTCTACTCTAAATAAATTCACGGTCGTTTCCCTGAAATTTCGTTATTTTCTGATAAACTGCGAATTACGCGTTTTTGACCCGTATTTCCAGTTTTAAGCAGCGTTTTTGCACCCAATAAGACTTATCACCCATTTTATATTTTTAGATGGAGTATAATGATGAGTTTCATCATTCCTGCAAGTTTCATATTTTTACGATACCCGGTTTTACATTTTATGGCTTCGATTAGCATTTAACGGAACCAAAACTCACTCCGTAACCAAGATAATACCAAAACTATGCACCAAAGTCATCCTATCTTATCATGAACGAAATTTAGGGGGGGAGTCATCACCTTGGTGTCAAAATCCTAAGCATACTTCCTTTAGATCATTTACATGTGTAAATTTAACCATGGTTAGTTTTTAACCCAATATATAGTTAACCAAAACCACTAGCCTATAAATACCAAGCATAATCACTTCATTTATTCTTGCACCACCCTTTCTTATCATCTAAAGTCCTAAACCCTAAGGCATTTCTTATAGATCTTGTAAGAACATTCATGTGTTCTTGAAGAAAACTAGCGTTTGATCTTCGTTCTTGAAAGTTTTTAAGAAAAAGTCGTTATAATCTTCATTTCTTCTTCGGGTTCTCAAGAAGGCGTTGTTATAATCTTCTAATAGCCGTGGGTTTTCGAAGATTGCAAATTCTACGTCGAAGCTCCGTTAATATTTTATTTTTCCATAATACTCATGCATTCTATTTTAAGGTAAGTATTTATAAAACTCAAACTTATTAAAATACTTATAAACTTTGTTAGTTTATTTATTGTATTTATAAACTCTTAATTTAGCATATAATCAAATAATCAAAAATACATGTTTTACGTATTGAGCACTACAACACTAGGGAACTTCATGTGAGGGGTTCATTTGGGTAAACGGATCGACGAGTTGCTGGATTTACAAATTAAAGTGTCCTAGCTCCTCGAACGTTTACTGCATGACCTCTGAATTATGATGGCCCGAACGGTAGTACGAGATATACAAACGAAAACCATTTTTATAAACAAACATACAAATACTACGTCATGATCAATATAATGGCATATATAGGCTCGTTCATGTTTTCTTAGGCATTATTCTGAACCTAAGAGTTGACATCATATTCTAGGTTATATGTAGAGACTTCCAGGCTTATCCATCGACTCCGTTATACGTTGTCATATCATTTTTAAGGTGAGTTCTTAGCCCCGTTTTTATATACGTTTGAAACTCTTTGGGGGAGATACATGCTCAACTATTTTCATTTACTTTCACAAGTACTCTAAACTTTTAAGGATTTCCGTGAGTTTCATAGCCCCTACTTTTATACATTTTGAAATTACTTTTGGGGGAGATACATGCTCAAACTATTTTCATTTACTTTCACAAGTACTCTAAACTTTTAAGGATTACCGTGAGTTCGTAGCCCCACTTTTACTCGTTTAATTGTTTTACAAACTCTTTGGGGGAGATACATGCTCAAACATTTTCTTTATACTATTTTACAAATACTCAAAGCATTATACTTGATTGCATTATACTTGATTGCGTTATACTTGATTGCGTTATACTTGATTGTGTTATACTTAAGACGATGGTAAGTCTCCTTTGTTCGGAGCAGTCCACTAGTAAACTTGATAAGACGATGGTAAGTCTCCTTTGTTCGGAGCAGTCCACTAGTAAACTTGATAAGACGATGGTAAGTCTCCTTTGTTCGGAACAGTACACTAGTAAACTTGATAAGTCGATGATAAGTCTCCCAACATACACGGAGCAGTCCCCTAAGTGCAATAATGTGAACTATTATGACTGTATGTGTGCTTGACTACAAAATGTATTATATTTTGGCAGTGGGTTGTGAACACACAGGTTGCAAGTTCTTTATGGCGGAACTTGGAACTGAGTGGATTTACAATACCTTTGTTGTGTGAACATTCTTTAAAGGCTTTTCAACTTATTCAAAACAAACTCTATGAACTCACCAACCATTGTGTTGACACTTTAAGCATGTTTATCTCAGGTCAATAAGACGATAGCTGTTGCATGGAACATAGAGTCGCACGACATATTTTGAAGACTTATGCTTTTGTCATTTACCATTCGAAACATTTATGTATTATACTTTGGGACCTCATTGTTTGTAACTCTGATTTCATTAATCGAATGGTAACTTTTCAAAACGTCTCATTTAGAGATCGTTTTCTATAACTTGTACTTTGTATTATGAAGTAGCACCCCAGTGACACAGTCTTCCGCTGCGGTATTTTGGGGGTGTTACAGATTGGTATCAGAGAATTGGTTATAGAGAACTAGGTTGCATTTAGAGCCTAGACTATAACTACTATATACGTTGAGACCTTCCTCCCTATCGCCTTGCACACTGTAGACTTTTTCGTAATTTTAGAACCTAAGAGAGATTTCTATGAACTGATTGAAACACCAAACATCATATGAGTCGATTAGTCCAATCATTGCATAGTTACTCCTAAATTATACATAGCCTGATCACCTATGTCTAATTCAGGAAGAATCGTGCAATGAAGGGAGTAGTAGTCTCATATGTGTAAGCAATTCCGTAATCGAGCCAAATTTTCAAAAGATTTTCTTCAAACCACTTGTTTCCAGTTTGATCTGAGTGACAGTTCTTGTTTGATGAGTTGCAAAGATCAAGCTAGAATCAAGTTGTTACTTAAACCGATTTTGCCTAATCGTATGACAGTTCTTGTTTGATGAGTTGTGGGATTAAGTAAAAATTGGTTACCTAAAAGTCTTTTGAGGGTTTTGCTCGAGAATGGGAAAGTTTGCCTCATCAAACCTAGCCATAAGAGAGTATGTCTTTAGAACGGGCAATAGTCGCGATAGTAACAAGAACGTACCTAAGTAGATAAGAAACCCATATACATGAGCTTTGACGTAATCCCTTAGACTATGCACACTGTAAGTAGTAAACATCAACAGAACTTCGGGACGAAGTTCCTTTTAGGGGGTAGAGACTGTAACAATTCGCATTTTCGGGTCACTATTCATTTTTACTATTCACTTTTCACTATTCATCCCGTAAAATTTTATTTCACATTCTCGTAGGATAAACTATTTTAGTAATGACCTGAGAGTTCGACAATCGTTAGATCATTTCGCAAAAGTTATTAAGAAAACACCGTTTTAAAGTTTCGTTTTGGACGGTTCACCGTTTAAACATCCCGCGCATAACGAAAACTGCCTCTGACAATTTTCCCCGCATTAGATTAAATTTTTTTATCACTCATGACGAATTTGAGAATTTTTAAGATTTATTTTTATGTTACCAAATAAGCCCAGCGCTGTACGAAACTAAACTTACGTTTTAAACAATTCTACTTACATCCAGACTTAACGATTCCTGCACTGTATTTCCTAAGATTTTTAGAAACTTTTACATTTTTGGAAAAGTCAAACATATTTCCCTCCTCCTTTGACTATAAAGAAATTAACCTTGTACGTTCTACCTTTTTATTAAATCGCGTAATTTTTAAACTTCACGAATAACTGTTAAGTTATCCCGCGTACGAAGAAAACCAAAGTTTGACATCTCATATCACTTTTAGACTAATTTTAGTCTACTCTAAATAAATTCACGGTCGTTTCCCTGAAATTTCGTTATTTTCTGATAAACTGCGAATTACGCGTTTTTGACCCGTATTTCCAGTTTTAAGCAGCGTTTTTGCACCCAATAAGACTTATCACCCATTTTATATTTTTAGATGGAGTATAATGATGAGTTTCATCATTCCTGCAAGTTTCATATTTTTACGATACCCGGTTTTACATTTTATGGCTTCGATTAGCATTTAACGGAACCAAAACTCACTCTGTAACCAAGATAATACCAAAACTATGCACCAAAGTCATCCTATCTTATCATGAACGAAATTTAGGGGGGGAGTCATCACCTTGGTGTCAAAATCCTAAGCATACTTCCTTTAGATCATTTACATGTGTAAATTTAACCATGGTTAGTTTTTAACCCAATATATAGTTAACCAAAACCACTAGCCTATAAATACCAAGCATAATCACTTCATTTATTCTTGCACCACCCTTTCTTATCATCTAAAGTCCTAAACCCTAATGCATTTCTTATAGATCTTGTAAGAACATTCATGTGTTCTTGAAGAAAACTAGCGTTTGATCTTCGTTCTTGAAAGTTTTTAAGAAAAAGTCGTTATAATCTTCATTTCTTCTTCGGGTTCTCAAGAAGGCGTTGTTATAATCTTCTAATAGCCGTGGGTTTTTGAAGATTGCAAATTCTACGTCGAAGCTCCGTTAATATTTTATTTTTCCATAATACTCATGCATTCTATTTTAAGGTAAGTATTTATAAAACTCAAACTTATTAAAATACTTATAAACTTTGTTAGTTTATTTATTGTATTTATAAACTCTTAATTTAGCATATAATCAAATAATCAAAAATACATGTTTTACGTATTGAGCACTACAACACTAGGGAACTTCATGTGAGGGGTTCATTTGGGTAAACGGATCGACGAGTTGCTGGATTTACGAATTAAAGTGTCCTAGCTCCTCGAACGTTTACTGCATGACCTCTGAATTATGATGGCCCGAACGGTAGTACGAGATATACAAACGAAAACCATTTTTATAAACAAACATACAAATACTACGTCATGATCAATATAATGGCATATATAGGCTCGTTCATGTTTTCTTAGGCATTATTCTGAACCTAAGAGTTGACATCATATTCTAGGTTATATGTAGAGACTTCCAGGCTTATCCATCGACTCCGTTATACGTTGTGATATCATTTTTAAGGTGAGTTCTTAGCCCCGTTTTTATATACGTTTGAAACTCTTTGGGGGAGATACATGCTCAACTATTTTCATTTACTTTCACAAGTACTCTAAACTTTTAAGGATTTCCGTGAGTTTCATAGCCCCTACTTTTATACATTTTGAAATTACTTTTGGGGGAGATACATGCTCAAACTATTTTCATTTACTTTCACAAGTACTCTAAACTTTTAAGGATTACCGTGAGTTCGTAGCCCCACTTTTACTCGTTTAATTGTTTTACAAACTCTTTGGGGGAGATACATGCTCAAACATTTTCTTTATACTATTTTACAAATACTCAAAGCATTATACTTGATTGCATTATACTTGATTGCGTTATACTTGATTGCGTTATACTTGATTGTGTTATACTTAAGACGATGGTAAGTCTCCTTTGTTCGGAGCAGTCCACTAGTAAACTTGATAAGACGATGGTAAGTCTCCTTTGTTCGGAGCAATCCACTAGTAAACTTGATAAGACGATGGTAAGTCTCCTTTGTTCGGAGCAGTCCACTAGTAAACTTGATAAGTCGATGATAAGTCTCCCAACATACACGGAGCAGTCCCCTAAGTGCAATAATGTGAACTATTATGACTGTATGTGTGCTTGACTACAAAATGTATTATATTTTGGCAGTGGGTTGTGAACACACAGGTTGCAAGTTCTTTATGGCGGAACTTGGAACTGAGTGGATTTACAATACCTTTGTTGTGTGAACATTCTTTAAAGGCTTTTCAACTTATTCAAAACAAACTCTATGAACTCACCAACCATTGTGTTGACACTTTAAGCATGTTTATCTCAGGTCAATAAGACGATAGCTGTTGCATGGAACATAGAGTCGCACGACATATTTTGAAGACTTATGCTTTTGTCATTTACCATTCGAAACATTTATGTATTATACTTTGGGACCTCATTGTTTGTAACTCTGATTTCATTAATCGAATGGTAACTTTTCAAAACGTCTCATTTAGAGATCGTTTTCTATAACTTGTACTTTGTATTATGAAGTAGCACCCCAGTGACACAGTCTTCCGCTGCGGTATTTTGGGGGTGTTACAAGTTTTAAGTCTGACAACGGCAACCAAGACAAATTCAGGGATCGAGTGTGAAAAAAAGTCACTATTAGACCCTTGATCGTCTCTACCCTGAGACGCTATTTACTTGTGTACACGAACCGATAAACCCATCTACCACTTTTTCCACACACACACAATTTCCAATGGAAGATTTCCCTATTTTGAATGAACTCATAGAGATTGATGGTTCATCCAACTTAAATGATCGTATGGCAGTGTGGTTTAGGAAAGAGGCTTCACAAGAAGGCCTTTTGAAAAACCTAGTTCGTCAGTGCATTGGTCATCTAAAGAGGGGAATCATCAAGCGTAGGGAGCTGATTGAAGAGAACGAAGCTTTGGGACCTCGGGGAATAGCGCTTGACTGTTTGGATGCGCTGGGGAAAATCCAGGCGAGGCACACAGACCTACTTGTTCAATTCATACAGATTCTTGGTCAAACTGATGAAGCTATTCGTATCAACGAAGGTTATGTTAAGAAAATGGCTGAGCATAATGACTGAATTTTGGGTATTTTATGGGGGTAGATAAATGAGGTCTTTTGGGTGCTAATTTTGAAAATATAGGTTGGTAAAAGGGTTATGTAAATTGGATTTTTTGTTCGGTTGTTGGTTATGGTTTGATGTAGATGTTTCTAATCTTGTAACCAACTATATTAATGATGAAATATCATCTAAGTTTTATGTATTTAACCAGTTCTTGTAATGTGATATTGGGTGTATTGTTTCTAAAAACTATCAGCAAAACCAAACATCCCCTTGTATCAGCAAAACCAAACATACCCTTTTATCAGCAAAAGTTGTATCAGCAAACCAAACACCCCCTTGTATCAGCAAAACCAAAGGCAATGGTTTATAAATATGTGTTGAAAATGCAAATGTTTAGCACTAAATCATAATGTATTGACAATGGTGTATTCTTTAGGAAGAAATTGGTATGGTGTAGTGTTGACAGTGGGTTGAACACGCCCAATGCCTCAAATTGTAAGATCTTTGATTTTGACTTACCCAAGTCAAACAAATTTATGAAATGCCACAATTGTAACTTACTATTGTGGTATGACTTGGGTAAATCAAACCTATTAACAAATGCACAAAGATTTCAAGCAGTTACAATGCACAACCAAACACTATTACTTACATAAGAACCCAATATCGATTTCATGTTCACAACTACTACAACGTTTCCTATCATCTAAACATATACTTAGCTAGACCCACAACTCTCCCTATCATCATTTTCCTTCATTTTCTTCCTTTCCTTAAGATATTTAAACAAAATTTCCTGATTTGTAATCCTTTTTCCCAAATCGTTAACCTTTGATAACACGATGTCAGCCTCTTCCTTCTCCTTCTTAACACCCAAACCCTTTTCATTTGGGCAGTCTTCTTTCCTCAACGAACTTAACAAAGCCTTCCCCTTATCATTTTGTGCCATTATTGTTTTTTTTGCTTTGGGTAGAATGTGTGTTGCTATATTTAGGGTTAATGTTGTGTGTTGCCGGTACTAATATGGTTGAAGGTTGGGTTAGATTTTAACTATGGCATGTTAAAATTGTGAATGGTCTATTATACCCTCGATGTAAATCCAGAAAATTCATGTTGACTTTGGCAATCCTGGTCAAGGGACTTGTCTAGAGTATAAAACCCATGTTTTGGACCTCCAGCGATGAAAACGCCCAAGTTTGGTTAAACGTGATACGTGTGTACAAGTTTAGGGGCGAACGGTGTATTTTACTCTAATTACTTAATTTGAAATTACTATTTGAAAATTTAGAAAACATGTTTATTAATTAACTGGATCACACTACCATACTTTTAACGGTAAGCAATACAATAGTAAACAATAATTTTGCCTATAAACAACTAGCTTATAGACTCGTAATAATCACGGGTAGCTAATATATATGTGAAAAATTAACACTTCAAATAATTAAAGTGATAATTGTTAGTAATTATCAAACGATAAGAGTTGTTTGCATAACAATTTAATAGGTACGCGGAATATGTTAAAAGATCAAACAAACACTAAAAGAACCTTGGATGTAATTATCTAATTACATGAAACACAAAAAATTTATTGGAGTGTAGAGATATAATATAGTTCCTTAAAGACCAATAGCCTGATCAAAATTAAGTTGCATTCCATGATAAACAAAGTTCGAGACACCATTTCACTTTGCTAACTACTAAAGTATATCTCAAACCTTTATGTTTTTAACATGGCTAATTGAAAGTAAAGAGTAAACTGCGAAAATCATCCCCATGGTTAGTCAAGTAGTGCCAAAACTGACATACCGCCGGGATGATTTCGCAGGGTGTACTTGCCAATAGTATCAGGAAGAGATGATTAGGGCCAAAGCTAACAATCCACCCAAATGATTTTTGCAGTATACTCATCATAAAATGATACACATTATTTACGTGTTGTAGATTAGACACACAATATATAAAAAAAGTCAACATATTAAACATAGCTGTTAAGTCATAACATATAAACGGTTTGGATATATGCAAACAAAACCGACTTGGAATTCATAATAACATATTCATAGATGCTAAAACCATAGCTAAACTCACATCCAATTAACAACTCTTATTCCAAAAAGAAGTATCAAACTATGATGCGACATAGAAGAGGATTTACTTATACGATATGGGTGGTATATTTGCTAAATATTTCACTTAAATACAAAGATAAAAAAATTTCGACAAAGATAAAACCCACATCTATATGTATCTATACAGGTCCAACATATAATGTATAGCATTTAATCAACGAATTCTTGCACTCCTTTCTATTCATAAACACATATCATTTCTATGTTTTACTTGCACAATGATGGATAGAGTGAAAGATGTAGTGATCTCCTTAAAATTGCCATTTAGAAAGATATTGTCTGGAATAAGATATTTAAACATGATAATCTCATAACTCGAAACCATGTTTGTACTCATGAATATGAATTTAAAGGTTATGGAGAATACCTCAGGTGTCTGTGGGGAATTAGCAACTCTTAATCTCGACGACTTGGTCAAAGTCAAGGTTTTTTTTAGAGAAACATTATCAATCTCGGTGTTACTAATTTTGCCACATTAAACATAAATCGACTCTACATGAGCACGGATATTAGAGCAAACTCCTGCACATGCTTAAATTAAATAGCCTAATCGAAATTATTTAGTTTAAGAAACAAAACCTTTTCATGAATATTTCTTAAGACATTTTATCGAACACCTTTCATGCACTCCTTAAATAACATAAAGCCTCATAAAAAAGCTCAAGCTATCAACGTAGTATCAAATTCTCTTCAAATATAATATGTGAATATAGATCTTATAAACCATAAGAAAAAAAATTCTCACAAGAAGAAGGAAAATAAAAACAATCAAGCAAAAATAAAAATAAAGAATGGAAGTTACTCGAATGAACCAAACAAAACCTGTGTTACCACAAAGGAGACACCTTAAAATTGATATTATCTCAAAAGACCTTCAAATCAACCTGTCAAAAATGAACGATATTTATCACAATAAGAAAAACTAAGCAACTGTAACAATGACATTAATATATTAAAAAAAAAAAAAAAAAAAAAAAAAAAAAAAAAAAAAAAATGACAGTAGAGATGAAAGATGAATATACCCAATAGACCAAACAAATCTATCTAATATAATAAACAAGAGTTTTATACCAGTCATTGAAGCACATTATGTAATTAATTTGGTGATGTGTCTCAAATGTGATTGGTCCAACTATTTGGAATGTACAACTGCTATACAGTACTCATTATATTGAACACATATTAACACACACATTAAAACACATAGAAAATCCAAGCTTCTTCAATACTCAAAACTTTCAAACTCATTCAATACCATTCAATCGGTTACATCTATATACAATTAATACAATTAATTCCGTCCAATTCAAATAAACATCCAAAAATAACATACAAGTTTTAAAAACTTCTTCTTGACTCATTCAAGTTGTTTCAATTCAACAATTAATATAAACGCATTCAAAAATTCAGTTTCAAGGTCCCTTCAAAATCGATATTCATATTCACCACACAAAACACACATAAAAGTTTCATATCATGTCCTAATAATGAGTTTCACTGATTAAAAAACACATATACAAATCCTCTTATACATCATACGATTCAATGGTACAACTTTCTTGATTTTTCAGTGAGTTGTAAGCTGTCAAAACCGTAAATTTGGTAAGAATTGCATCTATTCAATATTTTTAGAGTTTCGATTAAGTAACGTAGTACAACTATTTTGTTGTGTTTTGTTTTCATAATCAGTTCAATTTTGTTTCAATTTGATTTATAATATATTTTGCTTTGATTACATTCAATTAAATTTTTAATTGTGAAACCCTAGAAAAAGTTATGGGAAATCACATACATGAATTAGTGGTACCAGGTAATTACCGAATTAAAGCAAGAAAAGCTATACTATTAATATTTCCTTTTCATGTAGGTTAGACAAAGCCAATAGGGGTGTAGTATTGTTATGATTATTCCTATATTGAAGTTGAAAATTCAGGAAACATATATGCGTTCGTCTTAGACATGAGGAAGGAACTATGTAGATTGATTGATACCTTTAGGCATTTAGTGGATCTATTGTAGATTTTGCGCATCTTATAGCTCTTCTTTGTTAATCATTAATGTTTGAATGCTCTTAATGCACAACAATTATTTAAAGATTATGTTCATTACACTCTCTAATCTTTCTCCTATCGCAATGGATGAAACAGACCCATATTTTCAACTTTATTCTTTTCGTTAAGTCTGTCTTTTTATGCTATACTTATTGTTTTACTTTTTGCACACAGGTTGTTGCTCATCTGCTTAAGCATTTCTCCAACTTTAGGTAATACTATTTTCCACCAAGCTTCTTAATATCGTCGCTATTCATATGAATAATGAAATACTCTAAACATGTCATCTTTCTATAGCATGCTCTCTTTTTTTGTTGGTTCCTTTTTTTAGCATGTTACAACTGCAGATGCGGCACTTTGTATTGGAGCTGGAACAATGTTGGGAGGTGTTTTTGGGCAAGAACTTGAAAGCTTTCACTTTAACTATACATGTTAGATATTATGGCGCCCTATAGGTCGATTTCACCGCCTATAAATTTATTTTTGTTGAACTCCATTTGTCCTGTCAATATTATCGATCTCATCACTGCTATTATGATCATTAATGTCTTTTATTGTGATCAATCACTGTCATTTCTAGAGCTTTATAATGTTAAAGGGGTGAACAGATTTGTGTCTGCGGATTTGCTATGCATGTGTGCAGTTATTGTCAATTTGTAGTTTGCACAAGAAAAAAAATTACATCATATAATTCATGGAGTCTGCATTTTAAGAAATAATAAAGTTTACGACTTGAAAGTCGCTCAAACACATGTCAATTGAAGTTACGTAATTTCAATTGTACTTACTGCAGTGTTCTTGGTGAATGAAATTGATGCTTCTTTGTCTATGAATTTTCAGGTGAAACGGGAGCCAATAGAGACGCAACAATCCGGTTTCGATGGCATTGCACCGGTGCTAATGACGTTAAGGTGTTCAAGTCCTGAAATCAAGTGGTGTGAACCAGGGGAAATTGCTGCATTAGAAAAATTAAATTGTTTCGTAACAACTAAATTGGAAAATTGTTCGTCCATAGGAATATCTCATTTAAGCCTAAACCATTTCACCATATTTGTATTTTGGAAATATTCCGATGCAATGTTGTGCATTGGAGGCCCGCAAATTTCGCAAAGATTATCAACATGTTTCTATTGGAAGAAACTCCATTTTGCAAGTTTATGTAGTTTGTTTCTCTTTTCTAATACTATGTATACTTTAATTTTGATAAAATCAAGGCGGTGGATAAGTCTCTTGATGAACTGATCGTGTGGGGGGAACAAGCTGATAACTACTGCTATTACGAGCCCCATTATGATTCGTTTCAGGGTCCATGGGTGAATTCAACCAAAAACCCAGATAGCTACATGGTAAGTTAAATCAAAACTTTTCAGTGTCATTTTAGTTGTTGTCTATGAGTAGTAACTTTACATGTAATCAGTGAGTAACTTTACAGGTAATCACTGATGCGTTCAACAAAAACTATTCATTCTAAATGTGATTAACCTTATATGATCCAACGATAAAAAAAATTGATCTACTGGTTCAATAAGCTATGACTGGCACATACCGTGATCCATCTATTTAGAAGGTGTTTGGGGTTTCTTATTTAAGTGTTAATCATCTTACTTTTAAGCTCATAAGAACTTAAAGCTAAGCAATCCTTAACATCCCCTTGGATTAGTTGAGTTATGGGTCACGGATCACACCATGATCCATTAAGTAAAGGGGGAGATTATGTTTTATATGATAAAAAAGATCATGGGTCAGACTGGATCATACTAACCCATCGACACAACACTTACAATAATACATTTGGTCACCCGCAAGCCAAATCTATTCTAGAAGCTATTATGATTTAGGGGTTGTTTAGATGAATGACTTGATATGGATTACGTGCTAAGTAAATAAGTAGAATCATATATTCAGGAATAACGCAAAGTGGTGATGTGCTTATGTTGCTTGAAGTTGTGAAAATCTCTTTTGATGGACGAGCTTTCAAAAATTCTGAATGGAGTGCTGGACAATCATTTTACAGTTTCCTAACATCTGGAATCAACGTTCAATTAGGAGGAGAAGTCGATGAATATGTTGGAAAGGTCTATACCAACTACATATTTTTTTTTTAATGAAAACAATTTAGGAGGTGTTACAATAATACACTTTGGGTGCCTTGAACCCATTTTAGTTTTAGGTAAATGTTTTGATTCACCCATTTGATCCGTTAGAGGTCAAAGTAATTCCAAAGTCATCAATTCATATTTTCCAACTTTAGTATTCTGGAAAGATCAATAAATTCTCATGTTGTCAATTCTAATGTCACGGTATGGCTGGTGGTGAATTGACTGTAGAACCTGTTGAAAATACTGAGTTTATCCCTAAGGAAGCTGCAATTGTAGGGAACACATGCTTATACAGAGCAACCGGAGGTAAACTATTTGGACTTACTTTTTATACATCAAAATGATTTGGTTACCCGTGAGGCAGATGCAGCTAAAGACCCTTATTGAAGCACATGTTTCAAGTACAAAGTCTTGGGTCCATTTAAAGCCATGGATTATCTTATTCTAAATATTTAGTATCAAAATTGTTTATTTGATTCAAAGCAACTTTAAAAATGTAGTTCTAACGACATGGATTCCTGGTTCAGTATTTTAGTATTTTTGCAAGTAAACACATGTAAAGATGGAACGAAAGTAATGTAGTACGCTTATAAATCTCACTCCTTGATTCAACCACCTTACTTTTAAACATGTCTTTTGATTTTACTATACAAATGTGTGTCATATGTTCAGAGATATCACATATACTTATGATTTGTAATGGGTCGATTTTGGAAAATATGTTATATCTCAAATAGGCCACATCACAAAGTTTAGGTAAAAATGAAACATGTTGAATGCATTATGTGAGTCAAAAAATGCCGCGGGTCTATATTTTGATGAATACAAACTATGAACTGCTATCTATTCTCATTTACATTGTCGTTGTAATAATATTTTAGAAAATTAGTGCATGCACGCCCACTAAACTACCTCACCTCATTTTGATCTGCACTAAAAGGAACTTCAAACAACTTGCTTGAAGTTTGAAAATCACATTATGAACAGACTACTCAAGTATTTGATGTTTATCTTTCAACTAGAGAAGACGATACATGCACATTTCTTTTCTTAATAGTTACACACGAATTTGTTTACATATCATTGACACAACGTTTGTTATTTCCTTCAAAAATAGTATAACCTATTTGTAATACCTGAATTTCTAAAATTCACAAAAAGACCAAAATACCCTTATGATCAAAAGTAAGAATAATTAATTCAAAGAGTACCAAATAAGCTATGTAAATTTAGAAAATTATTAAGAAATATCACACATGATCCAAATAAATATTAAACACTTTGTAAAGGTAAATTTTATAGTTTATAACTTTATAAAAATTAGTTTTGTATTTTTATAATTAGCCGAATATATTTAATTTGTTTTATAAAAGAATGTAATTAATAAAAGCCCAATATGAATTTATAAAATTAAGATACCATTTAATTTGAGTCCAATACATTATAAAGCCCACAAGAAAAATCATAAATCCTATATATATACCATATACGGTTTATTAAAAACCCTAACTAGCGATTTACCACAAACCGACTCCCAAAAACCCTCCATAATTCGACTTCTAGTTTCCAGAGCTTAAGGCCATTTTTCTTGGACAATTTTGAAGGTAAAGAAGGTGAGAAAAATCGTGTTCGAGGTCCTAAGCTGCTGTTCCAATCGTGGTTAGTTTTTGGGTAAATTAGGGTTTCGGCGAGAAGAGTTTTTGTGCTTCTTTTGTTCTAACGACCAAAGCTCATCAAGGGTATGTTTCTAATGTTACTTCCAGTCCTACAAGTCATATAGAACACGTAAAAATTAGCCATGCATGTTTAATAAGTTGTATGGAATTATTTGGAGTTAAAACCCTAAAAACGTATAAAAATAACGAATGAGCTTATAATAATTTTTAAGACCATGATTTGATTTTTCCAGAAGTTATTACATGTTATAAGACCTGAATAAAATACATATTTATGGATTCGAAGCTTGTGTGAATTGTTTTGAGTTTTATGGTTCGATTAAGCATGGAAAAAGGAAAGATTCAAAAAGGAACGATTAGGGTTTTGCATGAACTAGGGTTTTCTTGTAATCATTAAAGGTAATTAATGAATTAATAATGATGAGCTAATGATGGGTTAAACCTAGGTTTAGGGTTTGTACTTGAATTTTGTCTATTCGGTTCTAAATAAAAGTTTTGGGTTAGTTTTGTAAATTATGAAACTTAAGGGTTATTTTTGGGAACAGTAAAATAAAGGTACTAAACATATAAAAATAAGTGTGGGGGTTAAACATGTAATTTTAGATATTTAAAGGGCCATTCGAATTGTATTTAATTTATTAGGGTACGTTTTGTAAATTCTAAAACCTTTGAGCTAAAATAGTAAAATCTGATAAAGTAAGGTTAGATTGTGAAATTAAAGATGTCAAGGGTATAATTTGTAATTCTGAGTAATTATGGGTTCGACAAGTGTGAGTTGATTTTTGTAGAGACACGCATGAGTTTTGAGATAACTTCGGTTTGTTATCATTTACGTTTTAGGTCAAGTGAAATCATTAAAAGAAGTAATGTGTGAATTTGATGCGTATTTAGTAATATTTAAAGAGTATGGGAAACCCTAGAACCTAAATAGGAAGTTGGCTAATTAATGAGGAATACCCTAAAATGTTGTAATTCTGTCCGTCACTAAAGATGAGAATAATCTGACAACTCTAAAAGTATTAATGAGATTAATCCGTTATACTAATAAGTATTAAATAAATCATAATCCGTGTAGATTCGTTGGAGGAGACGCGGCGTTACATCTTCGTATTCGTTCATTCGTTTGCTTTTCTCTCAATTGCTTTAAGGTACGGATATTCTGTCTTACTTTAAGACACTTACGTTATCGTACAGATATTCTAACCTTTTCAGTAAAGGTTCCTTATGATGTTCTTTTCGTTCGCTTTCCTATTTTACTTATTAGGATTCCTTATGCCATTGCTATGAACCCTTTCCTGATTGTATGATCTGTTGCTTATCTAAACTTATGTTTTATTGAACTATGAGATACCTGATTTGAACTTGACGTTAGGAAGACTTTGATATGTATAATGGTTGAACTTTGTTATATTTGAATATGAACCTTATGATATGAGTTATCTGATATGTTATTTGATGAACCTTGTGTTTGATTAAGACTTGTGTTATAATTGAACTTTTGTTTGACCTAAGTTAGTTTGACACCCGAGCCAAATATTTCACTAGTCATGGGGGTTCCATGTCCGTGTCAGTGATGCACCTCTGACATGACTCTAGGGCAGTAGAGTGAAGTTCTGCCACGTCCCTTATCTGTTATTTGTTATGAGCTCAGTTTGTATTATATTATCAATATATGTTTGTGGGGCGTATGGATGCATCCTAGATCTGATCTGTTGTCTGATATGATTTGTTTAGATGAATGATGTCGTGTGCAATACGCATCTTCATGAAACTCTGGGAGCTCGCTACTCCGTATTATTTTGAGATTGTTTCTATATAGTTATGATGTTTTTGATATGGTATGTTCTGGGCTCGTGGTAGTTAACTAAATAACTATTTGATATTAACATGTTGAGTATTTGATTTTTGGTTCGGTATGTTCAAATGCTTATGATTTTGTGTTGGGTATATTATATGTTATTATATATGTGTGTGCTTTTGTATGTTTATGTGACTACCGTCTACTATGCTAGGTTATGATTAATATGTTTAAATATGATTCGCATGCTGTCATCTGATGTCATGTTAGTTTATCGTTATGTGAATTCGTTGATCTGTGAGATGAATGTGCTAGTGTGAAAGTGAGTATTCTATAAGTTTAGTATGTATAATTTGTTCAGTTAATTTTGTGAACTTTGCTTATACGTTAGTGTTTTATCTGCCTATGTGACCTGCCATGCTTAAACTCTGCTAATGTTAGGATTTGATCTTAGAACTGATTTAGCTTATGATAGTTGTCTTGATAATTGCTAATGGTTACGCTATGTTTTGTTTGGTATATTTAATTTTAGTTTGTCTACTATGTTTCTATTTGTTTGTGAGACTGCCATGATTTGGACTGCTATTTCCGCTGCTGCAATATTGAATTAAGTGTGTTAAGTGAAGATTAATTAATTTGTTGAATGCCATGTTTATCTTCTAGAAAGTGTTTTCGTTAGCTTTAGACTTTTCGTTTGGTTTATATGTAATCTATTTGCTCTTGATATGCTAAGTGTTTTGGATTTCTGTATGTTTGAGTTCCGCAGAATCCTAAAAGATCCCTCATGATTAATTTATTTTGCAGTTGTTATTTGTATATTTTGTTTTGTTTAGTTTTTGTTTCGTTATATCTGTTCACTGAGCTTTGTAAGCTCAGCCGCATTTTCTTTTTCTGCGGCAGGTATTTTAAGCATTCAAGATGAGCTTATGGGATAGCTGATCTGGGTTTGAGAGTAGAGACGAGAGCAACACTTGACCATAGAGATCTTAGATTTATTTTGAATATAATTTATTTATATTATCTTTTGTAAGTTTTTGTAAAGGCTTCCGCTATTGTATAGTTATTAAAGTTCTGATATGAAACCGTATTGTGATATCTTTACCCTTGTCGGGTCGGGGTGTTACAATTTATGGTATCAGAGACTAGGTTTTAGGACCCTTAGAGCTTAGGCTATGACCTGTGAGAAGTGGGTAGATTTAGGATTTTCCCTTCTGCGTACTTCTTTGCGTACACTATAGTACTTCGACTTTGCTAATAGTTGGAATTTCTTTTAGATGGTTATTCCCCGTCGCTCTAGTTCATCTGATAGGAGTAATCAAGGACCAGCTGGACAACCCAAGGAGAAGATGAGGTGGGCCGTCGTCATTGCTAAGGGTTGCACGAGGTATGGTAAAGTGAAGCGTACTAATAAGAGGATAAGAGTTCCGGCCTATATGTGGCCATGCACCATCGAGGAGAAGCTGACCTTGAAGACCATTGACGGAGAGGTAGTGGAGGAGTATGAAACTAAGGTCGTTGACAACCAAGGTTTCACTACTAGGTACCATGATAGGTGTCCCAAGTTCGTTGAGGATGAAGGAGTAGGACGGGCTGAGAGTCGCGATCTGTATGCTTTCGTGGACCGTGTGCCGGAAGAGGAGGAGAGGAATCGGGGAAACGATTTTGCTAGCCGCTTATTACCGCAGCGTGAAGGAAATAAGAACGGATGGATAAGTGCGGAAGAAGAGGAGGAAGAAGAAGATGAGGAAGAATACGAGGTGGAGTCGGAATTGGAGTCTACGGCTACTAGCAGATTTAATCCGACACAAGGATAGGAATTTGCACTCCTGATTAGTTACACTCGTTATGAGAAGTTTTTGACATTGGATTTTGAGTTAGGTTCTTTTGCTTCGTTAGACGATTTGAATCTTGGATTATTGAGTTTTATTTTGGGAGCTCATCTTATGACGATTTTGCAAATTTTGTTCGATTAATGGCATAAACCAATTTTGAAAGTATAGTTCCTGTTCGTTGTTTTCTTCCTGATAGATTCGTTGAGTTTCCATTAGTCCTCGTAAGTTTCGTCTGCTATTTATTTTTCTATATGATGATTGTTTTATTTGCCGCGTGATTATATATGACCATCATGATGGTATACTCATGTGGTTCTGCCCTGCTATAGTAGGTTGCCTGTTATCTGTATATTATCTCTATGTGGTGTGTTTTGCTATGATATTAGTTATGTGTTTTGACATGACCCGAGACCGAATATAATGACAATAAGAACTTGTTATGTGATGCAAGTATTATGACGCCTGATCAACGTAATAATACCGAGATCACATAATCTGAACTTATTGAAGGTATACGACGTCTGGGAAATGCCTGTAGTTGATGTGTGATAGACTTTGACATGTATCTGTTATTTGGTGCTTCTCATGTTCGTTTGAAATTCCGTACCTAATTGTGAGATCTTTAGTCGATATCTGTTACGTATAAGTTTTGTACGTTTGGAATCCGAAGTTGTTATTATCTGTGTAAACCTATAGATTGTTATGTCTGCCTTAGATCTGTATGTCTCCACATACTCCTGTGATTAGTAAGACCGTTAGGATTCGTTCCATCTGTGCATATGATAGTTTTCATCATTAGATACCGGAATAAGTTAGACTGTGTTTTTGAATTTTCTTTATCTCATCTTTTACTGCTAATACTTTAATAAGTATACGATTAGCATTCGTCATATATTCCATGAAGTTTCGAAATCCACATTTGTCGCCGTACTATTCCGTCTTGTTCAATTTCGAGGACGAAATTTTATTTTAGAGGGGAAGAAATTGTAATACCTGAATTTCTAAAATTCACAAAAAGACCAAAATACCCTTATGATCAAAAGTAAGAATAATTAATTCAAAGAGTACCAAATAAGCTATGTAAATTTAGAAAATTATTAAGAAATATCACACATGATCCAAATAAATATTAAACACTTTGTAAAGGTAAATTTTATAGTTTATAACTTTATAAAAATTAGTTTTGTATTTTTATAATTAGCCGAATATATTTAATTTGTTTTATAAAAGAATGTAATTAATAAAAGCCCAATATGAATTTATAAAATTAAGATACCATTTAATTTGAGTCCAATACATTATAAAGCCCACAAAAAAAATCATAAATCCTATATATATACCATATACGGTTTATTAAAAACCCTAACTAGCGATTTACCACAAACCGACTCCCAAAAACCCTCCATAATTCGAATTCCAGTTTCCAGAGCTTAAGGCCATTTTTCTTGGACAAGTTTGAAGGTAAAGAAGGTGAGAAAAATCGTGTTCGAGGTCCTAAGCTGCTGTTCCAATCGTGGTTAGTTTTTGGGTAAATTAGGGTTTCGGCGAGAAGAGTTTTTGTGCTTCTTTTGTTCTAACAACCAAAGCTCATCAAGGGTATGTTTCTAATGTTACTTCCAGTCCTACAAGTCATATAGAACACGTAAAAATTAGCCATTCATGTTTAATAAGTTGTATGGAATTATTTGGAGTTAAAACCCTAAAAACGTATAAAAATAACGAATGAGCTTATAATAATTTTTAAGACCATGATTTGATTTTTCCAGAAGTTATTACATGTTATAAGACCTGAATAAAATACATATTTATGGATTCGAAGCTTGTGTGAATTGTTTTGAGTTTTATGGTTCGATTAAGCATGGAAAAAGGAAAGATTCAAAAAGGAACGAATAGGGTTTTGCATGAACTAGGGTTTTCTTGTAATCATTAAAGGTAATTAATGAAGTAATAATGATGAGCTAATGATGGGTTAAACCTAGGTTTAGGGTTTGTATTTGAATTTTGTCTATTCGGTTCTAAATAAAAGTTTTGGGTTAGTTTTGTAAATTATGAAACTTAAGGGTTATTTTTGGGAACAGTAAAATAAAGGTACTAAACGTATAAAAATAAGTGTGGGGGTTAAACATGTAATTTTAGATATTTAAAGGGCCATTCGAATTGTATTTAATTTATTAGGGTACGTTTTGTAAATTCTAAAACCTTTGAGCTAAAATAGTAAAATCTGATAAAGTAAGGTTAGATTGTGAAATTAAAGATGTCAAGGGTATAATTTGTAATTCTGAGTAATTATGGGTTCGACAAGTGTGAGTTGATTTTTGTAGAGACACGCATGAGTTTTGAGATAACTTCGGTTTGTTATCATTTACGTTTTAGGTCAAGTGAAATCATTAAAAGAAGTAATGTGTGAATTTGATGCGTATTTAGTAATATTTAAAGAGTATGGGAAACCCTAGAACCTAAATAGGAAGTTGGCTAATTAATGAGGAATACCCTAAAATGTTGTAATTCTGTCCGTCACTAAAGATGAGAATAATCTGACAACTCTAAAAGTATTAATGAGATTAATCCGTTATACTAATAAGTATTATATAAATCATAATCCGTGTAGATTCGTTGGAGGAGACGCGGCGTTACATCTTCGTATTCGTTCATTCGTTTGCTTTTCTCTCAATTGCTTTAAGGTACGGATATTCTGTCTTACTTTAAGACACTTACGTTATCGTACATATATTCTAACCTTTTCAGTAAAGGTTCCTTATGATGTTCTTTTCGTTCGCTTTCCTATTTTACTTATTAGGATTCCTTATGCCATTGCTATGAACCCTTTCCTGATTGTATGATCTGTTGCTTATCTAAACTTATGTTTTATTGAGCTATGAGATACCTGATTTAAACTTGACGTTAGGAAGACTTTGATATGTATAATGGTTGAACTTTGTTATATTTTAATATGAACCTTATGATATGAGTTATCTGATATGTTATTTGATGAACCTTGTGTTTGATTAAGACTTGTGTTATAATTGAACTTTTGTTTGACCTAAGTTAGTTTGACACCCGAGCCAAATATTTCACTAGTCATGGGGGTTCCATGTCCGTGTCAGTGATGCACCTCTGACATGACTCTAGGGCAGTAGAGTGAAGTTCTGCCACGTCCCTTATCTGTTATTTGTTATGAGCTCAGTTTGTATTATATTATCAATATATGTTTGTGGGGCGTATGGATGCATCCTAGATCTGATCTGTTGTCTGATATGATTTGTTTAGATGAATGATGTCGTGTGCAATACGCATCTTCATGAAACTCTGGGAGCTCGCTACTCCGTATTATTTTGAGATTGTTTCTATATAGTTATGATGTTTTTGATATGGTATGTTCTGGGCTCGTGGTAGTTAACTAAATAACTATTTGATATTAACATGTTGAGTATTTGATTTTTGGTTCGGTATGTTCAAATGCTTATGATTTTGTGCTGGGTATATTATATGTTATTATATATGTGTGTGCTTTTGTATGTTTATGTGACTACCGTCTACTATGCTAGGTTATGATTAATATGTTTAAATATGATTCGCATGCTGTCATCTGATGTCATGTTAGTTTATCGTTATGTGAATTCGTTGATCTGTGAGATGAATGTGCTAGTGTGAAAGTGAGTATTCTATAAGTTTAGTATGTATAATTTGTTCAGTTAATTTTGTGAACTTTGCTTATACGTTAGTGTTTTATCTGCCTATGTGACCTGCCATGCTTAAACTCTGCTAATGTTAGGATTTGATCTTAGAACTGGTTTAGCTTATGATAGTTGTCTTGATAATTGCTAATGGTTACGCTATGTTTTGTTTGGTATATTTAATTTTAGTTTGTCTACTATGTTTCTATTTGTTTGTGAGACTGCCATGATTTGGACTGCTATTTCCGCTGCTGCAATATTGAATTAAGTGTGTTAAGTGAAGATTAATTAATTTGTTCAATGCCATGTTTATATTCTAGAAAGTGTTTTCGTTAGCTTTAGACTTTTCGTTTGGTTTATATGTAATCTATTTGCTCTTGATATGCTAAGTGTTTTGGATTTCTGTATGTTTGAGTTCCGCAGAATCCTAAAAGATCCCTCATGATTAATTTATTTTGCAGTTGTTATTTGTATATTTTGTTTTGTTTAGTTTTTGTTTCGTTATATCTGTTCACTGAGCTTTGTAAGCTCAGCCGCATTTTCTTTTTCTGCGGCAGGTATTTTAAGCATTCAAGATGAGCTTATGGGATAGCTGATCTGGGTTTGAGAGTAGAGACGAGAGCAAGATTTGACCATAGAGATCTTAGATTTATTTTGAATAAAAGTTATTTATATTATCTTTTGTAAGTTTTTGTAAAGGCTTCCGCTATTGTATAGTTATTAAAGTTCTGATATGAAACCGTATTGTGATATCTTTACCCTTGTCGGGTCGGGGTGTTACACTATTTCCTTTCTTTGTTGATTATTAATTTCACGTAACTCCTAAATGAATATATCCTTTCAAGATATTCGTGATTCCACGAGTCAAAAGTAAAAGAGGGTTGAAGGTTGCATGTGATAAAGATGGTAATATCTCGAAAAGTATTAGAAATGTTGTTTAAAAATAAGTAATTGATAACGCTACACGCGTCGTTCGGGGTCAAGGAAACTTCCTTTTCTTCGAGCAAGTTTTATAACACCCTAGGCAGTGAACCTAATCGTTGTAGTGTAGTAATTAGGGTAAGCCACGGGTATTGATATCGTTCTCTAGGGGAATAGTGTCGTTAGGCTGAATTGTATGTCTATTTAAGTCTAAAGGTGAGGGATGATTATTTTTGTATTTTTATATTTTATGGAATGGAAAGGTACGAATCTCGGGGTTTGGAGGGGAGGGTGGAATTAGTTGCTAGTCAACTATCCCAAAAGGTACTAACTAAATTAGGGGTCTACCAGTAACGTGAAGCGTATCTACTTATGATGTATTACTCCTTGCTAGCTATCCAATTCTACCTACTGAATTGTCACGTCCTATTGATGGTTGAATTGTCACGTCCTTATTCCTAGTTGCGTTGTGTGTCTAAGGTTGTAGGGTATGCGTTTCTCCCTAACTCTTTGAAGTCACCTTTAAGTGTAGTAAACAAAATCCACTTATTCATTCATAAACTAACTTTAAGGTTATCTTTGATTTAGTAAACGAAATCCACCAAGTCATTCATAAACTATCAAGGATTTATCAAGTGTTAAACACAACGATAGCCTAGTCGCACTTCCTAAGCCAATTACAATTAAGATAAGAGACAACCAATCAAACAAGAGACAGTAGGATGCAAGAATTATAAACTAAACCAATTAGACTCATTGAAATTGTCACGACCTAATGATGAAGATAGACACAAGCATCACTAAGAAATCAATAAGATCTAATTAATTATATACAAGTTTCACACAATCATAAGCAAACACTAGATGAATTAGCCAAGCATAATTAATGAAGAGCAAGCAACAATTATGATAATTGAAGACATACCATAGGATTGGATTAACAAACAAACCAACACACAATGTTTATAGAGTGTTTGGAACCCTTTAAGTTGCTGGAAAAACACCTACCTAAACCCTAGAATCGGACTTAGGGTTTAGGGCTTACAAAAAGTGAAGTTATAATGTTATATTTATAGGCAGATTTTCTGTCGGCAAAGAGTGACGGCGTCACACTTATAGAGTGACGGCGTCACGACCATTTTTTCAGCAAATTTTAGATTTTCTCGTTCCGGTCGCGTGGGCTTTTGAACCACCTAAATCCGAGTTCGTATGCAAAAGTTATGGCCAAAACAATATCAACTACTTCGCGCGCATGCTGTGATAGTCTTGATCACCTTGTGACGGCGTCATTAGGGTTTCGTCTTGGCCACGTTAACCTTGCGACGGCGTCACCTTATGTCCGTGACGCCGTCCTCTTCAGCTTCTGACGTCGTCTGGATTGCATCTAGGCCGTCTGAGTAGCGACGGCCTACTCTTTCACAACTAGACGCCGTCTCTTGAAAACACGAGTTTTGAGTTCTGACCCGTCACAATAATTCTCCGACGGCGTCGCAAATAGCTCCTGACGCCATCGCCTTCTACATTCAGCGACTGTGAGTGTCTCGATTTCGACTTTGGCCATTTTCTTCATATATTCGCGCCTTTTCGTCCAAATAAGTGCCATTCCAGCATTTTGCCTTCACGAGACCTAAAAAGTGAAAAGGAACGATATTAAGCAATAACGGATACAAAAGTGATCAAATAAGGACTTAAATGACCCCTCAAAATGGTACCTTTTAAAACCTTATCAAATATCCCTACACTTGTTATTTGCTTGTCCTCAAGCAAATGTGCTTTTAGCCAATTAATTTATAAGTTAGGGGTCATGAAGCATTAATTCAAAACGGTCCACAACACATATAAGCCCCGCAAAAGTCATAACAAGCACGGAAATTATATACTAGCACCTCACATGGGGTGTTTGGATACTCACATCTCTCTCGGGTGTATATATGAAACATAACAAAATAGGAAATGGAAGATAAACACTCATTAACCGGTCCTAGTACATAGATTACCATAGGCTTGAGAATAGATCAAACCTCCATCGCTTTGGCGTAAGCACCTAGGAAAGACTATCAAAGAGGTCTTTTAAAGGGTTGTAATGTTAGGCTTACGGTAGAGAAACAAGGGTTTGGTGGGATAGGCTATTTAGTGGTGGCAAGTCAAAAATCCCTATGTTAAATGCATATGAAGAATGGCGTTGCTAAGCCAAGACTCGACACTCTAAACTCTAGATAACTGAAATAAACAAACATAAATTTAAAAGATAGATGTAGGATGGTAGCCCGTATGTTTTTTTTTTTTTTTTTTTTTTTTTTTTTTTTTTTTTTACACTCTATTTTTTTCTTTTTCTCTTTTTTTTCTATTTTTTTTTCGATTTTTTTTTTTTTTTTTTCATACACTTTTACTCTACCATCCTCTACGATAACATCAAAATACTAGGGATTTACAGGCATATCCCTACACTTGAGTTTTTATTACTCTAACACTAATTTGACCCGATTTGAAAAGATCAAAACACTTGGGGTACATTATTACGCAAACAAAGGGAATTTGAATTTAACGTTCCCTTCCCGTCATTTCATAAACTTTAACTTTTCCCATGAATCCCAATCATCCCAAAACTGTATACAAAGGATATGACTCGACTTAGCAACTTATGCAAGCAACTAGATAATTGAACTAATGGTTTAGGGTGATAACAAATATTTGCACTAAAAGTGAGTGCATAAGGGGTAAGCTAAGGCGATTTGGGTGTATATGTGGGGGTGGGGTGTAAACAATGCTCTTCATTGATATTCCGGAAAAACCGAAATATCACGAGAACCGCGAAAAGGATAGGCTCTGAGGGGTTAACTAGGGGTATCGTGTACTAAAGATGAGTACAACGCAAAGGGTGTGGGGGAATTACTCAACCGATATGGAAGAAGTAATTATATTACAGGTATTAAACAAGGGTTTATCCTAATGCCTCTTATCATTTAGTTATTCCTAACTACACAAGTGTAGTCTCACTAGCGATCTCGGAATGCATCACAAAACAAGTTCTAGAATCTAATATACTACCGGTTCACACTCTAAGCATTAAAGATGAATGCTTTAATTCCTACTAATCTAAGGGCGATCCTCACATTTTGGGTGGAATTTAGGTGGTAAAGGGTTTTGTGCTAGTCATATAACTTCCTATCCGTGAGACGCTTTTGTTAAGACTAATGGCCCACTCTTATATGTCATGAAAAATTTTAAATTTGGTGCCAAAATTACCCTAACCGACATTTTCTCATGGTTTATTACACAATCACAATTGGACAAAGCAAATAGTCAAGGATAAGCATAGTTTCAAAGTTCCCGTTTTATTTTCCCTCCCTACACTTAAACTGAACATTGTCCCCAATGTTCCCCGAAAGTATCAAAGTTATGATAATGGAAGGTAATTAAAAACGAAAGAAACTAATACTCCCCTGATTAGCTCGGTAGGATCCGTAAAAAGTGGTGGTTAAATCTTTTCCAAGAAGAGTTTTTGCGTGAAAGGCTCCTTCCAAACTTATGTAACTTCTTCTTGACAAACTAAACCTGCACACTAGAAGAAAACAAACGAAACCTTCGCGTAAAATCGGCGGTAATAATATACATAAGACTCGATTTAAACTAGGATATAATGCTTGTGGAATGGATGTTTACAGAATTTGTTTTGAAAGTTAAGATCTGGAAAATTCCAAAATTTTACAAGTAGCTCAGAAAACGAGAAAAAGTAAGCTGATGTTTTTATTCCTTCCTGACGCCGTCAGGTTGCAATCCTGACGCCGTCAGGTTATCCTGACAAAAACTGGTCTGCGATTTTCTGGAAAAAATTCTGGAAAATTTGCATCTTTAGAATCTGGAAAAACTTCTGCAAAAACATCCATTATGACTCGATACAAGCATTTGACTCGAACAAACAAACATATATATCTTTTAGTTAATTGTTATTCTCATGTTTACGTTTCTTATGAAAACGTGTGTAATCTTCCCTACACTTATCCTTTATGTAAAATACCTTTATATGCAATTAAGACGAGGTTAAAAACAAAATAAAGCATTTTTACAAATTCAAACATGAGAATAAACAATCAATAAAAGATATACGACACACAAATAAAAATAAAAACAAATACACATGGGTTGCCTCCCAAGAAGCGCTTGTTTTTGTTCGAGTCACGAGCCTGACTCTACCCTTATTTAACAGATAAAGGGGAAGTTTTCCCTACACTTAAGTTTAAGCGCGGGTGATAGTAGCGATACACACCCTTAGGGTGGAAATATGCCACGTGAGGTGAAGGGGGTGTGTGAATGGCTTCCTTCATCCTAAAATTACCCGGACTAAATTGGTTGATGGGTGGGTCGGTTCCTCGTTTATCTAAGGATGGAAGTAAAGATTGAGGTTCCGGTTCATCAACACTAGGAAATTCCCTAGAACTAAGAGTAAGACTGAGACTACAAGTATTCAAACCTATATTCTCCAGTTGCGTTCGGTTCAAATGTTCTACCTCCATTGGAATTCCTAAAGTCTCTTCTACTACTTCCGGGTAAGTCACGTGCGGTGTGTATGCCTTAAATGATGGTGGAACTTGTGGGATACCTTGTGGGTCTAGACTTTTCACCTTATCCTCAATCACATCTACATCATCTATATGCTCATCATGTGCTATTTCCTTAGGTCGTGATGAAACCAAACTTAGTAATTGATCCAACTTATGGTTTAAAGCTTGGTTGCTTTCCATAATAT
The DNA here is from genome assembly GCA_019973895.1 of Chrysanthemum seticuspe. Taxonomy (NCBI): domain Eukaryota; kingdom Viridiplantae; phylum Streptophyta; class Magnoliopsida; order Asterales; family Asteraceae; genus Chrysanthemum; species Chrysanthemum seticuspe. The sequence continues at coordinate 24,395,927 of BPTQ01000002.1, forward strand.
TTTCACAAATTTGGTCAGTTCTCCTAAGGGCCTCACTAAAAATAGTTTCTAAACAAGGAGGTTGTTCATAAAAGTCTATCCTAGGTGAAGGCTCAAACGAAGCATAGGTTTCACTAGATGAGGTATTTTGTGGGCTTGATGGAATGGTGAAATCCTCAAAAGGTTTATGAACTTGGTTATTTTCTTCCCACCATCTTGAATAATCCGCTTTGGTAATATCATAATTTCTTATGAAAAAACCTAATCGCGGATATAGTGGATTCGCGTTCTCCATAATGGTGAACGGAAGAGTCAATGGAAAAGTTTTACGAACAAAGGCACAAAGAAGGGGGATAGACTACGAGGAAGCTAATAAAAAGAAAAAAAAAATCTCACTTGATAGGAATCTTGTGAGTAGACCTAAACGAGATAGAAATCAAGCCTAAACAATAACTATTCCCCGGCAGCGGCGCCAAAAACTTGATAACGCTACACGCGTCGTTCGGGGTCAAGGAAACTTCCTTTTCTTCGAGCAAGTTTTATAACACCCTAGGCAGTGAACCTAATCGTTGTAGTGTAGTAATTAGGGTAAGCCACGGGTATTGATATCGTTCTCTAGGGGAATAGTGTCGTTAGGCTGAATTGTATGTCTATTTAAGTCTAAAGGTGAGGGATGATTATTTTTGTATTTTTATATTTTATGGAATGGAAAGGTACGAATCTCGGGGTTTGGAGGGGAGGGTGGAATTAGTTGCTAGTCAACTATCCCAAAAGGTACTAACTAAATTAGGGGTCTACCAGTAACGTGAAGCGTATCTACTTATGATGTATTACTCCTTGCTAGCTATCCAATTCTACCTACTGAATTGTCACGTCCTATTGATGGTTGAATTGTCACGTCCTTATTCCTAGTTGCGTTGTGTGTCTAAGGTTGTAGGGTATGCGTTTCTCCCTAACTCTTTGAAGTCACCTTTAAGTGTAGTAAACAAAATCCACTTATTCATTCATAAACTAACTTTAAGGTTATCTTTGATTTAGTAAACGAAATCCACCAAGTCATTCATAAACTATCAAGGATTTATCAAGTGTTAAACACAACGATAGCCTAGTCGCACTTCCTAAGCCAATTACAATAAAGATAAGAGACAACCAATCAAACAAGAGACAGTAGGATGCAAGAATTATAAACTAAACCAATTAGACTCATTGAAATTGTCACGACCTAATGATGAAGATAGACACAAGCATCACTAAGAAATCAATAAGATCTAATTAATTATATACAAGTTTCACACAATCATAAGCAAACACTAGATGAATTAGCCAAGCATAATTAATGAAGAGCAAGCAACAATTATGATAATTGAAGACATACCATAGGATTGGATTAACAAACAAACCAACACACAATGTTTATAGAGTGTTTGGAACCCTTTAAGTTGCTGGAAAAACACCTACCTAAACCCTAGAATCGGACTTAGGGTTTAGGGCTTACAAAAAGTGAAGTTATAATGTTATATTTATAGGCAGATTTTCTGTCGGCAAAGAGTGACGGCGTCACACTTATAGAGTGACGGCGTCACGACCATTTTTTCAGCAAATTGTAGATTTTCTCGTTCCGGTCGCGTGACTTTTGAACCACCTAAATCCGAGTTCGTATGCAAAAGTTATGGCCAAAACAATATCAACTACTTCGCGCGCATGCTGTGATAGTCTTGATCACCTTGTGACGGCGTCATTAGGGTTTCGTCTTGGCCACGTTAACCTTGCGACGGCGTCACCTTATGTCCGTGACGCCGTCCTCTTCAGCTTCTGACGTCGTCTGGATTGCATCTAGGCCGTCTGAGTAGCGACGGCCTACTCTTTCACAACTAGACGCCGTCTCTTGAAAACACGAGTTTTGAGTTCTGACCCGTCACAATAATTCTCCGACGGCGTCGCAAATAGCTCCTGACGCCGTCGCCTTCTACATTCAGCGACTGTGAGTGTCTCGATTTCGACTTTGGCCATTTTCTTCATATATTCGCGCCTTTTCGTCCAAATAAGTGCCATTCCAGCATTTTGCCTTCACGAGACCTAAAAAGTGAAAAGGAACGATATTAAGCAATAACGGATACAAAAGTGATCAAATAAGGACTTAAATGACCCCTCAAAATGGTACCTTTTAAAACCTTATCAGTAATCAACAAGTATGTATAACTATATAAATTACATATACTTTTATCGACAACTTTCTTTCAATTTGAATTCATTTTTTTTTAAATTTATATGTTCACGGAATGAACATGGCCTACTCAAATGTTTAACGTTGACCACATACCTTGCCTCTCAAAGACTGTCTACCAATTGGATAAGACGATACATGCACGTTTACTATTCTGATAGTTATAAACCAAATTGTTTATCTTATCATTCACATATTACCTATTATTCCCTTCATAAAATAATGGAACCTATTTGTGATTGTTGTTTTTTGTTAATTTATTAAAGCACATAACTCCTTAATTAATAATTTCTTTAAAATTTTCCGTGATTTCACGGGTCTATATTTGTTTAGAGGATCGTTGGCTTATTATTTATTATTCATTAAAAAAATGAAACTTATACCGTTCGTTGTTGTTTATTACTATATTGAAACACTTAACTTCTTAATGAATCATTTCTTTAAAAACCCGTGAATTTCACGGGTATATAAGCTAGTTTTGATATGTAATCAAGTGAATTTTGAACAGCTACTACACTTTCCCTAAGTTAAAAGCTTAAATTAAAGATCCTTGTTGATGTGGCTTTCATGATGTGGCTTAAATGAGAAGGCATATATGCCAACATGGATTAAATGACATGGCAAAAATACAAATAAATCTTCTTTTATTATATATATTGATAATTTTCAGACAAAAAATATTCAAATCTAAAAAGTCTGAAACATGTCAAATTAATAAAAATACTCAAACATGTGTTATGTAAAAGGGTAGTTTAGAGGGAAAAAAATTAGTAAATTACATATATATTTAATAAAACTTGTCTTTTTTTTTTCCTTTTTTTTCTTTTCAAAATACAAGTGTTTAATGCAAATTATGCAATGATATTTAAATATATTTAGAAGTAAATATGTAACTATATAAAATTTAATGAGTATATGTGTAATTACGCAAGAAAAACAGTAATAATTGCCGAATATGCATTGGTAACCATCCAACTACAATCTAACCAACCATCTTTTGCAAGCAAGTGAAAGAGTGTTTCATTTATACAAACCGGTTTGTCTAAAACCGAAAGAGCTTATAAACCATGACTTGTAAATGTAAATGGATATATATATATATATATATATATATATATATATATATATATATATATATATATATATATATATATATATATATATATATATATATATATATATATATATATATAAACTAAGATATAAATTTCTCAAAAAATAAATTAAGCAAAATAAATAACCCATGATCCACTTTATGGTTTAGGTCATTAAATAGTAACATATATGTTATTGGCTTAAAGCGGTATGTGAGATATAATTTGTGAGATGGTGGTATAGGTTGTAAAAGTTGCAGTTAAAAAAACGTACATTCTTCAAAGTATCGTCTTCGTGCATAAACTAAGAAAGATTCGATAAATGTTATAAAATTTCATAAAGTGTTTCGCTATGCCATTTCTGTGACATGTCATTTAAAAATAGTAACACGTCACATTTTTAAGTATGTCACGTCATTCAAATGTAAAACATTTGAAAATATTGTAACATCTAATGCAATTTTTTAATTCACATACCAAAATGGTACTTTAAAAATGCTCATTGCTATTTAATGAGTTAAAGGTGCTTTTGGTTCATGGATATAGGAATGATGTAACGATAATTATAGTCATTGTAAGTGTTGGTTAGGTGCTATAACAATCAAATTATGAGTTTATACCTATAGCCTCATTCTAGTAGGAAGAGGTGGGTTTCCCTTTTGGCATCTTCATTTTCCACCACAAAAAAAAGAAACTAAATATTAGTATGTTTAAAATTTTATTTATTATTTTTAAATGAATAGTAACGGGCCCATCTTTTGAAATCTAATACCCATACCATATTTACCAAACAACAATATCAATAATGATATATTTATTCCCATTATATCATATAACATACTGTTACCGATTGTGATTTCTTATAACATACCAAATGCACTCTAAAGTGTGTGGTTTGATTTACTCTTTGTTGTTATTTAAAATAGAGAAAATCCCCAAAGAGGACAAAAGTTTGATTTGGGTCCACACTATATATGGTCGAAAAAAACACATCATTTCCAATTTGGTCATGTGCTACTGCACGACTGTGCTACTCCATCTAGTGTGCGGCACGTGTCCAATTTTTTTAATCATAAAAGTACATTTGATTTGATAATTTGTCTTATTATTAAGAGTATTAAATGGCCAAAATACCATGTTTTAAATCTGGGACACATGTCCATTAAATGTGTGACTGTGCTATCACGTTGCTCGACCATTATTTTTATCATTTTCTTTCATCACCAACCTTCCCCACTTAACTTTCCACATCATTCTCTTCATCACCAACCTTCCCCACTAAACTTTCCACATCACTTCATCATCACCATTTTTATTTATAAATTCCAGCGACACTCATATATTTCGAATAACTTTTTTTTAAATCTTGTACCTTTTAAAAAATAAGCGAAATAATAGTAGCCACATGAGTGCATGCATTTTAAATTGTATTACTTAAATTAAAATCGAATACATATATAAAACAGAGTGTTCACTTGTCACCCACCGCTGACGCCAGCCACCACCACCACTCCAACCACCAAAATTAGCAACATTCAATATAAACTCAAAAACACATCACATTTGCAATTTAATCAGTTACTATATTTTTTAATTTTGATACATCCACAAAATCCGAAACACTAATAACTTACCAACAACATAAACACAAACAAAACACAAAAAAATTAACATTATAAAAACACAAACCCATTACATCTTGTACAATATGCATTGTGTCATTTATAGGAAACAAGTTTTACACATCTTGTACAATTTGCATATAACTTGTACAGTATACATAAACACTTGTACATTTAAAGAAAGAACTTATAAATTTCTAGAAATTCGGGTACAACTCCGACACACTGAATCAGCGCCGACAGTTGTTTCCAGCGGCGACAAGATCCATTTACGGAGGTGGTTTCCAGGCGGTGGCAAGATTCGTTTATGGCGATAGCAATGTCTTTTTATGTCGTTCTACAAACTTGTAGATCTATATAAAAAAAAAAGAAAAACTTGTAGATCTATTAAAAAAATCAAGAAAAATTTGTAGAACTATAAAAAAAAAGTAAATTACAAAGATTGTCCTTGTGGTTTGCGTTGACTCACACTCTTGGTCATTTAACCTTTTTTTTTTGCACTAACAATCAGTAACTCCGAAACCCTTAACACTGAAAGTCCCTTGACCAAACAGACGTTAAATTTGACCATCAAAGCTCGTTATGTGACTTGTACATGAAGGTAATATTGTCATTTTATTATTTTTTTTTCCTTTTCATTTTTTTCCTCACAAGATTCTTCCTTAATTAACCTTGAGTTAATCCCAAACACCCTAAAAAATCAGATTCACAATTTGCATCCTTATTAATCAGATTCACAAACAATCATCAAAACTTCATTTCACAACAACTAAGACTATAGATCCATTTATCAAAATACATAAAAAAATCTAAACACATCAAAACAGAAGATTAAAATGAAAAAGCTGGTACTTATTTGTGAACGATTCTAAGGTAACGAGATCCAAACGCCACCATCACCATCATCGAACGACTCCAAAGGCAAACACCACCATCATCGTTAACCCAAAGTCCCAAATCACCACCACCAAATCGCCACCTTCACCATCATCAGTCCACCACTAAACCCCCATCCTCGCCACCATCAGTCCGCCACCAAACCCCCAACCCCGCCACCATCAGTCATCGCCACCATCACCATCATCAGTCCACCACTAAACCCCCACCCCAGCTACCATCAGTCTGCCACCAATATGTACCAGGTATCCATTTATTTCCCACAATCGAGTCTTTTCTTTGAGCCAAGACCCTCATTAGAATTTCCATCCTGGCCACCACAATCTAAAGGTAGCTTTGATCAGGTTCTACAAACAGTTCCGGCTTAGACATAATCTCACTCTGCCAAAATTCAGTGGAATAATTAATGCCTATGAATCCTACTATTCAAGACCTAAATCAATTATATATGTACCTTGAGTTGACCTTCTACGTGAGCCCTGAATAGGGCCTTACCAACAGCCTGAAAATGAGGAAGACAATTCATAGATTGGTAAGAGCACAAGGTATGGGGTGCCATTGGTGTGCCAAATGCATGTCATTCGTGTGCCAACCATACCGGAGCATCGTGCCATTCGTGAGCCAAACGTTTTGAGCCAATGCAATGGCTCAAGCCATTTGCATTCTTGTGTGTTTTTTTTCTTTTCTTTTTTTTTGTATTGTGAGTGAGTGAATATTTTTAGTGGGGTATTTTGTGGGACCCAATAACATGGTAGTGGTGTGTTATGAGGGAGGGTGTTTTAGTTAGTGGTGTGTTATTGAGAGGTGTATGATGTGGCACTGAGGTGGCATACCAATAACGTGTTATTGGTATTGCCCATACCTTGTGCTCTAAGAGCACACGGTATCGTGTGCAATAACACGCCAAATGCACCCATCTTGAACCTTTGGCGCGCCAAAGTGCATACCGGGCAAAACGCCAATCGTGAGCCAAGTGGATTTGAGCCAGTAGAGTGGCTCACGCCGTTCGTTTATAACTCTTGTATCCTTTTTTTCTTTTTGATATTGTGTCTCAGTTTGTTGGTTTTGTTTTCTTTTCTTTTTTGTTGTTTTTTTCTTTTTGCAGGTGATGATGGAGAAGAAAGAAAAAAAATCATGGAAACAGCAAGGGTTGGGTGGGTGACAATGGATGGATGGAGAAGAAAGAAGATGAAATTCTTGGAAATAGCAAGTTAGGTGTCTCAATTTTAATATGGAGTATCAATAAAATCTAGGGTTACGTGTACCAATTTTTTATTTCTTTTCTTCTTTTTATTCTGTTTGGTTTTGTGTCTTAATTTTACTTTAAAAAAATGTGTTTGTTTATTTATTGTAATTTTATTTTATGTATTGTCATTTTATTCTATGTTTAATAAAATGTGTTAGTTTTTAAATAAAATAAAAAATAAAAAAAGTGGGACCCAATAATATGTTAGTGGTGTGTTATGAGGGAGGGGTGTTTGAGTTATTGGTGTGTTATTGGAAGGTGTATGATGTGGCGCTGAGGTGGCATACCAATAACGTGTTATTGGTATCTTGCATACCTAGTGCTGTTAATACATATAAAGTTGACCCAAAACATATACAGGTATTAACATCCGTATGTACTTGCCTTGTAAAGCCCTTTGTACTCAAGTACACAAAGATCTGCTAAAATAATACTTTTATCATAGATTGGCAGAGGAGAGAGAGTGTGTGTGACAGAGATATGTGTGAGAGAGTAACACTTTTGTGTGGTAGATTTATGTGTGACAAAGGAAAAAAAATGGAAAAGACTATATTACCCTCATGTGCTTTGAATATGAGGGGTGTTTAATAGTCAAACCTAACGTCGTTTGGTCAAGGGACTATCAGTGTTAAGGGTTTCGGAGTTAGTGACTGTTAGTGCAAAAAAAAAGTCAGAGGACCAAGAGTGTGAGTCAACGCAACCCACATGGACCATCTTTGTAATTTACTCTAAAAAAATTAAGAAAACTTCAAGTGTTAAAATATGAATGACGGATCTAGCGACGATCGAGTGATCTGGTGGCGGTCGATCAACGAATCCGGCGGTAGAGCAACGAGGTGGTGTTAGAAGGATCAGGTGGTGATGGTGAGGGTATTTTTGAGGTGGTGGTGGTCAGGGGCGGAGCTATGTGTAAGGTAGTGGGGGGCTTTGCCCCCAATCAAGCTCTTACCGATACCCTAAAATACATAGGAAAAATTTGATATTAGTAACAAATAGGACTAGTGCCCTCATGCAAATAGTCAGAGTGCCCTCTACACTCTCAAAGTTTTCAAAAAGCAGAGCTCTATAAGACGGATACTGTTTTTTGCGGATCTATTGTTCGTCGAAAACAATGGAAGTGAAAAGGTCAAGTGGCAAGAGAGAAGAGAGAAAGTGAAAAGATGAGACTTGGGTTGTGTAGTCATAATATAATATATATTTTCCCTTGCTTACTTACAAAGTAAATTTATTATAAATATATTTTTATCTCTCTTTTCTTTAATATACTGTGCGCTACTTTACAACTGTAATTTGTGAAATACGGAGTAGTTTTAATTCAAACTTAAGTACTTCGTAGTACCTATTAGTTTATGTAGCATCATATCCAGTTTAGGTAGCATATTTCATGTCATAAATAGGGTAAACGAGCGGGGTATCTGCGTATTGCTGCGAAAATGTTGTGTTTAATCTAAACTCGAAATAAAACGATTGCCATTTTTTTTAAGGACTGTGTATGTAATGGATCAATAACCTCGGTAAAAAAAACAAAAAAAACAAAAAAAACAAAAAAAACTAAAAACAAAAAACTATAGCGCACTGTTTTGCACTGTTTTTTAACTGTTCACCGCCAATGATTTTTAGTATATAGTATAATATAATGTAATTTTGTGGTGTCCTCCTCATTATTGGTTGTATGCACATGACCTCCGTTAGTTTAGCATTTTAAGTTTTGTATAAGTTGCATTTGTTATGTAGAAATTTACTAATTTAGTGTCATTTAGTGCTTTGTGGCTTATCACTTCATAAAATTTAAAACGGGTAGAACATCATAGTGTAAGAGGCTTAACATGACAAATATATGAGTTCTTCCATCACAATTTTTCTAGCTGTAACTTTTTAGCGACATATCAATATATCATAGCCTAGTTTTCAAAATATGGTTTTGATAAAATAGTGTTGGGTTCAGTAAATACCCAAACCCCTTAATCTAGGATTTGAATAGAAAATAACCTAAGTGTTTAATCCGTTAAACACAATCAGGTCACTGAGCGCATAGTCTCTCAGTGAGCTATCTTCAGGACACTTAGTATGAGGCGAAGAAGGAGCCTCTCCACTCTGCAAGGCGGAACTTAAAGAGTGAAGACTAAGTCAAGAAGAAGATAGTGGATTCAGTGAGTGATGACAATAACTCACTGAATCCCTTCGACTCCTCTCCAACTGTTAAACACTGAAGACAAACGAAGGATGAGACTGAAGGCTTTAAAGACTGAAGAATGAGCTGGACTAGGCGGGAAAGCTTTACCCAGATAAAACTAAGTCCCTCAAGTGTTTATCCAGTTTATACATAGTCTCAATCTATGAAGATCATATCTTCCCATTTATAGTAAGCGGCGATTCTCTGTCAAAGGAAATAGTCTCACCACCTACTATAAATAGAAAGGTGAACAGTAACCGAATACATCAATATCCGTGTTTGCTGTGATCTCTGTTTTTGTCTTCTAGGTTAAAGTTAAATATCATACTTGTATAAATAGCATAAGAAGAAGAGTGAAAAGTTTAAGCTTGTGAATTGTAAAAACACACATACACACAAGCCAACTTTTCACTCATCCAAATACAACTTTATCCTTGAGCTAGCTCAGTGGGTTCTAAGAGTTGTGCTCAGACTTAGCCTGAGCTTAGAGAGGAGTCACCCCAAACCTTGTCATTTCAATCCCAAGTACTATTCCGCAAGTACTTGGGTAACGTATTCTTTTGATTTATTTCTAATAAGAATATGATGTTGAAAATTACTTTGTGTTTTTTACTTACATTACTTTCAGTCATTATTCACAGTTAAATTGTTTTAAGTACTTAATTGTTTTTAAACGATAGTGAATAGGGAACAACAAGTGGTATCAGAGCAAGGCTGATTATAAAACCTTTTATAAAACCTTAAGCCGCTCTAAACTGTTTTTAAATCAGGATCTCTATGGCTGAAACTGATGTACCCCAACTAGTCGATAAAAAGGGTGGAGCTTTTTCAGCTGTTGCCCCTAGACTTGAAGTTGGCAAATTCAACAAATGGAAAAAGTGTATGCTTTGCTATTTGATTGGGATGGAACCTTATTATATCAAGTGTATAAATGAAGGTCCATTTGTCCCAAAGACTGCTGAAGGTTTGCCCAAACCTGAAGCTCAGTGGACCCAGGATGAAAGGAGAGTGGTCAACCAGGACCAAAGACTCAAAAGTATCATCATATCTTGCCTTCCTGATGATATAATGGAGTCAGTTATAAGCTGTAATACAGCTAAACAAACCTGGGATGACCTAGTCCATAGCCATGAAGGCCCATCTGATACCAAGGAAAACAGGATAATGGACCTGAAACTTGAGTACAATACCTTTAGGGCTAGGGACTCAGAAACACTCTCTCAAACTTACACCCATTACAAAACCCTTTTATATGAACTGGCTAATGATGGTGTTAAGTTGTCCAAACATGAGATTAATGTTGGTTTTGTCAATTGTCTTCCTAAGAAGTGGTTAAACTTCTCTCAGGGACTTAGAAATGCAAATCATATCCAAAACCTTGATCTTCCTGAAATTTATGGGAAATTTGTCTATGAGGAAAACCTCATCAACAGACGATACCCTGACTTAAAGAAGTCTCAGGATTTTAAGAAGTCCCTGACCACCACCTTACCTATGTCAACTGCTTTCTTTTCTAACAATGTGTTTCAAGATTTTCAAGAAAACTCTGATGACGAGCCTGATGAGAGATCATGTGAGGAGTACCTAAATGACCTGAACGTTGAATTTCAGGAAAGGGCACTCAATGCAAACTCTCGAAGGTTTATTAAAAGAAACAAAGGTTTTTCAACTGCTAAAGCAAATGAGGACACTGAATGCTTTAAGTGTCACAAAAGAGGTCATTTTGCAAAGGACTGTTTTTCAAAAACAATTTCTGAACCCTCTTACAGACCATCAAGCTCAAATCATTCCTCAGGCTTTACCAAATTTCAACCTAAAATCTATCAGTCTCATCAAAACTTTCAAAATAAATCTGACAAGAACAAAACAATATATTTTGAAGCTAAGTACAGGAAAATCAAAGCTAAGCTTGCATTGCTTGAGGCCAGTCCCTCAGAACCAAAAAGTGTTCAATCTGTGCAGGGAAAAAACAAAGGTCTTGTTGCTGAAACTTTTGACTGGGATGAAGAGCCAGTCTCATCAGATGACGAAATGGTGCATGTCAGCGCACTGATGGCCCTCTTAGAGGAAGACAAGCTAGCTGTTGGAAAGAATCAAGCCAGAAATGGAGAATGGGTTAACATCACAATGAAGAAGGTAAATATTCTACTTTCTATGGATGATGACTCTGATTGGCAGTCTTATATGAACTATATCAATGTTGACCTTAAGTTTGTAGAAGAGCAGCGATTAAATCTTTTTTCTAAGTTCAACAAGTTAGGTTTTGAATTGAATAAGTGTAGAGATGAATTACTTTTGTTTAAACAAGCTAAGCTTGAGGCTGTCACTTTACAAATTCAAAACACTGAACTAGTCAAAAGAAATCAGGCTTTTCAAGATGAACTAAAAAGGGAAAAAGATATCATTGAAGGTTGGACTGCTAAGAATCCAAGGGTCTTTGATGTTGTGGGTGCCCCCAGTAGCAAAAAGAGAGTCATAGGTGAACACCATCTCACTGACTCTCGCAACAAAGACCAGAGTCCTAAACCATTTGTGTCTGGTGGCATGATTACCAGTATGTTGACTATTCCCAAGCCCAGTGACTGGATTGACAGACTTAATCCTAAGAGTAAGCTTCCCAACTTTGACTCTGGGAAAATTCTAGAGCCTGAAAGTCAAGCTCTAAAGAGCATACTTGGACTCTCTGATGTGTCTAGTAGCACTGAACACATCTCTGAGTCTGAAGATGAATCTCAAGCACCACTTCTACCTTTGGAACCTCTTCAGGGTGCTGATCCTAGCTCTGAGCTTACTCCATTACATTACAATCCACACTCTCCTAAAGAAAGGTCTGGACTTGGTAGAACCATTCTGAAAAGACAATCAAAACCAACTCAACAAGAATCCACCCCCACTGAAAATTCGACATCCTCTGTCCCCACTGAAGCTAATCAGATTCAGCAACTGACTGAACTTGTGAGGAAGCTAACTGACAAAATGGAATCTATTGAAAAGGTCCCTGAACCAATCAAGGAGACAAAGTCAGCTTCCTCTAGTTCCTCAAAGTCAAAAGCCACCACCAAAAACAAACAGAAGTGTGATCTATGCCACTATACCAGTCATACCACTGACAATTGTTATAGAATCCTTTTTTGCATGATCTGTAAAAAGGATGATCACAGGACTGCTGACCACTTGCAATATGTGAGCTCTCTCAGTCAAGAAAACTACACAAAAGTTGGTCATCAGTATGTTTCTTCATCTAAAGCTCAAAAATTGAGAGCAAAGCCTTTTCCTCCTTGCCCACACTGTGGCTTTAATGATCATCGCCCTGATGATTGTCTTATGAACATATGTTGTGATATTTGCGGTAACACAGCTCATAAGACATCTCAGCATGACAACGTCATCCATGCAAGGAGAAGTTCAAAACAACCAAAATCCACTGAGTCATCCTCAGTCTCTAAATGCAAAACCTGTGGTAGCTCATTGCACTCCACCACTGACCATGAATCGATTGCTCAATTCAAAGAGACCATGAGACCCAAGCCCACTAGTAAGTGGGTCACGAAGAGAAACTAATTCAGTTTACTACTTGTGCAGAGACATGCCAGGGAACCTATCTGGCATCTAGACAGTGGATGCTCAAGAAGCATGACTGGTGTGAAGGAATATCTGCACAAGTATGTAAAGGAACCAGGGCCCAAGGTAGTATTTGGTGATAACTCATCATGTCCCACAGAAGGTTATGGTTCAGTAAACTGCAATGGAATAGTTTTCTCTAGGATTGCTTATGTCAATGGTCTCAAATACAATCTCATCAGTGTCAGTCAGCTATGTGATGCTAAGTACATTGTACAATTCAATGACAAACAAGGTACCATTTTCAATGCCAACAAGGAAGCTGTGTTGATTGCTCCTAGGAGAGACGATGTTTATGTCTTAGACATGTCAACCCTCTCTAAAGATGGAACCTGTCTCTTTGCCAAAGCCACTGAAACTATCAATTGGCTGTGGCGCAAGAGACTCTCACACTTAAACTTCAAAAACATCAACAACTTGGCAAAATAAAACAAGGTCCTTGGCTTACCATCACTGGTTTTTGCAAAAGACAAACCATGCTCAGCCTGTGAAAAAGACAAACATAATAGAGCATCTTTCAAAACCAAGCAAAATTTATCTATCAAAAGCTATCTTCACCTCTTGCATATGGATCTCTTTGGACCAGTCAGTCCTAGATCAATCCAACATGAGAAGTATACACTTGTCATTGTTGATGAGTATTCAAGATACACTTGGGTATACTTTCTTTCCAAAAAGAGTCAGGCAGCTAATACTATAATGTCATTCATCAGGAACATTGAAAACCAGAATGACATTACAGTGAAACAAATCAGAACTGACAATGGTACTGAATTTAAAAATGCTGAGCTTGAGAGTTTCTGTGATGAGAAGGGAATCTCCCAAAATTTCTCATCTCCTTATACCCCTGAACAAAATGGGGTAGCTGAAAGGAAAAACATGACTCTCATTGAGGCTGCAAGAACCATGTTAAATGGCTCAGCCCTTTCAAAGCATTTCTGGAGTGAAGCAGTTAAGACAGCCTGTTACACTCAAAACAGGTCCATCATTGTCAAAAGACATAATAAAACCCCATATGAGATATTCAAAGGTAGACTTCCTGACATTAGCTACTTCCATGTGTTTGGATGTCATGTGTTTATTCATAACCACAAGGATCATCTAGGCAAGTTCGATGCTAAAGTTGATGATGGATACTTTCTAGGTTACTCACTGATCTCCAAAGCCTTCAGGGTATTTAACACTAGGAGACAACAAGTTGAGGAAACCTATCATGTCACCTTTGATGAAAGTATAGAAAGCATCAGGTTCACCAACACTTCAGTGGAAGAAATAGGAATTGATAACTCATCAAGATATTCTCCTGATGAGTACAACACTGAAACCAATTCCTCATACCAAGCTGATGCTGACATCTCATATTATGTCTTGCCTCACAACCTGTCACAACCAACTATCAGTGAATTCATTGATAATCAGTCAGTCCCTACAGGGATACGTAACACTGATCCAAATGATCAGGATCCTGTAACTCAAGAACCTCTACCAGAACAAGACACCTCAACAGATGATCTAAATGATCTTGTGGGTCTTGCACCTGATCTCACTGATGAACTCCTAGTGACATCTTCAAGCTCAGATCCCAGACCACAAAGTAAGTGGACAAGATCTCAGGACATTGAGCTTGTAAACATCATTGGTGAACCCACTTAAGGCATGCTCACTAGAAGCATGGCTGCTAACTTAACTGCAGCTTCAGCCAATGAATGTCTATATGCTGATTACCTATCAGAAATAGAACCCAAAAGTGTCACTGAGGCTCTAAAATACCCAAGCTGGGTTCAGGCTATGCAAGAAGAACTGCAACAGTTTGATAAAAACAAGGTCATGACCTTGATCAAATGTCCTCAGGATGTAGTAGTCACAGGAATGAAGTGGGTTTTCAGAAACAAAACTGATGAAAACGGCACTGTCATTAAAAACAAAGCCATACTTGTAGCCAAAGGTTACAGTCAACAAGAAGGCATTGACTATGATGAAACATTTGCTCCTGTTGCAAGAATGGAAGCCATCAGGATTTTTCTTCCATATGCAACATACATGAACTTCAGGGTCTACCAAATGGATGTTAAAAGTGCATTCTTAAATGGTGATCTCAAGGAAGATGTATATGTTCAGCAACCTCCAGACTTTGAGAGCAGTGAATTCCCTGACTATGTCTGCAAACTTGACAAGGCCCTTTATGGACTTAAACAAGCTCCCAAGGCATGGTATGAAACTCTCTCAGCCTTCTTGATACAAAACAAGTTTGTCAGAGGAAAGATAGACAACACACTGTTTGTCTATAGAACTCAACATGATGTGATACTAGTCCAAGTGTATGTTGATGACATCATCTTTGGCTCAACAAACTACAAACTTTGCAAACAGTTTGAAAAACTGATGACAAAGAAGTTTGAAATGAGCATGATGGGGGAACTCACATACTTTCTTGGACTACAAATCAGGCAAACTGATAAAGGAATATCCATCAGTCAAGAGAAATACACCAGAAATCTCTTGAAGAAATATGAGATATCTGACTGTGCCTCAGTAAAGACTCCAATGGTCTCACCTAACAACCTGGGACATGATCTCACTGGCAAATCGGTCAATCAAACTCATTTCAGAGGGATTGTTGGCTCACTAATGTATCTAACTGCTTCTAGACCAGATATCCAATTCTCAGTCTGTCTAATAGCAAGATATCAGTCCAATCCTAAAGAATCCCATCTCACTGCAGCCAAAAGAATACTCAGGTACCTGAAGGGAACCCCAAGACTTGGAATCTATTATCCAAAGTGCTCAGGGTTTGATCTCAAGGGTTACTCTGATTCTGATTATGCTGGCTGCAACATGGACAGAAAAAGTACCTTAGGGTCCTGTCAATTTCTTGGAGGAAAACTAGTTTGTTGGAGTGCTAAAAAGCAACAATCAGTAGCTATGTCCTCAGCTGAAGCTGAATATGTAGCTGCAGCAGGATGTTGTGCCAATGTATTATGGATGAAAAGTCAACTCAGTGACTATGACATCCATTACAAAATGGTGCCCATCTTCTGTGACAACACCAGTGCTATTGCAATCTCCAACAATCCTGTCCTCCACCAAAGAACCAAACACATTGATATCAGATATCACTTCATCAGGGATCACATAATGAAGGGAGACATTGAACTTCATTTCATCCCTACTGAATATCAACTGGATGATATCTTCACAAAACCCTTGGATGAACCTACCTTCAGGAGACTGAAAGCTGAATTGGGAATGCTTGACATTGAAAGTCAGGTATCTGAAAACCAATCTCAGTAAGTTCTCTGAAATGGTTCATCCTCCCTGAACATCCAAAATAAACCACTCACTGAAGGAGTAAGACTCACTCAGGGTCCCTGACAGAAAGCATTGAATGAGTAACTAAATGCTCCAACTATTAGTTACTTAAATGTCCTAGGTTGGTAATCCCACCAATTTAATATAGGAATACATGTCTTACTGTCAGGAGTATCATCATTTACCTCACCCCACTTGGCATTAAATGCCTTCTCTCACATAAAATATCCCATGGATATTTTATTACTGCTAAAGTGCACTTTTACTGTGCATTGCAACTGTTTTCCTTGAAAGACGGGATTTTACTGCGTGATGTGGTGGGTGGCATTAAATGTGGAATATCAAACGATTTCAAAAATGGTCTTTACATATCCACACTTATACAAAAACCACCCCTCTCACCACTCTATAAATACCCTCTTCAAAAACCACAAAAAACACACAAATTATTTTCTGCAACTAAACTCTGTAAAAATTCTTTCTCAAATCCAGAAATATTTTTGTGTTCTCAATATCCTTAAAACCTCTTTTGGAAAACCCTCCTTGTAAACATTTACAAAAGTTTTTCATCACAAACTTGAAGAGAGCTAAATACTTTGATTGTTCTAGTCAAAACATTTTTTAAACCCTAAAATCTTCGTTAATGGATATGGCTAGAACACAATCTCTCCAGTTTGCTTCTCAGTGGGTAGGGGATCTTACCAACGTTGAATTTAAAACAAATAATGTCATAGGAAATTTTGAATATCCTGAAAATGTCCCAACCTATAAAGACATTATAAATTTTTTATTCAACTGCCCACTCAAAACGGCCTTTGAAAAATGTCCCTCAGTACTGTACCCAAACTACCTCAGGGAGTTTTGGGCTACAGCTAGAGCCTTTGACCCGACACCTTCTACTGATGAGAATAACCTTAGACCTCTCAGGGAGTATCTCATCAGGTTCAGTCTTAATGGGGGGAAACAATTCACCCTGGATTACAAAACGTTTTGCACTTCAATAGGGTTAGATTATAACAAAGGTGTTTATGTCGCCCATCCTGAACCCTCTACAGTGAAGGATGGGTTAAAACAAATCGTTTTAGATCCAACTTTTTTGGACAAAACCCCAGTCACTAAAAGCTCATTCCCCGTGGCTTGGAGGATCCTCTTCACTTTTGTGATTCAGGTCCTCGGCGGGAACCACTCATCCACTGAACAAGTTAACTCTATTCAGTTGATGATGGCATACTGCTTGATGAATGGGGTCACTGTTGACATAGGGGAGATCATTTACAGTGATCTCGTAACGAAGCTACAGAGCAAAACTAGGACGAAGTACGTTTCGTATCCTAGGTTTGTCTTCTGTGCTTTGCAATCATTACTGGGATCCAATTATACTCAGGATGAAAAATTTGGAAATTTACCTGGCATCCTGAGTCCATCAAATTTTCAAAAGGACCCATCCCTTGTCACTCCTATTGAATTGACGGCCCATATGGTTGCTGTAAACAACCAGGAGGGATCAGTGTCTCCAAACTTTGCTCCTAAAAGGAGAAAGGGGAAGTTTCAGACTGGGACTAAGACTAAACCAAAGTCCCAGGGCCCTGAGGCTTCAGGATCACAGCCTAAGAGGCACAAAAAGCCTGAGACTAAACAGACACCCACTGACCAGGCAACAACCACCCCCGTGACAACCAAGGATACTGATACATCACAGTCAGTGCCCTTGGTCACACCTACTACTCCCCAAGATCCAGAGGGAAACAAACAACCCGCTGGTAGGGGAGCGCCTTCCACTACGCCTGATGAGGACATTAGCAAATCAAAGCCTTTGTCTGAGGGCACACTGATCGATCCCAAAGACTCAGGGGGAAACAAACAACCCACTGATAGGGATACAACATTCACTGACTCTGCTAAAGGCACTGGGAAAAACCCATCAGTGTCTCAGGGGTCAATGGGGGACAAAGACTCGGAGGGAAAGGAACAACCCGCCGATATGGAACCCAAAACCAATCCTGACTCCCGAGAAGACGCTGGGAAACTCCCACCAGTGTCCGAGGGGTCCACGGGGGACAAAGACTCAGAGGGATCAATACCACCCGCTGATATGGAACCCATTCCCACTCCCTTGTTAACAGTTGCTAAGGTTACTGAGTTGCTAAAATCTGATGATGACCTTGCTGAAAGTGATGAAGAAATCTTATCAGCAGGGGATGAAGCGGACGCTGAGGTTCAATCTGAACAAGTGCCTCAGCCTGATCTACAAGAGCATATTGAATCCCCATTCCAACATGATGATCAAGCCTCTGAATCCTCCTCTAGCTCTGATGAATTCAAAGAGTTTGACAATGTTCTTCCCCTCACTGAAAGGCAGCTGGCTCAGTGGATCACCAGGGCTTCACGAAAGCTATACTCAGGGGTTACTAAAACATTGTGGGAACAACATACTGAGGCTGCTGCAAGTTATGCTGATCTAAAGGCAGAAGTACAGGGCTTCGATGAGAATGTTCATGAGCACAGGGACTTGATGTATGACAGACTCTTCGGACTAAATGAAAATATGGCCAACTTCTTAAGGCACCTTCAGACTGTAGGCACAAAGATCGATGAAATTAGGGAGTTTGTCAAAGAAGATCCAGCACTTAACTCTCAAGTGCTAAAGACTACTGAGGCATACTTGATACAATCCTCAAACCTTAATGAACTGCTAGATCTGCTCAAGTCTGCAAATGTTCAGGGTCTTCCATCCTCAGTCCAGTCTCTTCAAGCTACAATGGACTCTTTGAATACACAGGTGGCGACCATGGCTCAGGCATCCTCCTCCCTGCCTTGGAATCTTGGTCACCGGATGACTGCCTTGGAGCTTTCTCAAGCTAACTTGGATGAAAAGGTCACTGGTATTCAGGCTGATACTACAGAGATTAAGGCTATGATGACTGAAATCTATCAGGCCTTCAAGGGTCAAGCTGCTCAGTCCCCCTCAGCACCAAAGCCAACTCTTGCCCTCACTGAAGCTTCGGCAACAGTTGAGGGGGAGAATACTGCTGAAGAAACTCCTCTTCACACTGAGGGGGAGCAAACAACACCAGTCTCAGTAGCTCCCACATCATATGCACCAGTCTCAGCAATACCCATCTCATCTCTACCACCACAAACATCAACAACAACACTAACAGTCACAACACCAATAATGACAACAGCACCACCCTTGGTTGCATCTTCTTCCTCAGGCCAGGACAAAGGCAAAGGCATATTGACAACAACTGAGCCTGAGAAGATTCCCTACAAAATCGGTGACACTGAATACCTCTTCACTCCTCAACAGCTAACCAAACACCTTGCTAAAGAAGAAAGGAAATTGAAACAAGCTGAGGATGATAAGAAGACCAAAGAAGCACTGGCAAAGGTTGTCGCCGAAGAAGCTGAGAATATGGGATTAGATGCAAGCAAGCTTCCAAAGGGTCAGGCAGGACAAAAGTTCAAAGATGCTCAGGTTGCTCAAATGGTTGCAATGAGAAAGCAATATGAAGAAAAGAGAAAGAAAACTGAAGCTCTCAGGCAAAGCAGAATTGAGGAGTACAACTGGACAATGACCAGCCGAAGGCTTCCTGAAAAAATCACTGATGTCAAGATTATTCCCAACACCAAACCATTGGCTATGAATGTTTACAGAGGGGATGACAAAAGACACTTTGAGGTTCATGATCCCTTAAAATTCAGTGACTTTGGGATCACTGAACTTGATGAACTTGGTCCGATCATTGGAAAGAAGCAAAATAAGGTGGTCAAGGATCTGATGAAAATGCTCAGTAAAAGATATGAAAGGCTGAGGGATGCACCAGCCCAACTGGGAATTCAGCCTCCCTTGACTGCACCTCAAGGATCTCAACCACAAGCTTCCACTGGCAAAAGGAAAAGAGTTGAGTTCCAACCTGAGATCAAAGTGCCTGGCTTAGAATGCAACAGAGAGTTGCCTGAGGGGGTAAAATTTGTGAACTGTTTAGTGATTGAAAAGCCTGAAAGAGGGCTATTTTTCATTGATGTCTACGGGAACCCAGGCTTCCAAAGGTGGAGTGATATCGATCAGGCAGGAGTGGCTACAATGATCAGCTATATCCCAGTGGCCTCTCAGATCCAATCTCCAGCAAACATCAGGTTCTGTCAAGACCTGAATGCAAAGATAAGAGATTATCCTGACAGGGAAACACTCATCACCAAGAAAGTGAAGCTCGAAGCACTGGGTATCCATCTGGACTGACATCATATTTATCTTTCTTATACTAGTGATAGGAGCTATGTAATCTGATCAATAAAAGATGTATGTTTTGTTAAATTACTCAAAGTTCCTTATTGTATTCATTAGTACATTCAGTGTAAGAAGAAGCCATTTGCTCACTTACACTGATCAAACACTTAGGCTATTTGTATATCCAAATAGGGGGAGATTGTTGGGTTCAGTAAGTACCCAAACCCCTCAATCTAGGATTTGAATAGAAAATAACCTAAGTGTTTAATCCGTTAAACACAATCAGGTCACTGAGCGCATAGTCTCTCAGTGAGCTATCTTCAGGACACTTAGTATGAGGCGAAGAAGGAGCCTCTCCACTCTGCAAGGCGGAACTTAAAGAGTGAAGACTAAGTCAAGAAGAAGATAGTGGATTCAGTGAGTGATGACAATAACTCACTGAATCCCTTCGACTCCTCTCCAACTGTTAAACACTGAAGACAAACGAAGGATGAGACTGAAGGCTTTAAAGACTGAAGAATGAGCTGGACTAGGCGGGAAAGTTTTACCCAGATAAAACTAAGTCCCTCAAGTGTTTATCCAGTTTATACATAGTCTCAATCTATGAAGATCATATCTTCCCATTTATAGTAAGCGGCGATTCTCTGTCAAAGGAAATAGTCTCGCCGCCTACTATAAATAGAAAGGTGAACAGTAACCGAATACATCAATATTCGTGTTTGCTGTGATCTCTGTTTTTGTCTTCTAGGTTAAAGTTAAATATCATACTTGTATAAATAGCATAAGAAGAAGAGTGAAAAGTTTAAGCTTGTGAATTGTAAAAACACACATACACACAAGCCAACTTTTCACTCATCCAAATACAACTTTATCCTTGAGCTAGCTCAGTGGGTTCTAAGAGTTGTGCTCAGACTTAGCCTGAGCTTAGAGAGGAGTCACCCCAAACCTTGTCATTTCAATCCCAAGTACTATTCCACAAGTACTTGGGTAACGTATTCTTTTGATTTATTTCTAATAAGAATATGATGTTGAAAATTACTTTGTGTGTTTTACTTACATTACTTTCAGTCATTATTCACAGTTAAATTTTTTAAGTACTTAATTGTTTTTAAACGATAGTGAATAGGGAACAACAAATAGTCACATTAAATGGCAAGAACTTTAATATAATTTGTATGATATTCGGTATGTTTAGTTTTTCGTTAATTTTTAGTCTATAATAAGAGGTTATGATAAATAGGCCTACTAATTAGACCTACAAATAGACCTACCTCATTTACATATTTAATTTTTGAAATACATCACTTTCTTTCTCCTCATATTAACCAATCATTTTTGAAATATACCAATCACATTTGTAGGTCTCTTTTTAGGTCCATTACTTAGGCCTACAAATCATTTTTCCTATAATAATTACATCGGAAAAGAACATTTTTGTTGCCTTTATTCAAACTCGAGTACTTGACCCGACTTGTTTAACACTACACAAAAAACTTCTTATTGCTGGATGCCCCTCGTGATCGCAATTCCTGGCTCCGCCACTGGTGGTGGTTGGCCGAAATTTTTGAGAGAGAAAGAGTTAGGTGAGAGAAAGGTGTGAGTGCGTTATCTCAGAAGTTGTTTTATCAATACTACTTATAAATCATTTACACACTTCTTACATATTTAATTTTTAAGACTTTTTAAAATAGATTTTAAGCAAATACAAGTCAAAAAACATAATTTACAAAGCACAAATCAAACTACAAAATACTATTTCTTACATACAATTAATACATAATTAAAACACCATTCACCAATATATACAATTATCTAAGCACAATGTACAAATACAATATTTTAAGCAAATACAAGTAAAAAAACATAATTTACAAGCATTTGAAGCACAAATAAAACAAAAAAAATATTATTCAACACGTACAATTAATACACAATTTTATTCACTCCTTGTTGGGAATTATGTGAAGTAGGATTACTGCTGACATTACTGCCGAAGGTTTCTGCTGAAGGAGAAGCAGAATCTGCTGAAGAGATGATTCTACTGAAGAGTACAAGCATTACCGTGTTACTGCTGAAGGGTGAAAGCTGACTAGGATCAGCATGCGCTATCTGAATTAAATGCTAACTCTCCATATTCTTGTACGGCCCAAGGTTGCATGGGCAGTATTATTAGACTACTCTATATCTGTTTAATGTTTTAGTCATTAAATGCATGCAAACATGTTTAGTCGATTGAGTAGTAAGAGATTAGGGTTCCTTGTTTATAAAAGGAACCAAATAGTATGTAATAGGGGACTCATCTGAAACATAGAGTTTCAGTGAATAAAAAGATCCATAGAGGATCTAAGTGTTCTTAGTAATAACATCTTGTGTTTACTTTCCACTATAGAATACAAGTGTTAGAGACTGTCTATTAGTTTGCTTATGATTACATAGGAAACACTAACGATCCACGAGTGCTTAAGATCTGTCAAGGTCTGAGTGTGTTTAACAAGTGGTATCAGAGCCTCGGGAGAGTCTCTACGATACTGAGAACCTTATTTACCTCACCCCCATACAACCAAAAACATATTTACAATGCCTGGAACTGATGATGAATCAAAAGTCACCACCAACAACATCAAACACAACACCACCTCTATGCAGCAACTGAGTCTATCCAACAGTAATGGTAAGTTTCCTTACCTAAAGAAAGAAGAGTATGATCTATGGACCATGAAGATGCAGAACTGGATCTCCAATATTGATTGGAATCTGTGGGAGATTGTGAAGAATGGCAACAGTCTGAAGAAGACCATTCCAGATCTTGATGGTAAGTTCACCATTGCTCCTCCCAAAACTGCTGAAGAGATTCTAGCAGTGCAAAGAGAGCACAAGATAAGAACCATCCTTCTTCAATCCATTCCTGAAGATCACTTAGGTGATTTTCACCACATGGTTGATGCTAAGGACATCTGGATGGCTCTGAAAGCAAGGTTTAGTGGGAACGAAGAGTCTAGGAGGATGAGGAAGTCTATGCTGAGACAAGACTTCCAAGAGTTCAACATCTCTGAGGAAGAAGGTATCCACAAGGGATATGACAGGTTTCACAAGATTCTGAGTCAGCTGAATCAGCTGAATGCAAAGCCTGACAATGATGATTGCAACTCTAAGTTCCTAAGATCTTTGCCTCCATCATGGTTACATGTGAGTATAGCCCTTAAGGCTAAAGGTGGGCTGGATATGCTCACCTTTGATGAGCTATACAATAAACTCAGATCTCTAGAACCTGATGTCAGATCTCCCTACCGTGCACCATCTTCTGGTCATTCAGCCTTTGTTGGGACATCCCACTCGAATATGATGATGCATACTTCAAGTCCATCTTACTTGCCATCATCATCCTATCGTCCCACTCCTTCACATCCTCAAGCCAAAGCTGGCAGTATATTGGAGGATGTTCTTCATTCTTTTGTTGCAGATTATGATTCTTAGCAGCATCTGGTATATGAAGACTTTGATCAGGTGGACCCACTTGATATGGAGGAGATGAAGCTGAAATGGCAGGTGGCCATGCTTTCAGTGGATATCAAGAGGTTTGAAGAGAAGGCTGGAAGGAAGTTTGGGTTCAAGGGAAAGGATCCAGCTCGTTTTGACAGGAGAAAGGTCAAGTGCTTCTCTTGTCATCAGATGGGTCATTTCTCTAGAGAGTGCAAAGACAGGAAGAGTGGAGAGGGAGCTAGCTATCACTCATATCAGCAGAATCAGAAGGGAGCTAGCACTTCAGCAGCTCTGGTCACCATGGATGAGCAGGTCAACTGGGCTGCACATGAACCTGTGACTGAGGAAGCTGCTGATACAGAGAAGCTAGGATTGCTGGCAAGGTGCACTTCAGAGGATAGGCATGATCAGTTTGCCTTCATGGGTCTTTCTCAGGTACACAACTGTATATTTGGTTGTAGTGAAAGATACAATGAACTGAAAAAAGCTTATGGTACTATGAAACCTAAGTACAATGCATGCTATGTTGATAATGAAGCTTATAAACTCTCGTTAAAAACATTAGAAAGACAAAAGGTTTGGTTTCAAAAGAATCAGATAGCTTATGAAGAAAAGATTAAGGTGCTACAATTTGATTTAGATATTGCTAATATTAACTTAAACGCACTGAAAAAGAAAAAGCTGACACTATTGCTGAGAATCTAGAGCTTAAAGAGAAACTTGCAGAGGAAATAGCTAGACATAACAGTTGGCAAAAAGCAGGTTTCAACTTAGCTAATGAAATATATAGTAGTCAATCTGAGACCTCAAGGATAGGTATAGGCTTTCAAAAATATGTAGGTCCAGAAGCTAAATATGATGGGCGTAAAACTACACCAGCAGGTTTAGCTAATTATGCTAAGAAAGGTGAATTACATGCTGTCCCTGGACCCATTAGAGGTGAATTCATGCCCATTGACTTGTCTATTACTGTTGAATTTGATGGATCACACCATCTGTATGGCAAAAAATCAAAATACTTACCAGACCCCGATGCCTCATCTAATGACTTTGTCTCTTGCTCTGACAGTGACAACTCATCGGATCAAGGGTCTGCTTCTTATGCCAGTTGTGATTCAAATGATAAGTCAGACCTTCCCAAGTCCTCACCTGAGCCCACACCTGAGCCTACACCCAAGACTATCTTCAAGCCTTCTAGGATAGCTGCTGAGGAATCCACCTCCAAGCCCGTTTCCCTTGAAGACTTGTCTTTTAAATCTTTGCATAATTTGTCTGTTAAAAACAATTCCTTTAATGTTTCTGGTTTAAGTTCTTCTACATGTAATCGAACATCTTCTTTGTTGAATCAATCTTCCAAAAGGAAGACCTGTTTTGTGTGTGGAAGTAAACTTCATTTGATTAAGGATTGTGATTTTTATGAGCAAAAATTAGGTGCATGTGCTCTTCAGCAGAAACCTAGACCAATGTGGACCAATGTTAAGAACATTCCACCTTATGTCCCACAAGCTAGAACTGACTCTTCTTGGAGAAGATCAGCTAATAGACCTTATGTGCAACCAACTAGCCCATATTTTAAACATGGTTATTGGCCTGCATATGTTGACTCTATAAAAAATGGGAAAGGGTGTTGGGGCACTGCTGTCAAGTCCTCAGCAGGTTGTTCTTGGACTCATAAGAGACCTAAATATCAATGGAAACCCAAGAACAATGGTGGATCTTACTCTTTTGCTAAACCTAAATCTAATGATCCACAAGGCAGGTTCAAGTCAGCAATGACTTGAGCCTCCTCGTAATACTAACATTCTTTTGTATATATGTTTGTTTCTGTAGGATCATCCCCTTAAGCATAAAGATATTGGTATTGTTGATAGTGGCTGTTCAAGAAGTATGTCTTGCAATAGAGATATGATGCACAATTTTGTTCCTATTGAAGAAGGAGGGAATGTGACCTTTGGTGGGAGTGACGGTAGAATTACTGGGAAAGGAACCATAAAAACACCTCTACTGAACTTTGAGAATGTGTACTATGTTAGGGAGCTTCAGAACTTCAACTTGTTCTCAGTCTCACAAATTTGTGACACCAAGAACAAGGTACTCTTCTCTGAAGATGAATGTCTTGTGCTTTCTAAAGAGTTCAAGCTTCCAGAAGATACTTCAATTCTGCTAAGAGTCCCTCGAACTCACAATCTATACACATTCAACCTCAATGAAGTTCATCCTGAAGGTGACCTCACTTGTCTGCTGGCTAAAGCATCATTGGATGAGTCCAACAAATGGCATAGGAGAATGGCTCATGTGAATTTCAAAACTATTAACACTCTCTCCAAAAGAGGTCTTGTCGAAGGTCTTCCCACCAAAGTGTTCTCCAATGATCATAATTGTGTTGCATGCAACAAAGGGTAGCAACACAGAGCATCCTACAAAGCTGTCACTGTAGTGAGCATCATCTCTGAGCCTCTTCAGCTGTTACATATGGATCTATTTGGTCCAACTCAAGTCAGAAGCATTGATCACAAGTTCTATTGTTTGGTCATCACTGATGGATATAGCAGATTTTGCTGGGTGTTCTTTCTAAGGACTAAAGATGAAACAACTCCAGTGCTGAAAGATTTCATCACCCTCGTTGAAAATCAGTTGAACAAGAAGGTTAAGGGAATTCGGTGTGATAATGGGACAGAGTTCAAGAATGCAATTATAATAGAACTCTGTAGGTCTAAAGGGATTAAGAGGGACTATAGCAATCCAAGAACCCCGCAACAAAATGGGGTGGCTGAAAGAAAGAATAGGACCTTGATAGAGGCTGCGAGATCAATTCTTGCAGACTCTAAATTGCCCACTATGTTCTGGACTGAAGCTGTTGGCACAGCTTGCTATGTGCTTAACAGAGTCTCCATAACTAGACCTCACCACAAAACACCATATGAACTTCTCTTTGGGAAGGTTCCAGTCATTCATTACCTCAAACCTTTTGGTTGTCAAGTGACCATTCTAAACACCAGTGATCCTTTGGGGAAGTTTGATGAGAAGGCTGATGATGGTTATATTGTGGGTTATTCGGCTAATAGCAAGGCTTACAGAGTGTACAACTTATCTGCCAAGAAGATAGAGGAGACTTTGAACCTCAGATACCTAGAAGATAAGCCAAATGTTCAAGGACAGGGTCATGTGTGGTCTTTTGATCTTGACTACCTAACTGACTATCTGGGGTATACTAGACATATGGCTAACCAAAGTGCATGCTCTCAAGAAACTCCCACTAACAATGCAGGTACCTTGGATGCTGACTCTGGAAGTGAATTTGAAGATGATGAACAACCCATTCTTGTGCCTTCTTTCTCCCCTAACATTGTTGCAGGTAACTCTTCAAGAGATAATTCAGCTGAGAGTGAAGATGATTCACACTATGCTGAGGACCTTGCTAGGCTTCAGACTCAAGAGTTTGCAGCTAAGCTTGAAGCTGAGAAGGTGGATGGGGAGTTTGCAAATGAGACTGTCAGTGGAAACCACATTTCTGCTGATATTGATGCAGTCTCTCCCATCGTCACCAAGTCTGCTGAAAGCTCGTCTGTTTCTACTCCTATTCCTACTAGAGTGTCCACAGACTTTGGAGACCCGTATACTCGCTTTCCAAGTCCTTCAGATCTCGGAAATCATCAACCCCAATCTGGCATTTTCACCACACCTTCCTATGACACAACTTTTGTACCAACTGTGTCTAATCTTGAACCTACCATTGATGTCAACCCCACTGCTACCACAAGAATCAACAACACTCACCCTCAATCCAACATTATTGGTGACATTCTAGCTCCTGTTAGAACTCGAAGGGCTATCTCTAGTCCTAAATTTGGACAGGTTGCCTTTCTCTCTTATGTCTCTAATCAGCAAAGAGACAATCACACAGACTTCAAGCATTGTCTGTTTGCGTGTTTTCTTTCTCAAGTAGAGCCAACCAGTGTCACTCAAGCTCTTGAAGACTCAAGTTGGATTGAGGCAATGCAAGACGAAATGCAACAGTTTCAGAACCAACAAGTTTGGATCTTGGTACCATTACCAGATGGCAAATATGCCATTGGAACTAAATGGATTCTGAAGAACAAAAGAGATGCAAGGGGTGTGGTTATTAAAAACAAAGCAAGATTAGTCGCTCAAGGTTACAGGCAAGAAGAAGGGATTGATTATGATGAAGTGTTTGCACCTGTTGCAAGAGTAGAGGCCATTCGAATTCTCTTGGCATATGCATCATACATGGGCTTCATGCTATATCAGATGGATGTTAAAGGTGCGTTTCTGTATGGTGAGATTGAAGAGGAAGTTTATGTCACACAACCAAAAGGATTTGAAGACCCAGATCATCCTAATCATGTCTACAGAGTCGTTAAAGCTCTCTATGGACTTCATCAAGCACCAAGGGCATGGTATGCTAGGCTTTCATCATTTCTGCTGAAGCATGGCTACAGAAGAGGTGCCATTGATAAGACTCTTTTTCTGAAGAAGAACTCAACAGACATCATACTTGTGCAAGTGTATGTGGATGACATCATTTTCGGATCCACTAAAGAAGCTTGGTGTAGGGAATTCGAGGATCTGATGAAGGGTGAATTTCAGATGAGTGCTATGGGAGAGCTTACTTTCTTTTTAGGTCTCCAAGTTCAGCAGAAACAGGATGGGATATTTATCAATCAGGATAAATATGTGAGGGACATGTTGAAGAAATTCGGCATGGAAGGTGTCAGGACTGCCACAACACCTTATGTAGCTCCAAAAACAAAAGCCAACAATGATCCAGATCTACCTGTGAATGTTCACTTATACAGATCTATGATTGGTTCATTAATGTATCTAACAGCTTCAAGGCCTGATATTACCTTTGCTGTAAGTGTGTGCTCTCGACATCAAGTCACTCCACTTACTTCCCATCTCAATGCAGTCAAGAAGATCTTTAAGTACCTCAAAGGCCAACCACACTTGGGCCTTTGGTACCCAAAAGAGTCTCCTTTCAAGTTGGAAGCATATAGTGACAGTGATTATGCTGGTGCAAATCTGGATAGGAGATCCACAACTGGAGGCTGTCAATTCCTTGGAAAGAGACTGATTTCTTGGCAGTGCAAGAAACAAACCATTGTTGCTACCTCTACTACTGAAGCAGAGTATGTTGCTGCTGCAAACTGCTGTGGACAGGTGCTTTGGATTCAAAACCAATTGTTGGACTATGGGTATAACTTCATGAACACAACTCTTTTTATTGATAATCAGAGTACCATATGCATTGTCAAAAACCCAGTGTTTCACAGTAGAACCAAACATATTGAAATCAGACACCACTTTATAAGAGATGCATATGAAAAACATTTGATAAATGTGGCTAAAATTCACACAGATGATAATGTGGCTGATTTGTTAACTAAAGCTTTTGATGGACCAAGGTTTCAACACCTTGTGGTCAATAATGGGATGCTTAACCCTTAATTGCAAAGTTTAAGGGGAGGCTTAGGCCTCAGGGGAGGCATATGCCTCAAGGGTTTGTTTGTCTGTTAGTTTCTTAGTAAAAAAAAAAAAAAAAAAAAAAAAAAAAAAAAAAAAAAAAAAAAAAAAACTAACTTTCTTTTGCAGGTGTGTTGTATTTTTGATGGTTTTTAACTCACCAGATATACCTTGTGTGTATCAAAGAGTTAGCTAGTCCAAAGGGTACAACTTTGGTAAAGACATGTCAAATCTGTTTATAGCTGTAATGGTTTGCTCAAAATCATAGGGTCTGCAACCACCCATGCTTAATTGCTGAGTGTTGTATGGTCATCAATTCACCATGGTCTATTCCTTTTTGGAATCCAAGAATTGACAAGCCCACAAGTATATGGATTGTGGTAAAGGCAACTATCTCCATATTTGGTTATCAATTCACCAATTCTAAGATTTGACTAGTCCTGAGCAAACGGCTACAGGTAAAGACACATCAAATCCGTTTATATGGTTTCTGGTGTGCCTATAAATCAGATGGTTATCAGTGTACCATAGTTTTCGAACTTAAACATTTGGCTACTCCAGTAGTAATGGCTATTGGTAAAGAGACAACAAAACCATTATTTTCAATGATTCACCTCTCTCAGGAGTTAACACACCTGGATGTGATGAGAATAGTTTGCAACTGATAAGTATTGATGTACATTATGTCGTTTGTTGCTGCACAGACCTGGAGTTTCAAAGTTTAATCATCATAGAGATGAGTTTCTTATTGGTTCTTTGCTAATGATGTGTGAAAACAATCCTCTAGTACTGAAGTGTCAAAAGATCTTTCAAGGTCAGGAAACTGGAACTTAACCAAGTCAAATTCCAGTTTAGGGGAGGATTGTTGGGAATTATGTGAAGTAGGATTACTGCTGACATTACTGCCGAAGGTTTCTGCTGAAGGAGAAGCAGAATCTGCTGAAGAGATGATTCTACTGAAGAGTACAAGCATTACCGTGTTACTGCTGAAGGGTGAAAGCTGACTAGGATCAGCATGCGCTATCTGAATTAAATGCTAACTCTCCATATTCTTGTACGGCCCAAGGTTGCATGGGCAGTATTATTAGACTACTCTATATCCGTTTAATGTTTTAGTCATTAAATGCATGCAAACATGTTTAGTCGATTGAGTAGTAAGAGATTAGGGTTCCTTGTTTATAAAAGGAACCAAATAGTATGTAATAGGGGACTCATCTGAAACATAGAGTTTCAGTGAATAAAAAGATCCATAGAGGATCTAAGTGTTCTTAGTAATAACATCTTGTGTTTACTTTCCGCTATAGAATACAAGTGTTAGAGACTGTCTATTAGTTTGCTTATGATTACATAGGCAACACTAACGATCCACGAGTGCTTAAGATCTGTCAAGGTCTGAGTGTGTTTAACACTCCTATATCAAAATATACAACTATTTAATCACAATGTACAATATAATTAAGCTTCCTAAATATAAGTCTGAAATTCAGCAGCCCAAAACAAAATAATATTTGTTTATTGAAAAATTTATTCACAGGATATCCGCTGCTGCATCGCGCGGGTATCATATTAGTATAAAAGATAAGGGTATTATGGTCTTTTAACACCTTTAATAATAAAACAAAATATCGAATCAATTGTATTTTAATTATTAAAAAAAAAGACACATGTCGCATATTTAATGTGGTAAAATAGTCGCGCAGTCGCACATGACCTAACTCAAACTTTTGTTATTTTTAGCGATTTTCCCTTTAAAATATGCTATGGGGTTTTCCTGAAATACCCCTACTTTGGATGACAAATTACAAAAAACCACACCCTCTTTTCAGGTCAAACATTTCTCCTCCTTTTATCATAAAACCGGCGGCCAAAATCTCAACCCATTTATACAGGTTAGGTACTTTTGTTTTTCTGTTTTCTCATATTTTTTTAATGCTAATTTGATATCCCATATACACTTATTATAGCTCAATTAGTTAAATTTTAACAACTCATGATGGCTGTCCACCCTTTGTATTGTGCACATAAGCTGTTCGATGAAATGACTCAGTTACAATATTACTTAAAAATGTGTTTTTAAACGAACCCTTTTTTTATATGATGCACAAAAGGTGTTTGATGGAATGCCCCAGTGAGAAAATGAGTATAAATATTTTTTTTTAAAACGTGTTTTTAGTAAATGAATAAATGTTTATGTTCTTGTTAAGTGTCATGTATGTTGTTTTTTAATTTAGTTAAGTCTTTACTAAAGAAGATGCCATAAGGTGCACTAAACGGCGCTCTAAAACGTACTTTTGTTTAGCTTGTAAATGAAGTAGGCAGAACACAAATTAAGATGTCATTGTTATGATGTTTCGCTCTAATTTGTGTGGTAAAGCAAAACCAAGCTCAAAATTATTGATCATCTGTGCAGGTGCAGGCTATATTCAGCTTGAAAGTTTGATTTTTTATATGCCGAATTTAGTCCCATTTGTCCTTTAAACGTTTTATAATTTTATTTAAGATCTTGCATGCCTCAGTATGTATCTCTCATTGAACTCTTATGTTTAATTAGTTGTTGCATTTCTGACTTAGTGTACTCATATAATTTTGCACCACTTTCTTTTCTGAGGTTGTAAAGAATAGGAATAATGTGAGTGTTTGATATAATGTTTGCAGGTAGGAAGCGAAACTTGTGAAGTAGCTCAAGATGGCAACAAATTCTGCTTCTAATTGTCTTCGTGGTATGTGCTCTAAGGTTCATTTGCTTGAGTAATTTTAAAGTAGTTTTCTAGTAGCATGCTTGGAAGTTGTAACTGCTGCACTTTTACTGATCAATGCTTGAATATGGTACTTCTTTTGTATATGCCTTTCTCGCTATTAAAATTTAGAAATATAGGGTGTACTTGTAAGAAAATTAATTCTTCATAACCAACGATCATGTGTCTATATGAAGCTACTTTGTTAATTCTGTAATTGCTCACATTGCTGGCACATAGGTGTTAAATTGTAAACCTACGAAATAGTCAAGGGTTGTCTCATTGTTACTATCATTATAAAATGTGAGAGGTCTCAAGTTCAATTCCTGCTAGGTGCAAACAACCATGAAGTGGCCACGCCAACCTCCTGAAAAGGGAGGGCTTTACCTGGTTCGAGTCTATGTGGCGGTGGGTTCAAACCCCGTGGATTAATCGGCGAAAAGGTCACAAACCATGGTTACCCAAAAAAAATTTGTAATTCAATTATGCATGACATATGTTGATTCGTAAAAAAAAAATCGTTGTATTTTTGCATAAGTAGATCAAAGTTTATTGGTTACTTTAAATAACGCATATGAGCACATTAGAATCACCAACCAAACATTTTAGTGAAAAGCCGTCCAAACAAATATAGATAGCACGTGTTAGGCGGCTGGACAAAAGGAAGGGTTGTTTGTTAACTTGTCTCCATATTAATGATTATCCCCTATATAGATGATTTAAAAGTCTGTGTACTTCATCTCGATATCCAGATGTTTTTTTGTCATATAAGGATCTAGAAAATCTCTTCTTTCTGATATGAGATTATTTGATACTCTTAAAGTTGTATCTTTCACTATTATTCCTGCCTCTTGTAGTTGTTTCTGTCAGTTGTGAGTTGAGGCACCGGTTCTGTGTTACTCGATGTTCATCATACATAGCTTAGAACTTTAGATTAGTCATTATGATGCCACCTTTGGAATTCCTACCAAAAAAACTTGTAGTCTTTGTAACAAGTGGTTGCTATGCAAGGTACATTCTCCTTTAAGATATATATGCTATATGATTTCATAATACAACTGAATTTTGCATGCGTAGTCTCTTATTATTATAATTTTTTCATTTCTGAGTCTTGTCCTATTATTTGCATGAAACAAAATTAAACTAGCTGGACGCTCACTGTTGCGGGGCCTCAGCAATGTTTCGTCAGGAATGCTAAGATCACAACAGGAGACTCCCTGCAATAGTTTCTTGGCCCAGGTCTATTTTTTATCTATTCTAGAAGTGCAACTCATTCATTCATGAATGGTTGATTTGGCTTATATATTTATTTCTGGTGAGCCAAATGGCTATATTAAAAGAATTAACTTAAGGAAGCAAGTCGAATGCGTTGAAAGTCACCCAATGTGTATTTTTTATGCAAATAACCTCCCAAATCATTTAATATAAAAAAGTACAGTTTTAATTAATTGTGTTTTGTAATCATTTTGCAACATTTGCTTTGTGTTAGCCAAGTTAACCGGTTTACTTTAATGCACAACACTTTTGTATTTTTTGTCTTTTACAGCAAATAAGGACTTTCATACAAATGAGATCCAATCTGAAAGTGGTGGACAACTCAGGGGCAAAACGAGTTATGTGCATACAAGCTTTGAAGGGGAAGAAAGGAGCCAGATTAGGGGACACGATAGTAGCATCAGTGAAGGAAGCCCAACCAGGGGGAAAAGTAAAGAAAGGACAGGTCGTGTATGGTGTGGTTGTTCGAGCTGCCATGCAGAAGGGTCGGTGTGATGGGAGTGAGGTTAAGTTTGATGATAATGCTGTTGTACTTGTCAACAAGCAAGGTGAACCAATTGGGACCAGGGTTTTTGGCCCGGTTCCACATGAGCTAAGGAAGAAAAAGCATGTCAAGATTCTTAGTCTTGCTCAGTATATTGCATGAGGTATGAATCCTTCTAAGCTTGTTGTTTTCGTCCTCTTTCCTCCCTGTTTACTTTACTGTTCAAGAGACAAGTAACATCAGAATTTAAAGGTTGCAATCTTAACCCCTTTTCGGCTTTACTAACGAATTGTTATACTGGGTCATGTTTATCTCTATTAGGTTTAAGTGTCTGAGAGCTAAATGATAAAAACAGCTTAATGGAAAACAGGGCAATGGGTCAAACAGGTCGAAAGTTTCCTAAATGTAAATTAAATGCATAAGCCTCCTCATTCATTTAATTCAAAAACTCAGATTATTAAGGAAGTAATCTAATTACTTTAATCTCGCAAGACACTATTTTTCTGTTGAAAGTTTTGCAAAATAGTCTTTACCAACTTGATTATTTTAACCCTTACGGTCTTACTGAAAAAGGAGTCTATTTTGACCAGTTGCACGACAAGACCATTCATCCTCTTCTATTGAAAATAGATTAAAAATGGCCAAAACATATCAGTATATGACAAACTAGCAAAGAATCCCGCAAGATTCTTGCGGATTGGTGTGCTAGAAAATCTTCAAACCTTGCGAGTTTGTTTTGTTTGTAGCGGATGTGGGATTCACATGGTGAAAGTTGGACGCTTTTATAGAGAAACCATGAAAGCGGCTTGACATGAAGCTCTTTTGGTGCAAAAATTTATGCCTCGCAAGTTAGCCAAGGAATCCAGGAATCTAGTGGGATTCCTTGGCTATTGTTTTTCATAAACCTGGTTTTTTTGTTTAACCAGTTGCCATTTTGGCTACTTTGATGACCAATTTCCCCATATAAATAGAGGGATGACCACCGAATAAGGTTTAACTGATTTGTTCTCAGTGTTTTGTGTGTCTATTTATTAGTAGGCCTTATTGTTTCTTTTCTAGTTAGCATCACAACTGAAAGTATGGTAAATACCTTCTTTCTTTTTGTCATGTTTTATCTTGTATATCGGTATCTTACACCTTCTATCCAACTACTCCGACTAGATAGCATAGCTTCTTACCATAACTAGCGTTACATCTGCAAATTTGTTCTGGAAATATCCTTTGACATTTAACTAGTTATTGTGTGATAGATGCAGGGGCGGAGCTATGTGAGGACCGGGAAGGGTCCCGGCTCCCCTAGGCCTAAGCCCGTTAGTGTATTTTTTTGCGATTTCATGTGTTAAATTTTTATTTTTTTCATCTCGGCCCTCCCATCTAATGTTTTTCCGGAAAAAATTTTGCTTTGGCCCTCCCACGAAATTTCTTCTAGCTCCGCCACTGGATAGATGTGTTTTAATATTACAATAATATGGGCCTTATTTCGGCAAAGCCCCTATGATTTTGGTTACTTTCGTAAGCCGAAGATCTATAACTACACCCGTTAAGCTCAAAGGGATGACATCACACTAAAAATAAAAATAATAAAATAAAATAAAAAAACTAAATAGCAGTGTAACTGATTTGTTTGCTAGGACCATAAGCCTTATCATGTTATGCATTTTAGCATCAATTGAATGACATTAAGCATGGCAGTTATCTTTTATAATCATTTTATTTTATACGTATATTTTCAAAACAGACTTCGCATACTCATTTCAGCATCAATTGACTAGTTTTTCCTTTAATTTTGATAAATCTAGTTTACTTTTGTGTATAAAAGTAATAGTTAAATTTAAGTATCTATACACTATTGTGTAATCTGACATAAACATTTAATATAGAACATAAAAATGCTATCATGCCTTAAATTTTGAAAAGCATTAGTTCTTAACAAAGAAACTAACAGAATCACAAATCCTTCTTAATTTCACAACCTTGATAACAAGAGAGATCTCAAAGAAAAGTATTTCCATATTAGACAGTTTTAGTACATTGTTCACGAAATACAAGTTAATTTGTGCTTTTACATGACCTTTGCGTTGGACGTTTTGTTGACTGCAAAATTGTTCTCCTTTCAGGTTTGAGTTGGCAGCAGTGACCAGACTAGCTCAAGTAAAGATTTTGAGTTCATGATCTTATGATTCTCTGCATGGTGTTTTTATATCTTTCGGTTTAGTATGTCATTGCACATTTATAAGTGAACCTTTTGGCAATGCCTGAAGGGAGATAAAGTGTAATCAATGAATGAATTGTGGTTAAGTAACTTCATGTTCGCCTGTTGGGATATCAATCTTCAGAAGTATACCTTCTGCTCAGATACTCGGATGTTATTTCATCTCAGATGTTTACTTATCGCTTCTATATATAAATGTGAAATCGTGTTGCAGGCGAGGTTGCTTGCAGCAACTTGGGAGGTCCAGGTTATAAACAAGGTGGTATGATGTTGCGGTCCAAATTAATAAGAGTTTAAAATTACACGGGTTGTATTTAGTTGATAATCAAGCTGGAATATCTATATTTATCACACAGCCCTGATATTCTTTAAAGTTTTGTATAATTTTCCACACAATTCCTCTTATTTGAAATGTAAGTTGTGTGGGAAATTAATACCTTAAGACACCTGGCTCAGTGATGCCCAAATGTGCCATCAGTAGACAAACATGAGTCAAAAACTCTCCCCCTTTCCTAAGCCGTTGCTCGTGGTGAAATCCTCTGCAGTGAGTAGCAGCATAAGCTAACATCTTGATCCATACTTGACTCATGACTTTCCACGAACTTTCCTTTTACATCTTTTTCAATGCTAATGTGAACCTGCAAACATCAAACAATGCAGATTTACATGGCAACAGTTAAGGAGAATAAATTTCCGGCAGCTTTAGACATGCTTCAACGCATCTTTTTCTGGAATAAGACCCCTTTTCTCAGAAAAAATGCATTGCTTCAGCATGGGTGTCGCGAATCGGGATACCTGATCATGCCAATACCTATTGGCAACATAGCATGGTATGTCACAAGAAGATACCGGATCATGCCAATACCTTGCTTTCCATACGACATATATCAATATCATAAACATCTTGATTGTTCTCGAACGATATTCTATGAAATAACAATAATTGCAACTGAATGAAGAACGTAAGAAAGAAAAGATACAATTTACTATGGAGAGGAAACTGTAAGACGTTCTTAACAAACAAGTTGATGAGTAATAACTGCTCCCTCCGTTCAAATTTATAAGTCCATATTTCTACTTAGAATTATCTCAAAATACTTGGCAACTTTCATATTTAACCGACCAAAAAAGACTTAGTAGAGTTAATAGTTGATTGGTGAAAAGTGTAGTTAATGAGGATTCCCTAAAATTACATGCAATTTGAAAATGGACTTGTAATTCGCGACAAGTGGAGTAATAACTCATATACATTTCATCAAAAACGTGAGGGGTGTCTACTACAGAAAAAGTAAATCATTTTTATTCTTTTAGCTTAAATTTGATGAAGCTTACCTGTTGGTATTAGAATTGAGATTCCCCTTGATTTCATTAAACACAAACATTCGGTATATATAATCACAATATACCGATACATACCAAAACCCTTAATGAGCGTAATCCAATAACAATAAACTAACTGGGCTAAACAATAGTTCAGTTAATACACCCTCGCAGTTTGAACGAGAGGCCTTCGAACGTTCAATCTGGATCAGAAATCAAGAGACAAAGCAGCATGAAGTCTCTTAGTAAAGACGTCAACATACTGAAAACGAGACGGAACATGAAGCACACAAACTTGTCTTGAAGCGACATAATCACGAACGAAATGAATGTCGATCTCAATGTGTTTCGTACGTTGATGTTGAACAGGATTTGTCGATAAATATACGGCACTAACATTATCACAATAGACAATAGTAGCGCAGATTATGAATCCAAGCTGTCTCAGCCACCACATTAGCAACACCACGATATTCGGCATGAGCACTGGACCGAGACAACGTCACATGTCGCATAGCAGACCAAGATAAAAGATTGTCACTAAGAAAAAAACAATAACCTAAAGTGGAGCGGCAAGTGACCGGGCACCCCGCCCAATTAACATCTGTGTAAGCAATAAGCTGAGCCATAGAAGAAACATGTAGTTGAAGACCATGATCAAGTGTACCACGAACATAGTGTAATATACGCTTCAAAGATGTGAAATGTGGCTCACGAGGGTCGTGCATATATAAAAAACCTGTTGAACCGCATAGGAAATATCTGGGCGTGTAAATGTAAGATACTGAAGTGCACCAGCTAGACTGCGATACAACTTAGGATCACTAAACGGCTCACCATCAGGTCCAAGCTTGGACTCTTTATCAATAGGAGTGCGGCATGGATTATAGTTCTGCATATGAGCTCTCTCAAGAATCTCCTTAGAAAATTTGGACTGCGATAAATACATGCCAGACGCAGTACGCGTAGCAAAAATACCAAGAAAATAATTAAGAGAACCAAGATCAGTCATTGCAAATTCACCATGAAGAGCAATAATATTACACTGTAAAAATGCAGTGAAAGAAGTAGTTAAGATAATATCATCCACATATAATAGCAAGTAAGCTGTATCAGGCCCACTATGGTAGACGAAAAGCGACGCATCGGTTTTGCTATGCTTAAAACAGATATGATTAACAAATCCTGCAAACCGCTGAAACCAAGCTCGAGGGGCTTGCTTAAGCCCATACAATGAACATTGCAAATGACAAACATAATCTCGATGATCAGAATCTACAAACCAAGGTGGCTAATGCATGTGTTGACGTATGTGTCCGGACGACACGTGCCGGACCGAAGGATCTCCATCACGCCGGAGGTCATGGCCGGAAGGACTGGACTATGCCACCTAACCCGGATATTACGGGATTGTGTCTCCACGTGACCTGACACCTAGTGTATAGACTTGACAGGTATGGAGGTGACCCACTTGGCACCTACCTCTTTCTCTCTCTATATATACTACTCTTCATTTCATTTATCTCATCTCATATATTACACACACACACATATATATATATATGCTAAATCCTCTGCATATGTGATTCTGACTTGACCGTCGGAGGGTGGTTCCCCGGGGCTTCGGCCTCGGGACCCCTTCTAACGGGTTCTTTCATATATGACAGCATACTACAAAGCTCGGAACATCAAAGAATGGCACGAGAGAGCTGTCAAGGTCATCCCGACGGAAAAATGCTTCAACATTTGGCGCCATCCGTGGGACCCGTCATTCACTCTACCGGAGCTGAGAATGATAGGGCCCGTTTCAAACTTACTACTTCGGAGGTGGTTCGTCCACCATCCTGAGGTGGTTCGACCTCCATCTTCCCTTGTGACTCCAATCGGAGGTGGTTCTTCCATCACATAAAGACCGGTATGGATGACATGTACGGGGGTCGTTTGGGGCTATCTCCTTTGGTATTTGCCCTCCGTCTACCCTTCAGGATGAGGGATGAAGAAGATAGGCCGGAGTGGCCTGTAGGCGGTTCTTCCATCATATAAAGACCGGTATGGATGACAGGTACGAGGGTCGTTTGGTGTTATTTCCTTCGGTATTTTGCCCTCCGTCTACCCTTCGGAATGAAGGATGAAGAAGATAGGCCGGAGTGGCCTGTAGGTGGTTCTTCCATCATTAAAGTACTAGTATGGAAGACATGTATGGGGTTGTTCTAGCGGCCTACTATGGATGGGTCATATCTTTCAGTCCGGTGTTGACATCCGGCATGAACGTTGAATATGGACAGGCGGTATGAACTGTCCGGCGTCACTCCCTTCGGAAATATACTATCTTGTTCGGATACACTGCCTCGTTCAGTCATGTGGTCTCGTTCGGATGTTATGACATCCAGAGTTTGGTTTCTAGAAAGAAAATGGGTTTACGAGTGGTCACACTCTAAATGGCGGGGAAGCTTGCTTGTCTGATTCGATTTCCAGGAAACAGGTTTACTCTTGTTTTGCATCAACCTCATTTCGGTGAGTATCTAACTTTCTTTACGCACTCTCCTGACTGCCCATATGCGTTTAACCCGGAATACATTCATATGTTTAGATATCTTAAAGTAAAACTTGAAACTGGGCAAAGTGGTGTCTTCACAAGATTTGATTATTGCATGGCATGTTGTAGTGTGGGTTGATCTCATATTCACGGTTAACCCACCACCATGTAAAATATCGAGGGTTTGGGATTACAGAATGGAAATATGCATGGTAGGTTATTAGGTTTAATTACTCCATCATTTCCCATAAAAGCGGATACCACTATGTTGCCTTGGTCATAGCATTAATAACAGTGAGTAAAAGTTTTTTCAACCACTATGGACAAATGCACGTGCTTGTTGCCTTGCACTATTAATGTAAGCATGGGGAATGAACATTTAATTTAAATAACTTACCTTTGACTATTAGTAGCTGAAAAAGCGGATATACATATAACTTGGTCAAGATACTCCTTTATTCTTTTACATAGCTGATAGTGACCGCAGGCATGCGCGTGTGGCCTAGGCAAGAAACAAAAGACTTAAAAATACTAGCTCCATTTTACATATCTTGAGATAAGCTCGAAAAGGTACGATGGAACATTTATTTATATT
This sequence comes from Chrysanthemum seticuspe, assembly GCA_019973895.1. Lineage (NCBI taxonomy): Eukaryota > Viridiplantae > Streptophyta > Magnoliopsida > Asterales > Asteraceae > Chrysanthemum > Chrysanthemum seticuspe. The sequence goes on from BPTQ01000002.1 coordinate 24,436,444, forward strand.
AAGAGGTGTATATCTCTAAAAGATATTTTTGGATGAATAAGAATTATACGCTCTTGTTGTCATTTTGCTCTCATTATTTTTTGGACTACGATAATAAAATCGTCAAAGCTGTTAGCACATGTTACGTGATGCAAAATATATATGCGAAAACGCTTGATGGTATTAACTGGGCTTATAATATTTCTTGGTCAAATATTGCGCTGATATGCTAGTCTAGAGGGATGTCACTGAAAGTAGACTAAGGTAAGTGATGAGCCTCTTTTATACCAACTCATATGTAGAAATATTGACTATTTTAAAAAGCATTTGCAATCTTCATCAGCACAAAGACGTAAGAAGCCTACTCAACATCACGATTACTCTCACAAGCTATCACAAAAATTCAAACTTCAAAGAAAAATATATTTGTTCATGGAGAACTAGCACAACCTAAACCCCAAGGTGTTGATAAAAAGAAAGGTTATTTGACCGCTTGTGCCTCTTACATACTTGAATGATTTTTTAATACATCATTTTACATCACTATTAGAATACTGTGAAAGCACCTTATAAAAGATAAATGTGCAGGCTAAAGCACATAATATTAAATTACTTGAATATTATTTGGACATTATGATAGAGATCGTGGATGACAAGGTCTGGTCACTGGATTGGTCATAGCATTAAATTGCCAGTTATTTTCTGCCTATGGCATCCGGACCATTAATTGTCCGGCTGATAAACCTCCGTCTATTAATGTTTGATCAATGTCTTAAAATATTGTGACATAATAGCCAAATCTGGAGAAACACCGCATGTTTGATAATTAACATCCAGGGATGAGCATTGTTGTATTTTGTCAATAATGTTTTACTTGAGTTCGCCGGTACTAATGGGTTATAGCACCGCTGAACTGGGGGGAGTATAGTGGTATGGCAACTTCCGTCGGACGTTACGGTTTCGTTGTGACTTATTTTGTATTAATACATGTGAAATATTGTATTTGTCATAATTAACGGGAGAAAGCAAAAGCTTTCATGTTTTATTTGGCAGAATTAGCAAGCATGAGATAATGACTTTGTGGGAATCAAAGAATGATCGAAGAGGGCAGTAAACATCACATGTTTGATATCTAACACTCATGGCTAACATGGTTATTAATCGTTTATTATGTTAACTAATACATTGTTTTATTTTAGCTCAACGACACTAATGACCATGGGGGTATGGTACCTCCCCCGGTTATGTTGACGTTCGGTTGTGACCGGTTATTGTATTAATACATCTGAAACACTGTGAATTCCCACGTTCGTAATAAGTACAATCCTGAACATAACATTGGTGTGATACCCCGGTTGGTTGGCCACCGCCGCGGATGCCCGAGTGTAACATCTTTCGGATGCTCGAGTGCAACATCTTTCGGATGCCCGAATGTAAAACCATTTCGGATGCCCGAGTACAAAATGACCTCGGAAGCCCAAGCACAAAATGATCTTGGGAAGGCCCAGGTGCTATTCACCGAACGGCAATATGCCCGAATGCAACATCTTTCGGATGCCCGATTGCAACACCTCTTCGGATGCCTGAATGTAAAACCATTTCGGATACCCGAGTACAAAATGATCTCGGAAGCCCTTGTACAAAAGGATCTTGGGAACTTCGTAGATAAACTAAAAGCGGCCGGTGTGTCGATGTCTACTCCGTAGATAAACTAAAAGCGGCCGGGGTGTCGATGTCTACTCCGGAAGACCTTGGTGTAAGCGTCTCAAACATAAACTTGTACCTCCAGAGCTATGTAAGTAGCAACGGTAAATAAAAAAAAAACAAGTGTTTGATGTACGTTTATGATCAAAACTTAAATCAAATATACAAGCTTATACCTCCGGAGCTATATGAGTAACAATTGTAATAAAACACAAGTATCTGGTATAGGTTTGTGATTAATAAATAAATGATATATAACGGCACATCACAAAATAATGATTATGGTAGAAAAGCTATGTTTTATTCGTGTAGGAAACAAAGGGATGATGGAAAAGACATGTCTCGCTTTCGGATCTAACGATGTTTAAGTATAGCATCATCGACCATAGGTCAACAATTCTATACTGGGGGGACATGACGGCATACGCGGTATAATAGACCAAACTCGCTCGGCATATGTGGTCTAATATACCAAACTCGCTTTATGAAGCAACAACTTATATGCCACTTAGACGGTCACTAAAAGGAAGGTATGTCCGAAGGATAAAGACCGAAAGGTCATAAGGTACTCTTTAAGTATTACATCATTAGTATTTTACTAATAATGCAATACTGGGGGGACGTGTGGATGTATGTGTTCGAAGGGCACACGTTAGAGGAAAGCCGATATTTGTGTTGAAAGGCACAAGCCGAAAGGCCAAACAGGTTTTATTTAAGTATTACATCATTAGCCTTTTACTAATAATGCAATACTGGGGGGACGTGTGGATGTATGTGTTCGAAGGGCACACGTTAGAGGAAAGCCGATATTTGTGTTGAAAGGCACAAGCCGAAAGGCCAAACAGGTTTTATTTAAGTATTACATCATTAGCCTTTTACTAATAATGCAATACTGGGGGGACATGTTGACGTATGTGTCCGGATGGACCACGCCGAACGATAGGTGACGAAAGACGTAAAGACACTCTCTAAGTATTGCACCATCGGTCTTTAACCGATACTACAATACCAGGGGGGACATGTTGACGTATGTGTCCGGATGGACCACGCCGAACGATAGGTGACGAAAGACGTAAAGACACTCTCTAAGTATTGCACCATCGGTCTTTAACCGATACTACAATACTGGGGGGACATGTTGACGTATGTGTCTGAAGGACATGTACCGAGAGACAGATACAACACTTGTCCGAACGACGTGTGCCGAAAGGCATAAAGATATTCTTGAAGTATTGCATCATCGGTCTTCAACCGATAATACAATACTGGGGGGACATGTTGACGTATGTGTCCGGACGACACGTGCCGGACCGAAGGATCTCCATCACGCCGGAGGTCATGGCCGGAAGGACTGGACTATGCCACCTAACCCGGATATTACGGGATTGTGTCTCCACGTGACCTGACACCTAGTGTATAGACTTGACAGGTATGGAGGTGACCCACTTGGCACCTACCTCTTTCTCTCTCTATATATACTACTCTTCATTTCATTTATCTCATCTCATATATTACACACACACACATATATATATATATGCTAAATCCTCTGCATATGTGATTCTGACTTGACCGTCGGAGGGTGGTTCCCCGGGGCTTCGGCCTCGGGACCCCTTCTAACGGGTTCTTTCATATATGACAGCATACTACAAAGCTCGGAACATCAAAGAATGGCACGAGAGAGCTGTCAAGGTCATCCCGACGGAAAAATGCTTCAACAGCATGTAAATTGTCTCAGATAAGTGACCATGAAGAAAAGCATTCTTCATGTCAAGTTGGTGAATAGGCTAATTGCGAGACACTAGAAGACTCAATACAATGCGATTAGTAGCTGCTTTGACCATGGGACTAAAAGTCTCATCACAATCAATCCCATGCTATTGACTACGACCATTTGCAACAAGCTGTGCCTTATACCTACCATTTGCATGAAACTTATGCCTGAAAAGCCATATAGAATGAACAATATTCACATTAGCTGGACTGGGCACAAGTACCCACGTACTGTTAGTAATTAAAGCATTGTATTCATCCATAACTTTTTTTCCACTGAGGATCACGAAGAGCATGAATATGGGACCGAGGAAGATGAGAAATGGTAGTGACAGGACAATTCATACTCTCGAGAGGCATAGAAATACCGACTTTAACACGTGTGACCATGGGATGAATGTTGACGGTGTTTACGAGTATAAAAGGCTGCTGTGAAGCAGGTTGTAGGGAAGTGTGCTCTAGAGTAGTGGGCGGTGGTGAAGTGGGCTGTTGTAGTAACGAGTTGTAGTAAGTGGGGTTGTTGCGTATGGAGAAGATGGTAGGGTCGGGTGGGTTGTAGTGAAGTGGGTCATTGCATACGGAGAGGCGATTTAGGGTCTGGCTGGTGGGTATTTGGCTCACGGTGAAGGGAGGTGTTGGGCTGCGGTGTATCATGGGGAATTGGGCATGGTGGACCTAGCATGGTGGGAGTCGGTTGACGAGTAATGGGTGGAATATGTAATAGTATTGTGGATAAAAAATCATAAGTCGTGGGCGTGTACTCATGTAATGAGGTGCAGGAGAAAGTGTCCTCGTCAAATCTAACGTGCCATGATAATATGATTTTGTTTGAGGATAAACCAAGGAACCTATAACCACGATGATTGACGGGATAACCAAGAAACACACAAGGAGTGGTTCGTGGTTGAAGTTATTGATCAACAAAGGCATCCGAATACCCGCAAATTGTCGTAAGAGGTCAGTTTGTGATAAAGCTTAGTATAGGGAACTTCATTTTTAATGGCAGTGGAGGGAATAATGTTTAGGATATAAGCATCCATGTTGAGAGCCTCCACTGATAGGAGGGTGGCATATGAGTCTGGAAAAGAAAGGTGCGGATAAGGTTGTTAATGGTACGCAACATACGTTCATATTTACCATTTTGTTGTGATGTGTGCGGGCATGAAAAGCAAAGTTGAATGCCGGTTTTACAAAAATGGTCATCAAAACGTGCATTGTCGTATTCACCCTCATGATCACATTGTAAATCCTTAATGTCTACACCAAATTGTTGATTTACATAAGCACGGAAAGTAACAAAATTTTCAAACAAATCATATTTTTTATGCAATGGATAAACCCAAACAAAATGTGAGAAATTATCCAAAAAGATAGCATGATATTTAATACCCTCTCACTCGGAATAAGGGATGTCCATAAGTCCAAGTGGATAATGTCAAAAAAGATGCAACATTCGAGTATGAACTATGAAAAGACAACTTAAATTGTTTTCCTAACTGACAAGCATAACTAAGCAGACGACTTTGGCTTATTGCAAGAAATAAAATTACTAGACTCCAAACGACGAAGCAGGTCTTCACCGGATGCCCGAGGCGTCATGGTGTTGATTAAATCACTATTGGTGTTTATAGGATGCAATGAAAACTTAATTGAATGATGTAGATATATGATGTACTGGTTGCATGCAAGTATTAATGCATAAAGCATAAAGTAAAACAATGAAAATAGATAGATGGACAGTGGGCATGCAGAGAAATAAAAAATAAAAATTGAGGCGTGTTTATGGACATTTTAGGGTTTTGGAGAGGATCTTGGTAGGCTGTCATACCATATTAGAATTGGTATTCCCCTTGATCTATACTACTATATAAAGCATTTAAGTTGTGGGCTTCACAAAAAATTAAGATAAGGAGCTCCAATCATTGAGTGACATGTGTCACTTCTCTAACTAAAAAATTACAAAAAAGGAGGAGCTCTAATAATGGGGTGACACATATCACTTCTTAACTAATTAATCACCTTTATTTTTAAATTTAAATATCTTTTAATTCGTTTAATTTTTTTATGATCTAATTTCACCATATTTTTTAAAATTTTGTGCTCTTTAATTCAACATCCATTTTGATATATTTTTATGAGTTTTTAGTTTTACATTTTTAGTATGTTTATTTTATTTTGATTCAAATTTTTATAACTTTAACCTTTATTTCAATCAATACAAACTTTATTTATCAAAATCATTTACTTTTGGGAAAGTGTTTGACGGGTAAGAGATCGTGAAAGTCTTATATTCGGGAATAATGATGTCACGGGAAAGATACGGAAAACCCAAACAAACACATACAATTAACACATATACATTTGGAGTGTTGTGAAATGAATTCACTAAGCGGGTAGGGAATTGCGAGGAGAGTTGGGTTATCAATTACTATATTTATTGCCGCCGCTGTGCGCGGGTATCCAACTAGTTTTATTAAACACAAACATTCGTTGTATATAATCACATAATACCGATATATATACCAAAACCCTTAATGGGCCAAAACCTATAAAAAAATAATAAAACTAATTAAAAAAAAAAAAAAAAAAAAAAAAAAAAAAAAAAACTAATTAGGCTAAACAATAGTTTAGTTAATAGTTGGTAGGTTGTAGAAGCGAGAATCATCAATTAAAAAAAAATCCATTGTTATCATGGTAAGCAAAAAAATGTTTGGTGCAATGTTGTGTTGAAAAATAGTTTCGAGATGACTTTTGGTATGGCTTTAAAGAAGAGGAATTGTGTGTACGGCCCCACTGATTGCGTGCTTTGCGGAATGGAGGAAGAGACGAGAGACCACCTTTTCGGCTCTTGTATGGTCGCTACGGAAATTTGGTATCTTGTGAGCAAATGGTGCAAATGTCCTCCTTTTTTCTTTTTTACGGTGAAGGACATTTTTGAAATTCATAAGTGGGGGTGGGGGGGGGGGGGGGGGGGGGGGGCTCGATAGATGGAAAAGAAAGGTACTAAAAGGAATTGTAATCATCACATGTTGGAGCATTTGGAAGGCAAGAAACAAGAAGAAATTCGAGAATGGCAAGTTGGAAGCCCGGACTATCCTTCAAGATATTATGGCTTTTAGTTTTCTTTGTTTTAAAAATAGGCGGGGATCTCCTACTATCACTTGGGAAGATTGGTATAAATTTGAGTCCATGTAAATATCCTTGTATGTATGGGTGCCGCACTACTAGTTGGTAGTGCTTTAAGGCAAGTTTAATGAAAATCAAATTTCAAAAAAAAAAGTAACACAATAAAAGCATGACATTTATCACTTATTTCGTCTAGATGTCCCATATTGCCTATTTGTACTCAATAAAAAATTGCAAAGAAATGCAAGAAAAAAGCACTTTTCATTTCTAAAAAAAATGTTATTCCCAAAGCAATGAGGAGATTGAAGATACAAGTGGCTATGAAAACGAAACCCATGTTTGCAATATGTTCTTAACAACCAAGCTAACAATAGTTTGCTAATATGACGGTCAATAATTTCTTCTCATACACATTTCAACATACATAAAAATATACTATAGCTCATTATAAAAGTATACTATGGAGCGTTCAAAATGCTGCCGTTTTCGGTTCTCGTAATTTATAAAATATTAATATACTTTGGGCTGCATAGTGGGCTCTTTGGTTTGGTCCAAAAAAGGGTGTCATGGCCCATTTCTTTCTATTTTTGTTCAGATAATTACGCGTTATTTTATAATAATGTTACAGATAATCTACTATGGAGCGTTTAAAACGCTGCCTTAATGGTGATAATTTTTTTGGTTTGTCGTGTCTTGCAGGTTTATTCTCGCCTTGGGTGGTGTTGTTTTTTGTGCCTGCAAAACGTACTAGTCGAAGGTAGTATTGTGGTTTGTCTACGTTATGTATGTAACAACCTGTACATTTAGGTTATTAAATTAACTATTTACATCTATTTATTATTACCTTAAATTCCTAAAGTAAATACTTTAGCGTATAATCAAGAAAATCCAATCGTGTAAGCTTAAATCGTAACCAACATTAGACTCTGATAAGTCTAGGTGTTTCATATATTTTATTTTCCATTATAGTCATATTTAATATGAACTATTGCTATTTTGACATTTTCACGAAAACCTGGTACGTTATAGGTTTTACACATATTTAAACCTACGATTCTAGGTTTTTAACGACGTCTACGCTCTCCATTAAACTTATCACTCATTTAATATGCTAATATATAGTATATTGATAAATTTTAACTATTTTTACGAGTTTCATATTTTTACTTTACCCGATTTTAAGTTTCGTAATTTAAATACTTAACGTTAGTAATTACCGGGATCAAAGGACATTCTGTAACTTAGTTATATCACAAAAGTATTCCAATTATCACCTCATATGAGGCTTGGTTGACATATCTAGATTCATCACCAAGACATTTATGTCTTGGTGATGAATCATATGACACTTGTCCATTTACTTAATACATAAGTCTTACTTAGCGCATAATATCTAGATCTTTTACTTACACCTAGCTAACTTATCACTTAACTCCCTCATTTTCTCTCCCTTTTAACGCCACCATCAATGTCCCAACACCATCCAACTTTGATTTTCTAGCTTGAAGTTATACATAGAAGTTGAAGACCTTAATAAGCTCTACATGAATCTTACATTGTTTTGTTGATTTCTTGGTTAAATTGGAAGCTACACAAGTGTGTTAGGGATGAATTCATAAGGTTATTACAAGGGTTTCATGAGGTTGATATAAGATTGGATTAATGATTTCGAAGAAAAGGTTGAAGCTTAGAAGGATTAGGTGTTGTTTAGTGATCTTATTCTTGTAAAATTCATCCTAAAGTCTTGTAAGATTCATGCTTAATTTCTTATTATCATTCAATATGGTTGTAATAATCTAGATACATATTAGGTTATTACAAGGGTTTCATGAGGTTGATATACGATTGGATTAAAGATTTCGAAGCAAAGGTTGAAGCTTAGAAGGATTAGGTGTTGTTTAGTGATCTTATTCTTGTAATATTCATCCTAAAGTCTTGTAAGATTCATGCTTAATTTCTTATTATCATTCAATATTGCTGCAGGTTTTACTGACCAGGTCTTAATATTTATAGTGTCTCGCTATACCTATGGTCTACCCTAATGCACTAACGGGCAGCGTACCCGGTCGTGTGTAGTGTAGTAAATGGTAAAGCCGAGGTCGTCCCAAGAGCTATGTGTGTCGGATAATTACTAAGTCTAATTGTCACAGAATATTAATGGTTTGATAGGGTTTTAATTAATTAAACTACTAATGCAGAATATAAAAGCAAATAAATGGTAGAAGGGAAATCAATAGAGGAATAGTGGTGCTAACCTAGTCAATCCTCCTAACTAGTTATGTCTACGTCTACCTACTTCCAATAACTTCAGGTGGGGTCAAATTCGAGAGGACAGCATTTGGTCAATTCGCCCTAACCTATCAGCAAAGATGCCACCACAGGAGAAATCAGGCGCACCGTCATAAGTCATGTTGTTCCTGGTCCCTAAGCCGAGTCATTAAGTACCACTACATGCTAGATTCTAAATAGTGAGTGCCCGGCCGTTAGGAACTTAGACACTACACCCCCCAATTCTTAAGTTCATCCAAACGATAGGTGATCAGTTGGTCAAATCGCACAAGTAGAAAGGGTTGTCAGTTGGTCATATCTTACCCTTCCCGTCTCAGTCCGCTCACCTAGGGTCAGTTGGTCATATCTCCTAGGCAATTGGCCTCTATCGCCATTCAAAACTACCGAACCAGGGGTGACTACCAAAGAACTATGCATGCATACACTTAGAAATAATTGTACGGAAGTAAAGGTAAATGCAAACAAAACAATTAAAGAATCATAACTAGGCTAGCACCAAAGGGTGCTTAGTCGCTCATATTAATCATGCACATCAATTCAATATTCAAAGGTACGAAATACATGAATTGAAAGTAAAAGAAATAATAAACGCTAAAGCTTATCGTAATGGTGTGACTTCTCCTTTGGAAACAGTTCCGTATGCTTCCCTAGACCTCCTTTGAACTTTTTCCCACGTTCTCAGAGTGTTGTGTGTGGAATGGGATGCTTTGAAATGCTGGAATTCGTGGGGTATTTATAGGCCAGGTCTAGGTTACGGCGTAACCAATAGATGAGTTACGCCGTAACCTTCTATTTCTCTATAAATGCACTAGATCTGCTAGTTACGGCGTAACCTTATAAGTGGTTACGCCATAGTCTTCAATAAACTCGGTTACGTCGTAAGTGATGCAGTAGTTACGGCGTAAGTATCAGCGGCGTGGAACCTCTTTTGACCTAATGGAGTTACGTCATAACCTTTGGGAGGAGTTACGCCGTAACCTCTTGATAAGTTGGACTTCTGGGTCACGCAATAGTTATGGCGTAATGTGAGAGATGAGTTACACCGTAACTTCTTCAAAATAAGCATACTGTGATAAATCTTTAGTAACGTTTCCATTTCCGCGTCTCTTTAGCTCCAATGCTCGCAATTTACCTGAAAGTGTAAAACAATGGAAAACAAGCGTAAATCCATATAAATGATATAAATAACGAGCATTAACGGGGGAAATTGACACTTAATATTCAGGACTATTTGATGTTATCAAATATCCCTCCACTTGAAATCTACTTGCCCTCAAGTAGACCTTATTAGATAGATTCTTAAAAAGATATCTCCCAAAACCTGGAAAATATGAGTTTACAAATCCCTTATGCTAGAATAAAACAAAGCCGAACACCTCACGAAAGGGGAACAAACACTCAAATCTCTCAACTATTCTAAGTGTCAATTTCGGGGTGATCACTCAATCGCACAGTCATAGCATGTATTCTATCATAAGCTTGGCGGTTACACAAATCTCCACCACTAGAGTTAAGGGCTAAACAATTCTCGAAGGCAATATGTGTTGGATCGATGTACTCTAACCAAACTAACTTAAATAGCTTGTTAAGGGTTTAATAACCTCGGATAAATCCTAAGTTATTAACAATGAAACACTGAGCAAACTCTATTAAGTATGCGGAATTTACTTTACAAAGCTAAGAAGAATATAACTTTAACTTTCAACGATTTTATTAATAACTCTAAATCTGCTTGTTATGCAGACTCTTAAACAACTCTAAAACTCTAATAATAATCGTACTTTAGGATTCTAAAAACACATATATCTAATGCCAATCTAGGGGTCCTTTTATAGGCTTAAGGATAACCCTAGTTGGTTTACAATTTGTATCCTTGTACGACAAGTAATCTAAACAAAGAATATTCTAGAATAACAAAGCTTTCCATAAACAGATATAACAATTCTTTAGCTTTGCAGTACTTTGACTTCGACAGCAGTACTTTGACTTCTTCTTTAGCAGTACTTTGACTTTTTCCAGTACTTTGTCATTCTTCAGCACTTTCATATCCCAACAATCCTCCCCTAACTTGAATTCTACTTGCTTGACTTCAAGTTCCTTTGTGATTTTATCTTTAATTCTTTGTCTTCAAGGATTGTATCTTTATCAAATGTCTTTATCTTCAGATTTGTCTTTGTATCCACTGTGCTTGAATTGTCATTATCAAAATAATCTTTATTCTTTTAGCAACATTCTTTACAGCAACCTTTATTAGAAATTTCTTTTCAGCAACATTCAGCAAGATCCATCTTTTCAGCAACATAAGACAATTTGTACATTAATTCAATTTAAGTTTCAGTCTATTCTCATCACTTCCAGGTGTGTAAACTCCTGTGAGAGGTGAATCATTGAAAATTTAATGGATTTTGATTTCTCTTTACCAAAGCCATTAACTCTAGAGTATCCAAATGTTTTGGTGTGTAAGACCATGGTACATTGATAACCATATGATTTTTAGCAAATCATCAGCTATCAACAGATTTGATTTGTCTTTACCAAAATCTGTACCCTTTTGGACTAGTTAGTTCTTTCATCTATTGTGAACTAATTACCAAATAATGGTTTTTCCACAGCCTTTACCACAAGCCATTTTCTTGTGGGCTAGCCAACTCTTCACATTTACTGATATGGTGAGTTGATTACCATACAACTTATTAGCAAGTTGTCAACTATAAAACGGATTTGAGATATCTTTACCAGAGCTGTTTGCTCATGGATTAGCCAATCCTTTTGTAACCATGGTGGATTGATAACCTATTGGTGTTGCCATCTCAAAAACCATTTATTTCTTTTAACCTTTGTCTCAAAATATTTGTCAATTAACAAAAGTTTTTCAAAATCATTAACTGGTTTAAAGCTGCAAGCAGTACTTTGATGAAAGTACTGTTTGATCAGCAGTACTTTGAATAAAGTACTGATTTTTCAAAAATAATTTATTCAATTAAGATTCATACCAGTTATTCATGCATCATCATCAACCATAGTAGTCCATCTGATAAACAATTTGATGACCATAAGAGCAGTTTCATTATCTTCTTCAACTTCCATTCCATGCTCTAGCATTCTTCTCATAAGATCTGATGTAAGAGGATATCTTCTGTCAGCTAACATGTGAATCATAGTCCCATCTTCTAACTCTAAAACATGTACTCCAGATTCTTCAAAGAATCTCCAGTTGATAATCTCCCAATCTTCTTGGTTTTTCCAAATCTCAGCAGTGCTTTGTTCTTCAGTTTCCCAAATAGTTGTGAGATCTCCAAGCAAGACTAAACCAACTCCTTCTGATGGATTGTGTTCAAAATAATCTCGCTCCACATGATATAAATGAAATAAATCCACTCTATCTATTATGTGCAATAGATCCCATAGCATATTAAACACCCTGAAGCTTTCATCTTCTCTATGAAACATCAGATAACTTCCATCCTTTGATTCTACAACTTCAAAAGTAGTTATTGGAGATTTGTTCTTCTTCATTTCAACATCATCTTTAGAATACTCAAATTCTACTACTCTTAAGTAATTCCTTAGTTCATCATTAGTATCAGACCTTAATTCATTCTTCTTTGATGGCTGTGTGTCTTCAACTTCAGTTGATCTTTTTCTTTTTAAGCTTCTTTTCTTATCATCTTCTTTCTGAGCATCATCATCTTTATAGTCTTTGATACTATCAACTTGTTTCTGATAAGCTTCTCTAACAGCTTCATACAATTCTTTCATCTCATTATAATGCAACCTCTGTAATCCAACATACCCTTAACCTTTTAAATATGCCATCATTGCATTTCTTTCCTTAGCACGATTTGGTCTTCTTGGTAGAGCAGAAATAGGAATAGGTGACTGTAATGGTATAGCAGCTTCAACATTCAATTCTTCTTGCAATTTCTCAGCTGCTTCTTTATTCTTAGCTTCTTCAATATCAGCTTCAGCATTCAATTCAGCTTGAAATTTTCTAGCTGCTTCCTCATTCATAGCAACTTGAGCATCCCTTATCTGTGCTAAAGTGAGCTTCTTCTTCTTTGTTTCTACCATCTTACCTTTTCCTTTATCTTTTGGATCTATAACAGGTTGAGAAGTTCTTGGTTGTTCTTCTGTTACTCCTAGAATGCTAACACCCCTTGGCTTTGATAAATCATGCAAGATCTCAGCAATGGTTTCATCATCACTTGCAGTGTGTATAGGTTTGGGTATATCAGCTTCCTTTTCTGGTATGACAGTTGAAGGACCAGCTTCCTCTTCAAAATTTAACACCCTTGGTGTAATTAATTCTTGTTGAGATGTTCCTTGAAAGCCAGTACTTTGATCAGCAGTACCTTGATCATCAGTACTTTTAACACCAGTTCCTTCAGGCTCAGTACTTTGAAGATTTACATGTGCTTCAGTACTTTGAGGTTCATTCTCCTTTTCTTCATGAAATTCAGCATCTTCTTTCAAATTCTTTTCTTCTAAATTCCTCCCCAATTAGAATGAAGATGATTGTTGAACCTTTTTGCCTTTGGTTGTCTTTTTAAAGTTCCTAACTGGCCTTCCTTGCTTTCTTTGAGACTTGACCCATAGACGATGATGTTGAACCAATGGCCAGACAAAATTCTTGAGTCTTCTAAACTTAAGCTTCAACTTCTTAATCCGTGTAGCCTGTTCTTCAAAAGATTTCTTCAATCTTGTCAATTCTCTTGATAAAGCATAGTTGTTTAGAGTTGTACCCTCAGGCTCCATAGCTTCTTCATCTCCTCTAGATGGTGAGTGTTCTTTTTGTTGAGAATCATGAACAGAGACTTGTGGAGAGGGTAGAGGCGAAACTGCAACAGCTTCTTGAACTTCAGTACTTTGCGAAGCAGTACCTTGTGATGCAGTACTTTGAGAAGCAGTACCTTGTGTAGAAGCAGTACCTTCTCTGTCATCACCCTCTGCAGCCTCATCTCTGATTGCTTGAACAACCTCCATCATAGAAGTGGTTAATGGAGTGTGCCTGCCAGTGAATAGATCACTTTTCCTAGCCATAAAAGTGAAAATCTTGGCTGGTTGCACCACAACAGGTAGAAGATTGGTAGGCTTTGGTACAACAGCAAGTTGTTTGTTCAGGAACACTTGAATAAACCTTGGATACATCAACCATCTTGATCCATTCAAAATATGAGACAACATTCCATCAAGAATTAACCTTGAAAAGTTGAAAATTCGATTTGTAGCCAACCCTACTATAGCAGATGCTATGTTAGACCCAAATTGCTCCCATGAGGTACTTTTAGCACTAATACAATGAAGCAAGACATGAACTAAATACTTCTAGTGGGGACAAAATAAGGGTTTCTTGAATGTTTGTTCAGTTAAGGACCCTTCATAGCCAATGTCCCTGAATGTATCCCAAATCAATTGCTTATCAAAACGAACAGCCCCTTCTTCATCATCAAACAATAAATCGTCACGAATAGAGGCTTCAGTAATCTTCACAGTTCGTCCAGCAACTTTAGCTTGAATATACGAATCATCATTCTCCATATGAACCCTAGCAGTTGCCCAAAATTGTTGAATCCAGGGCTCAATGATATCTGGTTCCACTAAAAGCGCATAACTAATCAGAGACCCAGTGAGAAAATCAATGATATCATGAAAGATAACATTAGCTTCAGTCTTTTCTAAATTCGCCACCATGTTGTGTTTTGAAACTGTATTACGATTTGCCATTGATGATATGTGTACACAGAAAGTGATATGATGAATAATATGGTTGAAAGAGAGAGAAATATGGAAAAGATTATAAGGTATCAATATGAGAGGGAAATTCAGAGAGTAGTTATTTATAGGTGAGATTTAAAAAAATCACAGCCCTTAATAACAAAGTTACCATTAGTGTAGTTTACTCCTCAATATTACCGTTGGAACAGTACTTTGATAAGACAAACAGTTCGTTCCACGTGTGCAGTACTTTCCAAAGCAGTACTTTCCAAGCAGTACTTTCATAAAATCAAAAAGCAGTACTTTCCCATTCTCCTCTTGACAATAACAAATACAGCAAATAAACATGAATTTCCTCCCCTCAAGCAATGCATAGGACTATACTTACACTAAATAGTCCTCCCCTCAAATGTAGCTCAGTAATTAATCATGCGAATGCTTACTACCAAGTGATTGAATCTTGAAACATCAAAGCCTTTGGTGAGTAAATCAGCTACATTATCATCCGTGTGAACCTTGACAACATTAATGAGCCTGTGCTCATAACAATCTCTGATGAAGTGATGCCTAATCTGAATGTGCTTGGTCTTGGAGTGATAAACTAGATTCTTTACAATATATATTGTACTCTCATTATCAATATTGATAGGAGTATTCTTGAAATTGAACCCATAGTCCAAGAGTTGATTCTGCATCCACAAAACTTGTCCACAACAGCTTGCAGCAACCACATATTCTGCTTCAGTAGAGGATGTTGCTGCAATAGTCTGTTTCTTACATTTCCATGAGACTAATCTTCTTCCAAGATATTGGCATCCTCTAGTGGTTGATCTTCTATCATAGTTATCACCTGCATAATCACTATCTGAA
The DNA here is from genome assembly GCA_019973895.1 of Chrysanthemum seticuspe. Classification (NCBI taxonomy): domain Eukaryota; kingdom Viridiplantae; phylum Streptophyta; class Magnoliopsida; order Asterales; family Asteraceae; genus Chrysanthemum; species Chrysanthemum seticuspe. The sequence continues at coordinate 24,451,900 of BPTQ01000002.1, forward strand.
AAAGCTTCCAAGTGAAAAGGTGAATCCTTTGGATACCACAACCCCAACTTAGGTTGTTGTTTCAAATAACTAAAAATCCGTTTCACTGCATTCATATGAGAGACTTTTGGTGAGACTTGATATCTTGCACATAGACAAACAGCAAACATAATATCAGGCCTAGATGCAGTGAGGTACATAAGACAACCAATCATAGATCTGTACAACTTGACTTCAACAGGTTGTCCATCTTCATCCTTGCCCAATGAGTTAATAGATTTAATAGGTGTAGTAACTGGCTTCATAACATCAAAATTGTACTTCTTAAGTATGTCAGATACATACTCATCTTGACTTATGAAAATTCCTTCCTTTGACTGCTTAACTTGAAGTCCCAAAAAGAAAGTTAACTCACCCATTGAACTCATTTGAAATTCATTCTGCATCAGCTTCTCAAACTCCTTAACCATGGATTGTTTTATAGCTCCAAATATGATATCATCTACATATACTTGAACCAGTATGATATCCTTCTTGTCTCTCTCGATAAACAAAGTCTTGTCAATTGTCTCCCCTCCTGTAACCATGTTTCAATAAGAAAGTAGAGAGCCTCTCATACCAAGCTCTAGGTGCTTGATGAAGGCCATAAAGAGCCTTAACCACCTTGTAGACTTTGTTAGGATGAGCAGGATCTTCAAAACCAAGAGGTTTCTTAACATACACCTCCTCTGTGATCTTGCCATATAAAAAGGCACTTTTAACATCCATCTGATAAACCTGAAATCCCATATAGGATGCAAAAGCAAAGAAGATTCTAATGGCTTCAATCCTTGCTACAGGAGCAAATACTTCATCATAATCTACTCCTTCTTCTTGTCTGTAGCCTTGAGCTACTAGCCTTGCCTTGTTCTTGATGACATTCCCTCTTTCATCTCTCTTGACTCTGAACACCCATCTTGTACCAATTACCTTCTTTCCATCAGGTAGATCACATAGTACCCAAACTTCTTGAAGTTTAAATTGAAGAAGTTCTTCTTGCATAGCTTTAACCCAACTCTCTTTAGATAGTGCCTGAGCTATGTTTTTGGGTTCTTCTTGAGAGATAAAGCAAGTGAACAGACATGTTTGATGGTCCTTATGATTTAACCTGTTTTGTTTATAAACAAAGCTAAGAAAAGCATTATGTGGTGTAGTAAAGCCCTTAGCTTTGTGTCTTGTCATTACTCCAAAAGTAGAAGGACCAATGATTTGATCAGCAGGATGATTCTTATGAATTCTTAAGATAGGAGACTGTGGAACTTCATAATTATCACCCAAATTAGTGAAATCAGCATCTTCATTGGAGTCTGAGAAAATACCTTCATTATCTAACTCATCATCAATATATTCTAAGCCAGGCATGGTAGGATCATCCAAATCATCCAAAGTACTGTTAACAGGTGCAGCAGTACTTTGATCGAAAGTACTGTCGTCCAAAGTACTGTAAGTGAACTCTGCAGTCTTGTTCTTTTTCTTTGCTTCCTCATAAGCTCTTCTTTGTTCATCATCATAAGAATGTGCTATAACATCTTGAAAAAGCATCTGATTAAGTTCATCTTGAATAGATTGATCCTCAGCAGACAATGAGGATTTTGGTTCATCAGTACTTTGCTTTGGATCAACAGATATGGGTTCTTCATCTGGAACAGCATCAGGTCTAATATGGACTCCATGAACAACATACTGTAAATCTTCTCCATTGTGCACATGTTGATTTTCTTCTCTAACAGGTACATAGTTCATAGAAGGAGTCAAAAATTCAAGATCAAACATCAAATCAGGACCTTTACCCTTCTGATTTTCTTGATCTTCTAAAATTCAACATGAAGACAATCTTGAACCTTCTTGGTGACTCTGTTGTACACTCTAAATCCCTTGCTGTTGGTACAATATCCCAATAAATATCCTTCTTCTGACTTGCCATCAAACTTACCCAGATTATCAATTGTATTTAAAATAGTGAGAGGGCATCCAAAAGGCTTCATAAAACGAATGTTGGGTTTGTTGCCCATCAGCAACTCATAAGGTGTCTTCATCTGTGGTTTGGTGACTGATACTCTATTAAGCACATAGCAAGCAGTACTTACAGCTTCAGCCCAGAATTGAATAGGTAATTGTGAATCTGCAAGCATAGTTCTGGCTGCTTCAATCAAAGTCCTATTCTTTCTCTCTGCAACACCATTCTGCTGTGGTGTTCTTGCAATGCTGAACTCCCTCTTGATCCCTTTGTTGGCACAAAATTCATCCATAAGCTTGTTCTTGAATTCAGTCCCATTATCACATCTAATACCTCTAACCTTGAGCCTCAATTGGTTTTCAAGTGCGATTATGAGATTATGAATAGCATCAAAAGTATCATCTTTAAATCCCAAGAAAAATACCCAACTGAATCTACTGCAATCATCTGTCACAACTAAGCAGTACTTTTTCTTGTTTAGACTGGAAACAGAGACAGGTCCAAACAAATCCATGTGCAGCAGCTCCAAAGGTTCTCCAATAGTCCTGTCCTCAAGCTTCTTGCATGAAGCTTTGTGTTGTTTACCCTTCTTGCACGCCAAACATGAGTGATCATTCTTATAAGTCTTTGAAGGTAAACCTCTAACTAAATTTCCTTTGACCAGTTTGTTGATATTCTTGAAATTTACATGGCCCAATCTTTTATGCCACTGATGTGCTTCTTCAGATGTTGCTTTTGCCACTAAACATGTGGCTCTTCCTGAAGAGTGAAGACTCTTCATATCCAGATGATAACGCTCAGATTGTGCATGTTTTTAGTAGCGTTATGTGTACTTTTATTTCTGTTATTTGGTTATATTTGCGTGATTATAGTACTTAAACGCATCAAAAGATGTTTGTCTAGTGTTTATAACCAAGTGCAGGGAAACGGAGGAAAATAAAGAAATGTTCAGCAAAACGAAGATTCCCGTTTCAGTAAGACTAAATCAGTATCTCAAGGACCTTTGAAGACCATAGTGATTGAAGAACTAAGTTCTACAAGACAAAGTGAAGAAAAGATCAAGTTTTCGTATCTCAGAAGATCCAACCGGATCCGGTTACAACCGTAACCGGATTGGTTGGAAAACGGTCAAAAACAATGTTTTAACCATCTCCAGCTGATCGGTCGCAACCCGCAACCGGATCGGTTGGCCAGTTGTTGTAGAAGACCAGCCGGATCGGTTGGTCGTATGACCGATCCGGTTGGAGAAGCTGCATTTGCCAATCTTCATTACTAAGCTTTTCCTTTGCATCCAAACGATTCTAGGACCTTCTCTTGGTGTATTCTAGTCCCTTCCTTACTCCTTGGAGGCCAAGTTCAGCATTTAATACCCTAGGCCTTGGAATTAGTATAAATAGAGGCTAATTGTGAGCATATGAGACACACCCTCAAATACAACTCTCTCTACTCATCAACCAAAGCCTTAAGCTCTCAAAATTCGTCCTTAGAAATCCAGAGAAGTTTGGAGTTCCAGAAGTTCCACATTTGGAGGCCTAAACACCAAGAAGTCTACCTCAATCCTTTGGGAATCATTACTACACCATTTGTAATCTTATTCCAAGCACTGTAAGACTTTCAAATCATGTTTTCTAATGTTCAAAGTTATGAGTTTATGTTCATGTTTGCCATGAGTGGCTAGTTTCTTTATACACTTGCTTAAATGATGTTGATTATCATATGATTAGTTAGTGATTGTGTTAACATGTTTTAATTCAATTTCAAGTTGATTCTAAGATCCAATTGTGCTAAAGTTTCATAGTGACATTTGTTAATCAAGTTTGGCTAATTGATAGTAATCGTTGGGGTCGGAAGAACTTATTGTTATTCAACTAGTCATAATCATTTTGTCTATGGATGATTGTTTTTACCCATTATTCTTGATTATACAAAGGAACTAAGGTGTGGTTGTAATAGAAACGCTTTTTGTTTATCAAATTGGATTGGTTGGAAACATCTAAATGGTCGTAAGATTAGTTGTTGAGAATCAATTGTAGCCTTTTGTCTATGATCGGTTACCTTTTGTATTGACCATTTCTTAAGCAATTTGATGAACAAGTGGATGTTTTTGTGTTTAAGTTTATGTATGTAGACTTATGAAACTTGAATTGATTGGTTAAACTTAATGCTTGTCTTTATAAACTAAACTTTTGATCAAGGTTTAACTTGTAAGAACAATAGATTAGTGCACCAACTAATTATCATAACCAACATGTTAAGAGGTTAACACAATCACATTAATCTATGATATGAAACTAGTTTAAGCAAGTGTAGTTTTTAATCATCTGAATTTCATTATATCTATTTGCTTTATTATATGTTTTGGATAGACTCCGTTAATTCAAACTTGTGTTTAGATTCACTCAAATCCCTGCGAACGATCCCGACTTACCTTCATAATCTTGCTATAACGGACGAGTATACTTGCTCGTATGTGTTATTGGTAATATTGGTAATTCACCTTTTATAAATTTAAAACTTGCACCAACCGGGCACATCAAGTTTTTGGTGCCGCTGCCGGGGATTTGATTGTGTTTCAACAAGTTTTTGAATTTCCCAAAGTCGATTCAACCCAAAATTTTTTCTCAGAAACCTTAACCGGATCCGGTTGTACCTCAACCGAATCGGTTACGATTTTTCCCATAACTCAACTGGTCTAACCGATCAGTCGCGTCCCGCAACCGATCCGGTTACCTTCTCTGACCCATAAAAAAAGTTTTCGTTGTTTGTCCGTGTGTTTAGATATTGCCTCGATTCTCTAGGACATTGTATGAACACTCGAGCAGCGGGAATAGAACCAATTACACCTCTTACCAACCCCGAACGTTTGATTCGAAGAAGAAGAAGAAGAACACTTTTCATACCATTGGAAAATCGTGTACCAAGAGTACCAAACCCACCATTTGATAACCTCGTAGAAGCCAAAGTTGTTTACAACCCTTTCACCAATTTAGCTTTTTCCATGGCGGACGATCAACCCATGTGGGGAACCAACCGAGCCGTAGCACCAACTCCCGAAAGTGCTATTGTTGCTATTAAACTTGGTGACAACTTCACTGTGAAGGGACATCACCTTTCTATGATCATAGACCGACAATTCAATGGCCGTGCGCGGGCCGATCCGCATAAGCACATTGCCGAATTCATCAAAATTTACGGCATGTTTCGATATGGCGACACCGATGTCAATGCCATCAAACTCAAACTTTTCCCATCATCACTCGCCGGAGATGCTAAAGTATGGTACAATGAATTAACCTTGGGAATCATCAATACTTGGGAGGAGATGAGGCAAGCTTTTGTAAGTCGATTCTTTCCACCTACCATGTTTGACCGATTAATGAGAGAAATTCGTGCTTTCAACCAAAACCCAAACGAATCACTTGTCGAAGCTTGGCTTCGAATGAAAGATTTGCTTCGTAGTTGTCATGGACATGGACTATCAAAAGGAACCATCATCCAAATCTTTTACCATGGACTAGATGAAATCTCTCAAGGCATCCTTGATGCTGGAGGAATTTTTCTCTATAAGACTCCCAACGATCCACATCAATTGCTCGAAGATCGAGTACTCCTCAAACTTGATTGGTCCAAAGATTCCAAAACCAAACCTCTCCGAAAAACCGTTGCTTTTGTCGAAAACACCGACACCTCAAAACTCATGGAGAAGATGGAAGCGTTAACCTCAAAAATCGACTCGCAATATAAAGATATCAAAGATGAAATGAAAGAAATGCGAGATGGATGCAACAATTGTGGAGGAAATCACCCATCCTCCGAGTGCGACGATAAACCTATGGGTGGACCGAAGGAAGGAGAAGCGAATTACGCTCAAGGAGGATACCGTGGAGGAGGATATCGTAGTAATTATTACGGTCGAAATTATGGAAATTGGCAAGATCGCCAACCAAGGGATGACAACCGTGATTCTCAACCACGAACTGACGATCCACCATCACAAAATCCCGACAAAAAGATGGAAGAAACCGAATTCGAAAAAACCATGAGAGAATTCGTGGCTGGTCAAAAATCCGCAAATGATTTTATCAAAAATCAAATTTTCAATCTCAAAGCCAAAGTTGAGCAAGGACAGAAAAATCATCAAGCATCTATCCAAGATCTTGAAAACAAGCTTGGCAGACTTTCTGACCAACATTCCTCTAGACCATCTGGTTCATTGCCATGTAACACTCAATCCAACCCAAAACCATCAAATGATAAGACGTACCGTCCACCACAAACAAGAAATGAACATATCAATGTTGTCTTCACAAGAAGTGGTCTCTCGTACGATCCATCACCTAATCCTAATACTCCTGTCACCATTGATAGTGAGGATGAAAACGAGGAACCAAACACAACTCAAACCACCAAAAAGAAAAACATTCCATCTGTCAAGGCGTATACACCAAAAATTCCTTATCCTCAACGCCTTAAGAAAGAAAAGATGGAAGAGCGTTATAAAAAGTTCATTGAAATAATCAAAGAGGTTAGACTCAATGTTCCTCTCGTTGATGTCTTAGCCGGAATGCCCAACTACGGGAAATTTCTGAAAGAACTTCTTAATAACAAAAGCAAGCTTGAGCAAATACCAGCAGCTTTTCTTAACGAAGAATGCTCAGCTATAGTTCAAAACAAAATCCCACCAAAGCTCGGAGATCCTGGGAGCTTTCTTATTCCATGTACTTTCGGGAATAATGTTAAATGCGATGCTTTGGCCGATCTTGGCGCAATTATCAATTTGATGCCTTATTCGCTCTATTCTAAGTTGTGCAACAACAGCCTGAAACCAACAAAAATGAACATCCGATTGGCAAATCATTCCTGTCAATATCCTGTGGGAATCGCCGAGAATATGCTTGTTCAAGTCGGTAAATTCATTTTTCCAGTGGACTTTGTGATCTTGGAAATGGAAGAAGATAGTAAAGTTCCACTCATTCTAGGAAGACCTTTCCTAAATACCGCTGATGCAATCATCAAAGTGAAAGGAAAAGAACTCAACCTTGGAGTTGGGGAAGATCGAATCACTTTTCTAATCGATAAAGCAATGCGCTACCCACATTCCAGTGATGCCACTTGTTTTAACATCAATATTATTGATGAAGTCACTGATGAAGAATTAGACGCATTACTTAACGAATCCGATCCATTCATGACTACTTCTGAAAAAATCAATGAAACAGATTTTGACAAAGAATTTGATGATTTCATGAAAGTGGAATTCGAAGGAGATAACTCAGAAGAAGAAATGGAGGAAGAGGAAGAAAATTTCGAAGAAATAACTTTCAATAACGAGATGCGAATTAAATCCTCTATCGAAGAACCACCCACAGATCTCGAACTCAAACCTCTTCCAGATCATCTTGAATATGCTTATTTGGAGGAAAACTCTCTTCTTCCAGTAGTCATATCTTCATTACTCGAGGATAATGAGAAAGAAAGTTTAGTTTCTGTCCTCAAAAATCACAAACAAGCTTTTGCTTGGAAAACATCCGACATCCCAGGAATTAGTCCCAATTTCTGCAAACACAAAATCAATTTTGAAGAAGGGATTAAACCTGTGGTAGAACGTCGACGTCGACTCAATCCCAACATGAAAGAAGTTGTTAAAAAAGAAATCATAAAACTTCTCGATGCTGGAATCATTTATCCAATTGAGAATAGCCCCTGGGTAAGCCCTGTACACTGTGTTCCCAAGAAAGGAGGAATGACGGTTGTGACTAATGAGCGAAATGAACTAGTTCCAACTAGAACTATCACTGGTTGGCGCGTTTGTATTGACTATCGTAAGTTAAACAAAGCCACCAGAAAAGATCACTTTCCGCTCCCGTTCATGGATCAAATGCTTGAAAGACTAGCAGGAAATAAATTCTTTTGTTTCCTCGACGGATTTTCAGGATATTTCCAAATTCCCATCGATCCTAACGATCAAGAAAAGACCACCTTCACTTGTCCTTTTTGGAACCTACGCATATCGGCGTATGCCTTTTGGTCTTTGCAATGCACATGCGACTTTTCAGAGGTGTATGATCGCCATATTCCAAGACATGCTAGAAACCTCCATGGAAGTTTTCATGGATGATTTTTCAGTCTTTGGAGACTCATTTGAAGCTTGTCTTTCTAATCTCGATAAAATGCTCGAAAGATGTGAAGCTGCACATCTTGTTCTTAACTGGGAAAAATGCCACTTTATGGTAACCAAAGGAATTGTGCTTGGACACAAAATCTCCAGTGCCGGAATGGAAGTAGACAAGGCAAAGGTCGATGTCATCTCAAAACTTCCACCACCAACTAACGTCAAAGCCGTTAGAAGTTTTTTAGGACATGCTGGTTTTTACCGCCGATTCATCAAAGATTTTTCCAAAATATCTCGTCCAATGACGAAACTTCTTGAGAAAGAATCTATCTTTGACTTCAATGCTGATTGCATAAAAGCTTTCGAAACACTGAAATCTCAACTTACTAGTGCTCCGATCATGGTCTCACCTAATTGGTCACTACCCTTCGAACTTATGTGCGACGCAAGCGATTTTGCTGTTGGAGCTGTCTTAGGTCAACGCGAAGGAAAACACTTTCGCCCTATATATTTTGCTAGTAAGACACTGAATAGTGCCCAGCAAAATTATACCGTCACCGAAAAAGAATTACTGGCCGTCGTTTTTGCATTCGACAAATTCCGATCATACCTCGTGCTCTCAAAAATAGTCGTTTTTACCGATCATTCAGCACTCAAGTATCTGTTCACCAAGCAAGACGCTAAACCACGTCTTATTCGATGGATTTTGCTACTCCAAGAATTTGATATCGAAATCAAAGATAATAAAGGAGCAGAGAATCTTGCTGCTGATCACTTATCTCGTCTCGAAAATCCCAATCTTGAGGAATTAAAAGAAGAAGAAACCAATGATTATTTTCCCGATGAAACTCTCATGACCATCGATGAAACTGACGATCCTTGGTTTGCTGACTTTGCGAATTACCTCGCCGGAGGAATTCTCAGAAAAGGTCTAACTCATGCTCAAAGAAGCAAATTCTTTTCGGAACTCAAATACTATTTTTGGGAAGAACCATATCTTTTCAAAATGTGTCCCGATGGGATGGTCCGAAGATGTGTTTCTGGTTCCGAAACCCGAAAAATTCTTGACGAATGTCATCATGGCCCAAATGGGGGACATTATGGTCCTTCCACCACAGCTAAGAAAGTTTTTGATGCTGGATTCTATTGGCCAACAATATTCAAAGAAGCACACACACTTGTTCAAAACTGTGACGCTTGTCAAAGAACCACCAATCTCTCTCTGAGAGATGAAATGCCATTAACAAGCATTCAAGTATGTGAAATATTCGATATTTGGGGAATAGATTTCATGGGACCTTTCCCTAAATCCCACAAATTCGAATACATTCTCGTTGCTATCGATTACGTGTCCAAATGAGTAGAAGCTGAAGCTTTACCAACAAACGATGCTCGTGTCGTCATTAATTTCCTCAAAAAGCTTTTCGCTCGTTATGGAATCCCCAAGGCATTAATAAGCGACCGAGGAACCTATTTTTGTAATCAACAAATGGAGAAAACCATGAAAAGATATGGAGTTCATCATCGATTTGCGATGGCCTATCATCCACAAACTAGTGGTCAAGTTGAAAATACCAACAGAGCTCTCAAAAGAATACTAGAAAAAACAGTGAAGGACAATCCTTCAGTGTGGGTAAAGAAACTTGACGATGCTCTGTGGGCATTTCGTACGGCTTATAAACACCAATTGGCACAACTCCTTACAGACTCTTGTATGTAAAGACTTGTCATTTGCCGTTCGAAGTTGAACATCGTGCTTATTGGGCTCTCAGAAATTGTAACACCGATCTCAAAATAGCTAGAGAGAAAAGATTCCTGCAATTGCACGAACTCGATGAATTAAGACTCCAAGCTTATGAAAACTCCAAACTGTACAAAGCCAGAACAAAAGCTTATCACGATAAAAAGCTACGAATTCGAAAAGAATTCAAAGCCGGAGATAAAGTTATGCTTTTTAACATGAAATTCAAATTCAAAGCTCCTAAGTTACAACCAAAATGGTTTGGACCATATGTCGTTAAACATGGATATCCATCTGGGTATGTCGAACTCTATGACAAACAAGGTGGAAGTTTCATTGTTAATGGACACCGAATCAAGTTATATTACGACAAGGAGCAAACGAAAGAAGTTTCAGTTGCGACAGTTTCCTGGCGACACCATGAGAATGAATTCGAAACTATCACCTTTGTAGCACCATTTCCAGGAAGAATCCCACAAACTGTTCCATGGAAACCATCTGCTGAGTTCGTCTGGGACGATATTGAAGCTACTGGTGAAGAATTCATGTACATCCCCGAACTTTTCAAAATGTTCAAAGCTGCCCTTGCAGCTAAATAAATTCGGGAAGACTCGAGTCAGGCTGATGACTCGGTAATAAAACAAGCGCTTCTCGGGAGGCAACCCGTGTGTTTCAGATTTGATTTTCTGTGGTCACTCCCCAAAGTTTAAACCTTTGGTTGAACTTAAGTGTGGGGGGTGCCACCTTTTAATAAAGCCTTTTGTTTGTTTATAAGATTGTGTGCAGGTGATGATTTCTCCAGTGAAGGCCGGGAGTGAAGAAAGAATTTTAAGCTGATAAACTCGTTGACATATCTGGTTTCATCTCTATTTTCCCTATTTTTATACTTTGAAGTTCGCTTTTCATTGAGGACAATGTCTAACTTAAGTGTGTGTGGGGGGGGGGGGGGTGAATAGGAAAAATTAGAGTTTTCATGCTTAAATTTAAAATTTTGTTTGCCCTTGTGATCTAGTTGTTTTCACACTTTTAGGGTTATCTATTAGAATAACTGGATCATTCCACTGGTAAAATTGGTAATATTTGAAACTTCGAGATGTGTTCCGATTACTATTGCAATCCATTCTGGGATCGATAAACATTTGCTAGCACATATTATACCCTTTCCACTAAATTGTGAGGATTTGAGCCTATTTCTTATTAGCATACATCTTTTATGCTTGGATCTTTTGCTATGAGTGTGCCGGTGATTTTATTTATTCTAGAACTTGTGCTTGTAAATCATTACCAGACCGCAGTGAGATTGCATTCGTGCGATATAAGTGAATTCATGTGATAAAGAGGCACCTTAGGATTTAACCCAAATGGCCTTCCATTTTACATCTAATGATATATTAGCTAGCCACTTTGGTTAGTTAACCACCCACATGGACCCATTTGTAGTGCTCATTTTTAGCACTAGATACCCCTAGTTACACCCTCTGAGCCATCCTTTTCATTTTTGCTTCACCCAGAAAATACAAAAAGATTTTACACTTTAAACCTTAGCCTATATCTCATCAATATCTAATGGTTAGTTGCTAGTCACATGGAAAGTGAAGATTGTTCAAATGATTATGAGTACCACATCCTATGTAATTGATTGAGCCATGCGTTATGTTATGTTAAAAAAAAAAAGAAAAGCCAATGAGCTATGATCGAGGAACAATTATCATGGAAGTGCGAAAAAGCTGAGGAAAGTGGAAAAGAAGAAAGCAAAGCTACAATCGTTTATTTTGTTCAAGGAATGTTTGGTAACTAGCAACTTGGGTATTAGACTTGATTTCATTTTTATTTTTACACCAATTTCATAAACATTCCCATGCCTTATCCATACCCTTAACCCTTAGCCATATCATTATAACCCAAATAAAAGCCCTCTTTAGATGTTTTTACTTGGTGCTCACGCCACGTCAGTGGAGTTTTGTTTCTTGTACAAGCTTATGGTAATAATCTAATCATGACTGAGCAATGAGTGTGATTTATCTTGTTACTCCCCTAAAAATGAGTGATTGAGTGAATTATATTTCGTTCCTTTTTCGTGAGGTGTTCTGAAATGTTAATCATGCAAGAAAATCATTGGATATTGTCAAACCCCCAAATTACATGTTTTGCAGCGGAATGGAATTCCTGGGGATTGACTGTCATAGCATCACAATCACAGTTATATTGAACGACCTAAAGTGTCGTTTGGAAAATACATCGCTTGATTTAATAAAAACATTCAGAGTTACAAAGATAGGTCCCAAATGAAAGTTACTATGCACGGAAAATAAGTTTAGTACAAGTCAAACGATGTTTTTAAAGTGTATCAATCCCATGTGAGACGCGTCGTCTCCGCGACTCTATGATGTGTCCAAATGTATGCCATGAATTGAATGCCTTAGATACCTGAGATAAAACATGCTTAAAAAGGTCAACACAAAGGTTGAGTGAAATCCATAGGTTTAATTAATTCGTTTGAACACAATAATCGTAGTGTGAGTTAAATTGTTTCACACTCATCGTTGAAAACAAAATCGTATTTATTTCACTAAGTTCATGACACCAAAGCGTAAACATCGCACCAATAAAAATTGGTAATCATCGTTTCATCGCCGCCCTAATAGGTAAACTTGCCAATTTACCTTAATGATTCAAATATAGTGCGCTCGATTTCCCCTAACTGGGTCAATAAGAGCGGGAGTGTTAATTCCAATAGGCCTATTCACAATATTCGCGCTCACTCGCAAGTGACTAATGGTTCATGATGTAGGGACTTCGAACATGGCAAATACTTAGTGACAATAAAACATTCGGATATAGCATACAGTTCAAAGCATATGTGTTCGATTAAAAATGTAGCATGTATCTCCCCCAAGAGTTTGTAAAACAGTTAAAAGAGTAAAAGTGGGGCTATGAACTCACCTGTTGCAATGATTAATATGACAAAAGTGGATACACTGAAATGTAGCGTGAATCTCGAAAATGACCTATTATGAATGATATGATATGTAATAAGTCATGATGTAATGTTATGCATGCATTTCGTATGCTATTTATACCAATTGTGAGTTTTGAAAATAATACTCTTCGTTGAAAAATACACTTTTGACGTCTTGACCATTCTTAAATTTCTGTGTAAGTATTTACGTCAAAATGTCATCCTACAATAGTTTATTAATGATTTATTGTGAAATTTTAACTTTTCGTCGTAAAATAAAGTCGTTGGAAATTTCATGAAAGTGACAAAAATGGCTTCGAAAAACTAGTCGTAAAATGGTGTACGTCGAACGTTAGGAAACGAACTCGACGGTTTTGGAAAGCTTGTATCAAAATCTAGAAGTTTTAGTACATGAGTTTTCGTCATAGAGGTCTCGAACATAAAGATAATAAAGGTTAAATATGGTGATTTTGTCCAAATGTTGTTTAAAAATGAGTTTCGGCAAAGTTTAAGCAACCGTAAAACATTTATTACGACTCCGCTATACAAACGGTTGGTCATTTTGAAAAATATGCTTGGTGATATCGATTTTATTAGAAGACATCTCGTTACAAAATATTCTACATCATAGTTAAAAATAGCCTTCAACATGGTCGTTTTGTTTACCGTAACACTTGTCTCGTAAAAATAGTATAGTTTTTCTAAAAAGAATAGTTACGGCAAATTTATGAAAACGTGTATATCTTAGTCGTTTCAAATCCGTTTTCTACGTATTATACGTCCTTAGCTTCGTATCAAAGTATACTAATATATTTTTGATAAGTCGAAATAATTTATAAAGCTTAAGACTCGTTTTTGACTCGTACAAAACCAAAAATAGCTTGCTGAAATTTCAGGAAATATATATTTCGTCGTCAAACTTGAAAAATTCATAACTTCTTCGTTATAACTCCGTTTTAATCCGTTCAAGCGGCCACGGATTCGTTTTAAAGTATATTTTCTAATTATCTAGGCCAAAAATTTGTGCCTACTGTCGGATTTTCCAGAAAAACAAAATAAGATCAGACCACTTTATATACTTGTCGAAAATAGTTTTTCTCGTACTAAACCTATTCCAATCCCTTCAAAACAACTCCAAAGCTATTCTAATCCTACCATACACCTTCTTAGGGTGTCATGGGTTCCTAGACATCATCAAGACCAATATATAACAAGGGAATAATTATAGGATGACTTTTATATATTAAACTCTAAAAATCAATGTAAAAATGGTATAAATAAACACAAGTCTTGCATGTTTGCTAGAAAAATGATGAAATACATATGAAATGATAAGGAAAGATGAAAATTGTAAATGATATGCTTACAAGTAAACTTGATGAGGTGATTAGAACAAGGATTAACCTAAACACCCTAGGTTTTTATTTCAAAACCTTTAATAAGAGTGTAATCTAGATTGTTTATGCTTGATCTTGAAAATTTTTGATGATCCCTTCTTACACCCTATATGGCCGGTTTTAGAGAGAAGGAAAAAGAGAGGAAAATATCTTGATTGAAAAATGTATTATTGTTGTGTGAAGTGTGGAAGTAACATTATGTATAGATATGGATATGTAAGAAGAAAAATTGCTACCAACTAATTAATACATCACCCCCTTGGTCGGCCAAGGGGGTATGTATTTGCAAAATACATATTTTTTTTTTCTTTTTATATTGTAGGAAATTGTAAAAAGTGTAAGTAATATGCATATGTAATAATAACTTGTAAGATTGAATATACATTAGTGTATTTAAGGTAGTTTTAGGTAAAAGAAATTTTTTTAATAGATCAAAGTAAAGTATAATGAGACCATAAAAATTGTAAAAATACATTTCTTGTAAAATTTGAGTGATGTAATAATTATCGTGCAGTTTTTAAGAAAAGTGTCGTAATAATATAAATTTAACGATTTATATACAAAATAAATTTAGAACACTAGGTAAACTCAAAATATAGTTTTTATAAACTAAATGTAAGTATAAAAATATATCGGGATCATTTTTGGAAGTATCGTATTAAATGTTCAAAATAATAACTTACGCGATAACGTTTATTTAATATGAAATTTACGCGTTTAAGGTGAAATGCAAAATCATGAATGAACTAACATGATGAAAACGATGTTAATGAAATGTAGACTTAAACTTAGTCTATATGAAATGTCCGTGATGATATGATCATGAATTCGCCGCTAAACCATTAAGGTTACGCGAATTTGAAACTCGTAAACCCATTTTACGGTAAATGATGAAATTGTGAAACTTGAGAAATGACTTGAAATTGCGAGTTGTCACAGATATTGTCAAACATCTTGATGTTTCACCTTTATAAAGCATAATTGATGAATACTCTCTCGTATTTATACTTGGTTGATTTGCATCACATTTTTCATAATCGCGATCTTGTACCAGTGGATGTTTTTCCTAGATTTGCTTGAGGGCAAACAAAGTTTAAGTGTGGGGGAATTTGATAACGCTCAGATTGTGCATGTTTTTAGTAGCGTTATGTGTACTTTTATTTCTGTTATTTGGTTATATTTGCGTGATTATAGTACTTAAACGCATCAAAAGATGTTTGTCTAGTGTTTATAACCAAGTGCAGGGAAACGGAGGAAAATAAAGAAATGTTCAGCAAAACAAAGATTCCCGTTTCAGTAAGACTAAATTAGTATCTCAAGGACCTTTGAAGACCATAGTGATTGAAGAACCAAGTTCTACAAGACAAAGTGAAGAAAAGATCAAGTTTTCGTATCTCAGAAGATCCAACCGGATCCGGTTACAACCGTAACCGGATCGGTTGGAAAACGGTCAGAAACAATGTTTTAACCATCGCCAGCCGATCGGTCGCAACCCGCAACCGGATCGGTTGGCCAGTTGTTGTAGAAGACCAGCCGGATCGGTTGGTCGTATGACCGATCCGGTTAGAGAAGCTGCATTTGCCAATCTTCATTACTAAGCTTTTCCTTTGCATCCAAACGATTCTAGGACCTTCTCTTGGTGTATTCTAGTCCCTTCCTTACTCCTTGGAGGCCAAGTTCAGCATTTAATACCCTAGGCATTGGAATTAGTATAAATAGAGGCTAATTGTGAGCATATGAGACACACCCTCAAATACAACTCTCTCTACTCTTCAACCAAAGCCTTAAGCTCTCAAAATTCGTCCTTAGAAATCCAGAGAAGTTTGGAGTTCCAGAAGTTCCACATTTGGAGGCCTAAACACCAAGAAGTCTACCTCAATCCTTTGGGAATCATTACTACACCATTTGTAATCTTATTCCAAGCATTGTAAGACTTTCAAATCATGTTTTCTAATGTTCAAAGTTATGAGTTTATGTTCATGTTTGCTATGAGTGGCTAGTTTCTTTATACACTTGCTTAAATGATGTTGATTATCATATGATTAGTTAGTGATTGTGTTAACATGTTTTAATTCAATTTCAAGTTGATTCTAAGATCCAATTGTGCTAAAGTTTCATAGTGACATTTGTTAATCAAGTTTGGCTAATTGATAGTAATCGTTGGGGTCGAAAGAACTTATTGTTATTCAACTAGTCATAATCATTTTGTCTATGGATAATTGTTTTTACCCATTATTCTTGATTATACAAAGGAACTAAGGTGTGGCTGTAAGAGAAACGCTTTTTGTTTATCAAATTGGATTGGTTGGAAACATCTAAATGGTCGTAAGATTAGTTGTTGAGAATCAATTGTAGCCTTTTGTCTATGATCGGTTACCTTTTGTATTGACCATTTCTTAAGCAATTTGATGAACAAGTGGATGTTTTTGTGTTTAAGTTTATGTATGTAGACTTATGAAACTTGAATTGATCTTGAATTGATTGGTTAAACTTAATGCTTGTCTTTATAAACTAAACTTTTGATCAAGGTTTAACTTGTAAGAACAATAGATTAGTGCACCAACTAATTATCATAACCAACATGTTAAGAGGTTAACACAATCACATTAATCTATGATATGAAACTAGTTTAAGCAAGTGTAGTTATTAATCATCTGAATTTCATTATATCTATTTGCTTTATTATATGTTTTGGATAGCCTCCGTTAATTCAAACTTGTGTTTAGATTCACTCAAATCCCTGCGAACGATCCCGACTTACCTTCATAATCTTGCTATAACGGACGAGTATACTTGCTCGTATATGTTATTGGTAATATTGATAATTCACCTTTTATAAATTTAAAACTTGCACCAACCGGGCACATCACCAGACTATACACATCATTTGTTCTTGGTACTCTAAGTACTACCAAGTTATCATCAACAGGCTTGAATTCAGGGGAAAGGATGAGACATTCTGTGTTAGTGAATAACACAGGGTGCTTTTTATCACAGATTTGAGAGACTGACAAAAGGTTAAACCTGAACTCCTTCACATATCTAACATTCTCAAAATCTATACGCCCTGCTTTGATGGTTCCTTTTCCAGTGATTCTTCATCCATTGGGATCATTCCCAAATGCAACTCTTCCTCCACAAATAGATCTAAAATCTGACAGAATCTCCTTGTCTCCTGTCATGCTTCCAGAGCAACCACTATCTACAATAAGATGATCTTTAAGCTCCTCTTCTGGGTTGCCCTGCACAAAGATACAAAAGTTAGTGTCTTTTAGGAACCCAAGCCATTACTGCCTTGTGTTCCCCTTGTGGAGTAACATACTCAAATTCCTTGAGTATGTAATCTTCACAGTTTTTGTAGACAGAATCAAGCATTATCTTTTGTTTTAAAACATGTGGTGGATTTTCAGCAAAACTTTCTTTTTCAACAAAAATCTCTTTTTCTTTTTCCACAAAATCATCTTTATCAAAAATCTCTATTTCACAAGTACTTGTTGAAAGTACTGTTTGTTCATCATCGGTATTTTCCTTCTTGACCCATTTAGTTTTAACTTCTGGTGTAGAGTCCTTTGATCTAGCTACTTTCTTGGAGTTGTATCGCTATATAGATTGATAGTAATTAGATCTCCTAGGGTTCCTATTCCAAGAGGTGTTCGGTGAATACTGAGCAGTACTTTGAGAAAGTACTGTATTTTGCTTAACAGTACCTTGGAAAGTGTTTGAAGGTACTGGAGGTTTTGAAAAAGGTCTTCTCTGATGAGGGTACCTATAGTCCGGTGAGAAGTTTCTATGGTTAACCCTATGGGAATGATTCCAAGCTGGTCTAGTCTCCCTTGGTTTTTGGTTGACAGTTCTTTTCTTTGGGAACTTACTTAGGTACTCTGAATGTAAGTCACAGTCCTTAATCAAATGATCAGGACTAAAACAAACAAAACATAGTTTTGGATCTGTAATCCCTGATGAGTGTCTAAATACTCATCATTTTTGTATAATCTAAACTGCAAAATCATCTGAAAACACTCAGAAACACATCAAAATGATCAAAATATCACAAATCAGTGTTTTATGTGTTTTAAATGCAAAAATATCAAAATCAGATGAAAAATGTATCAAGTTTGCAAAATTGGCAGTTTTAGTCCCCCAAGTTTTAAAAGTTGTCAAATCTAGTCCCTGGAATTCAAAAATGTGGAATTTTATCATTCAAGGTCCCTGAAGTATTCTAAGTTGTAAAAAAATGATCCTTGAATGATTCTTTGGTCAATTGGCAAGAAAGGTCCTTAAACTTTGGAAAATTGCAAAATTAGTCCTTGGACCTTTTAAAATGGATTTTATGCAAAAAGGATCCTTGTTTTATCAATGTTTGTCAAGTATGGTCCTTGTGATAAGTTTTGAAAAGTATCATGATGAGTCCCTGAAGTTTGGATAAATTACATGTTTGGTCCTTGTGCTAGCTAAACCAAACGGATCCTTATATTATACCAAATCCAATCCTTACCCAACCTAGGCCCAAATCCAATCCTATCCAGCTAGCCCAACTCCACATGACCCGACCCCTTTGTATTATTAGCCCTCGGTCAAACGAAAGTCAAACAAACCAAGAAACCGCCAGACACTGTTCATCGTCCTCACAACCTCTGATATCCCAAAACCAGAGATGGGTTTCCATCTTTTTCAACCCCCCTCTCCATACTTTGTCCCTTCCACCTCCACTAACACCCAAACTTTCTTAATTGACTCAAACCAACCCAATTAATGATCAAACCTGCCTTGAAATATTTGGCGCCAAAATGACACTTGGACGGTTTTGATGAGTTAGAATGATCCAATGGCTGGAATTTGGTGGGAAGCAATCAGAGACATGTGGGGATGCTAAAAAATCTATAAAGAATAGGAGAGATGCAATGTATCAATGTATCTAATATAACTTTTACTTTTCTATGTCGTTTTTAGTTAAAACTTTAAATTTCAGTATAAACTTAAGCTTTCAAGTACTTCTTTAAGTTATCTCAGTGTATTTACAACCTTTTGCAATTATCAATTTCAGTATTCAAGTTTGAAATTCAGTTTATGCATTTTTTTCATTTCAAAATTCTCACCATGTGTTAATGTTGTTGAAAGTTGTTGTTTGGGACTGAAATAGCACACATAAGCTCCTAGATAGCTTTTCTAAGCTATTAGAAACACTAAAACTCAGTTTAGAAGCAAAATCAGAAAATCACCAAAAATACAAATTAATTAGTGAAAATTCAAAAATCAGTTGGAAATGGTGTACACAGCTGGAGCAGGGTGAATTATGGATGGCCTTGGGTTAGAAGCTTAGTGGTAAGCTAATAGGGGTGTTCATTGGTTCTGGTTCTCAGTTTTAAGCTTGGAAGCTTTTGTGAGCTCTTTTGATCATCTTGGCATTTTACTATTGTAGTTGTTAATTAGCTTATATTTCTGTTTCTTAGTGAACACTAGTTTTAATTAAGTGTGTTTAAGCTTAAAAATCAGTAGGTTGTTCTTTTAAATTTGTATTTTGAAAAAATCTCCTTTTCACAGTTAAATTAGATTAGTTGTGATTTCTTGATTTTATGTTGTTATTGTTGTCAATTAGTGTTTCTTTAGTCCTAGTTAATGATTATATGAGGTATGTCATCAGTTTTATGCTTTAAATTTGAGATTGGCTTTGAAAAACATCAAAATTGTCACTTATAAGGGTGTTTGGATTTGCTTGTTAAAACTGCAATATAACTTGTTTGGGGTGTTTGTTTGTGCTTGTTCTGTGTTACATTCTAACCTAATAACTCAAAGAAACATAGAAATTCAGTACTCATTCAAGCAAAAGTCAAAGTGCATTTGATCTCATCTTATGAGCTCACTGTTTGATTTTTAGGATTCATGATCATGATTCTGTGTTAGGAAGTTGTTAATCTTGCTCAAGTTAGTCTTATTACACCTTAACATAACATAATCAGTGATTGTAATCAACTTAAAGTTCATTTTGGTCAACTTAGCTAGTTTTCTTAAAAAGTCAAATTTCCAACTTGGTCGTTTTTGAATAAAAAAGATATTTTCATTGTGTGTTCATTAGTAAGATTCAGCTTATAAGCTTTTGGATTATCAAAGTTTGGTTGCTAAACAAAATTAGAAAAATATTAGTTCTCTGTAAATCAGCTGTTTAAGTGCCTAACTATTGGCTTATATTGAGTACCATGTCTGCATACATGCCCTGTGCACAGTTGGTTGGACCAACTTGAAAAGCTTGCACAGAGCTTGTTTATTGGTCTTGTCTTGTGATTTTTGGTTCTTTGGGTAGCCAACCTAGCCACCTTGAGAACCCTAGTTTAGCTTTTCAATTTGAAGCTTAATAGGTAGGGCTGCTCTAAGCTTAAAGTTTGTCCCATTTCTGTTTTTATCATAAGTGCTTATTTGTTTGTTCTTAGCTTTTCAGAGTGCTTATTTGTATCTTTTAGCCTCATTTCAGTTTATCTAGCTTATTTGAATCATATTCCACTCTTGTTTCCAGTTTTCAAGCTTGTTTGAGCTTATTCCACAAAATAAGCTCTTAATCACATCTGTTGGTCCATAAGCTTGTCAAAACTGCTTATTTGTGACTTGTAAAATTTTTGTGTTCATTAAAGTTTCATAATATCAGTATTAAAGTAGTTTTCAAAAAGAAAATCCAAAAAAAGATCAATTAAAAATCAGTGATAGTGTTTATTTAATAGATCTTAGCTTTTTGATTTTTCTTTTCAGCTTATTAATAAGCAAATATTGTTTTTCTATTTTTCTTAGTTTTCTGTCATCATATAGTATTTTTAGAAAAAGTTTCATATTTTTCTCTATCTTTTTAGTATTTATTATAATTTTAAATAGTTACAAGTAGTAATTAATTAGTAATAAATAATTAAAAAGCATAAAAAATATATTTTCATTTTTAAAATTAGTTTTATTATATTTTAGATTTTTCCAAGTTAAAATTTTATTTTTCCAAGTTTATTTTATATTTTCTAGTAATTAAGTGTATTTCAAATAGTTATTAATTAGTAATAATTAAATAAAAAGTGTGAAAAATATATTTTTAATTTTAAAATTAGTTTTATAGTATTTTAGATTTTTCTGAATAATAAGTATATTTTTATAGCCTTATTTTGTATTTTCTTCTATTTTAGAGTATTTATTAAATAGTTAAAATAGTTTTTAATTAATAATAATTAATTAAATAGTGTAAAAAATAATTTTCTTTTATTTTAAGATTTCAAAAATGTCATTTTTATATTTTTAGGTCTTTTATTTCTCAGATTCACTTTTTATTTTATACGTATACGTAGTTTTTAAACTTACGTTTACGTTTCTTTCATCTGATTGTTGTGCTTTCCAGTTCTGTATCCTATTCCTTTCCAATCAATCAGTAGTGTAATATTTCTGATCAAAACCTTTACTGATTACTATCCTTAGTGATCATTCTATCCTCTGAGTTTGTTTTGACACACCATTGAGTCTCCGTGGGACTAAACGACCCGGGAATTCATTCTATTCTCCAGGACTTCATTGTATTTGTGTTTTAAGCAGTTTTAAGTCTGTTACGGTTAGCCATTCACAAGTGGCTAGCTTGTGTGATTAGACTTGACTAGTTTAGCAAAGATCAAATTTTGGCGCCGCTGCCGGGGAGGCTTTAGCGTGTGTTTAGCCATTTTCAGACCCATTCTTGCACATAACCCACCATTTGTAAAAAGTTTTTTGTAAAGTTATAAGAAAATCCCAAAAAGTTCATTAGCACTTTTCCTAAAGTGTTAAAACACCAAAAAAAAAAATATATATATATATATATAAAACAACAAAACAATCGTAGCGTTTTCTATCTTGTGTTTCTTTTAAGGTGATTCTTAAAGAAATACGATCTGGGTAAACGAGACGATACCAAAAATATTGTCCAAAAGTTTTTAAACCCATTTGCACAAATCATTACCTACGTCTTTTCAGTGGTACTTAATATATACATAAAAATCAACCACCGCAAATCATGGCAGTGCACTACCTAACTGGGGGTGCGACCATAATAAGTTCCCGAACATCAGATTTAAAACTTGCCTTTGTGTCACTTGTGATTTGGTGTACCTTTTCCAAAGAAGCCATTTCATTTGTGATTATTGGTTAAGTTCACTTGTCTTTTTGCCTCATTTGTTTTGAAAATTGATTTTTATACTTAGTGCATGCGCACTCGTTCTTCCAGTTCTACAAGTCCACTTTCTGAACTTGGAAAGATTCCTCGTAGACGTAGAGGACGTTCAGCTCCTTCAGCCATGACTGAGGAACGTCTACCACCACCACCTCCTGTCGAAATGGCAGAAGACAAACCCATGAATGAGCTTCTCCAAGCACCCATCGAGGGTTACGGAGATGCCATTGTTGTCCCAGCCATCGTGGCTGACACTTTTGAGCTCAAAACCGGGTTGCTTAATCTAGTAACCCAAAGCCAATTCTATGGTTTTGAGCGTGATGATCCTCATGCACACATTCGATGGTTTAACAAGATTGCATCTACCATCAAGTACAAGAATGTCCCACATGAAGCTATCAAGCTTCTTCTGTTCCCATTTTCTCTAGAGGGACAAGCCCGGAATTGGCTTGAGAAACAACCCCCTCGTTCTATAGAGACATGGGAAGATCTTGTCACTAAGTTCGTTAACGAGTTCTATCCTCCATCCCGAACCACAAGTCTTAAGAATGAGATAATGAAATTTTCTCAGAGATTTGATGAATCATTCGGGGAGGCATGGGATCGTTACAAAGAGTTGCTTCGCAAGTGTCCGCATCATGGTTTTACTGAGTTAATGCAAATGGATACTTTCTACAATGGTCTCAATCAGACCAATCAAGACTCTTTGAATGCCTCCGCGGGAGGTAATTTTCTGAGCAAGACCACAAAAGAGGCCTTGCAAATCATTGAGAACAAATCTCAGGTCCGTCCTTTCAGAGCAAAGACATATCAGTCTCATGCTGGACCTTCTTCTTCTTCATCCCCTGTGAGTACATCTAGCACCGATGCTAAGATTGACAAACTCACAGACATTGTTCAGGCTTTGGTTCTTGCTAACCAGAAGAAAGTAACATTCACTCAGACACCAACACATGCTGAAGTGAAGAAAGTCGAGAGTTGTGTTACTTGTGGTGGTCCTCATGCATACTACAATTGTACTGCCACCGATGGTAGTCCATTTGAAGCCAATGCTCTAGCGGGTAGTTCACAGCAAGGAGGTAATCAATACCGTCCTCAAAATGAACCACACTACCGTGCTAACACTAATCAGGCACCACCCGATTTTAACCAGAATCATAACATGCAAAACCGGAATCAGAACCAACCAAGAATGAACCAAGGTTATCAAAACCAAGGTAATTTCTATCCTGGACCCAATCAAGGTTTCCAACATCAAGGAAACCTTCATCAAAACAATTTCAATCGAGGGAATCAATTTCATGGGAATATGAATCCTAATCAAGGGAATTTTGGCTATAATCAAAACATACGGCCTCAAATTGTCCCTCCAGCTCCTCCCGTCATTATTCCTCCAGGACCATCATCTGATGAGTTACTGAAGCAATTCATGAAGTCCCAAGATGAAATGAACAGGTTGTTGGTCAGTCAGATCGCTGATCTTAAGAAGTCTTTAAATGATCAACCCTCGGGCTCAGGAAAACTTCCAAGCAACACGATCGCTAACCCGAGGGGC
Source organism: Chrysanthemum seticuspe (assembly GCA_019973895.1). Classification (NCBI taxonomy): domain Eukaryota; kingdom Viridiplantae; phylum Streptophyta; class Magnoliopsida; order Asterales; family Asteraceae; genus Chrysanthemum; species Chrysanthemum seticuspe. The sequence continues at coordinate 24,475,800 of BPTQ01000002.1, forward strand.
GATGCTAAGGCGATCACAACCAGAAGTGGTGTTTCATATGATGGACCTGCTGTTCCTACTACCTCTTCTTCTTCTTCTCTCCCAAAGGTAGTGGACAGTGAACCTAGGACACACAATGGACCTACGACTCCAATGCCTCCTCCACCTGTGGCAATGAGTCAAGTTACCAAGGAAGCTACGGACAAGGTGCATTATTCTAGCCCACGAAGTACCGCACACGTCCTACCTTCGGTAGTCCAACCTCTAGTGGTCCAGAAACCCAAGTCAAATCAAGGAGTTGTTTTTGAACCTCCTGTAGCTCCTGTTGAGAATCAGAAATCCAAATATTCTATTCCTTACCCATCATGTTTGAATGAGCAAAAGCTCCGCGAGAAAGCTAGTCATCAAATGGACAAATTTTTTCAAATTTTCCAAGAGTTACACTTTGACATAAGCTTTGCGGATGCTATTATGCTGATGCCCAAGTTCGCATCGACTCTCAAACACATGTTAAGCAATAAGGAAAAGCTGTTTGAAATGGCAAAAACTCCTCTTAACGAGAACTGCTCTGCAGTTATCCTAAAGAAGCTTCCAGAAAAACTTGGAGATCCTGGGAAATTTCTCTTACCGTGTGTATTCCCAGGAATGGTTGAATGCTTTGCCCTAGCAGATCTTGGTGCAAGCATAAACCTTATGCCTTATTCAGTGTGGAAGAAACTTTCTCTTCCGGAACTTACTCCTACATGCATGACTCTCGAGCTTGCAGATCGTTCCATATCCCGTCCTCTTGGCATTGCCGAGGACGTATTCGTGAAAGTAGGAAAGTTCCATTTTCCAGCTGACTTCGTGGTTGTTGATTTTGATGCCGATCATCGGGTTCCTCTCATTGTTGGTCGAGGATTCCTGAGAACGGGCCGTGCTCTCATTGATGTATTTGAGCAGGAAATCACATTGCGTGTTGGTAATGAAGCTGTCACCTTCAACCTTGACCAAACTTTGAGGTACTCCACAAATTATGATTCTGAATCGGTTAACCGAATAGATATCATAGATGTTGCTTCTGAAGAGTACTCTCAAGAAGTTCTTGGTTATTCTCATAATTCTGTGAGTGGGGATTCCACCACATCTTCTCAGCCTATCATAGCCAATTCTACTCCTTCTCTCACTCCGTTTGAGGGAAGCGACTTCATCTTAGATGAGATTGAAGCATACTTGGCTAGTGATTCTGTTCCTTGGGAAATTGATCACGCTCCAATTGATATTGAGGGGGACATACTTCTTATTGAGAAGTTGCTCAATGATGATCCATCATCAACCCCTCACTCTAGTGATTCAATTCCTAATGAGATTAATCAAAATGAGATTAATCTGGAGGGAGATATTCTTCTAAAGAAGTTGTTAAATCAGGACACTTCTCCTCCTCTCCCTCCCATCAAACTTCATAACAAGGAAATCAAGTCAGTTGAGAAAACTGAAGAATTTCCTGAGGTTGAGCTTAAGGACTTACCTCCTCATCTCGAGTATGCATTTCTTGAGGGTGATGATAAATTACCCGTCATTATTGCTCGAGATTTGAGTAAAGATGAAAAAGCTGCTCTCATAAAGGTCTTGAAGTCACACAAGCAAGCAATTGCTTGGAAACTCTCCGACATCAAAGGTATAAACCCTGAGTTTTGTACTCATAAAATCTTGATGGAGGATGACTTTAAACCCGCAGTTCAACATCAGAGACGAGTGAATCCAAAAATCCATGATGTTATCAAACAAGAGGTTATCAAACTTCTTGATGCAGGATTGATTTACCCGATCTCAGATAGTCCTTGGGTTAGCCCAATTCATTGTGTTTCGAAAAAGGGTGGCATTACTGTTATCACAAATGAAGATAACGAGTTAATTCCAACTCGATTGGTTACGGGATGGCGTGTGTGTATTGACTATCGTAAGTTGAATGACGCCACCCGTAAAGACCATTTTCCTCTACCCTTCATGGACCAAATGCTTGAGAGATTAGCAGGGAACGAGTACTATTGTTTCCTTGATGGTTTCTCGGGTTACTTTCAGATCCCCATTGATCCACAGGATCAAGATAAGACTACATTCACCTGCCCATACGGGACTTTTGCCTACAAGCGTATGCCTTTTGGCTTATGTAATGCTCCTGGCACGTTCCAACGATGTATGATGGCCATTTTCCACGACATGATCGGGGAAACAATGGAGGTGTTTATGGATGACTTCTCGGGTATTGGGGATTCTTTTCAATCATGTCTCTCCCATTTAGATAAAATGCTTCAAAGGTGTGAAGACACCAATCTTTGTCTAAACTGGGAGAAGAGTCACTTTATGGTCAAAGAAGGCATAGTCCTTGGCCATAAGATTTCTAAGAACGGGATTGAGGTTGATAGAGCAAAAGTAGATGTTATTGCTAAATTACCTCATCCTACTACCGTCAAAGGTATTAGGAGTTTTTTAGGTCATGCCGGTTTCTATCGTAGATTCATACAAGATTTTTCCAAAATCGCCCGGCCTATGACCCATCTTCTTGAAAAGGATGCTCCTTTTATCTTTTCACCCGAGTGCATCATAGCTTTTGAAACATTGAAGAAAAAGCTTACTGAAGCACCCATTCTCGTTGCTCCCGACTGGGACTTGCCTTTTGAGCTCATGTGCGATGCAAGTGATTTTGCTATCGGTGCAGTCCTAGGGCAACGAAGAAACAAGCATTTTCAGCCTATTCACTACGCAAGTAAGACTATGGCTGAAGCTCAAACTCATTACACCACCACAGAAAAAGAGCTATTAGCCGTGGTGTATGCATTTGAGAAGTTTCGGCCGTACTTGATCTTGACAAAATGCGTGGTGTATACGGATCACTCGGCTCTTAAATATCTCTTTGCAAAACAAGATGCAAAGCCGAGATTGCTTCGTTGGATTCTCCTCCTCCAAGAATTTGATATCATCATATGTGATAAAAAAGGAGCTGAGAATCTAGCTGCTGATCATCTGTCCAGATTAGAAAACCCTCACCAAGATGTTTTCGAGAAAAAGGAAATAAATGAAACATTTCCTCTCGAGACACTCAATGCGGTTTCTTTTCGTGGAAATTCTACCACCCAATGGTTTGCTGACTTTGCAAATTACCATGCGGGTAACTTCATTATGAAAGGGATGTCGACCCAACAGAAGAACAAATTCTTCAAAGATGTTAAACATTATTTCTGGGACGACCCTTTCTTATTCAAAATCTGTGCGGATCAAGTCATCCGACGGTGTGTTTATGGACAGGAAGCTATTGACATTCTCACAGCTTGCCATGCTGGACCCACCGGGGGCCATCATAGTCCAAACTACACCGCCAAAAAGGTGTTTGATTCCGGGTTTTATTGGCCCACAATCTATAAGGATGCCCACGAATTTGTCAAAGCCTGTGACGCTTGTCAACGTCATGGTAATATTTCTCAAAGAAATGAAATGCCGCAAAATGCCATTCAAGTTTGTGAGATATTTGACATCTGGGGTATTGATTTTATGGGGCCATTTCCTTCGTCTCGTGGAAACAAGTACATACTCGTGGCTGTTGACTATTTGTCAAAATGGGTTGAAGCAAAAGCTTTACCCACCAATGATGCCCGAGTTGTTGTGAAGTTTTTAAAATCTCTTTTTGCTAGGTTTGGAACTCCGAGAGCGATAATCAGTGATCGTGGTACACATTTTTGCAATGACCAATTTGAAAGAGTCATGCAAAAGTATGGTGTTACCCATCGTCTCTCTACTGCATACCACCCCCAAACAAGTGGGCAGGTGGAAGTTTCCAACCGTGGCCTTAAAAGAATCCTTGAAAGGACAGTAGGCGAAAATCGTGCATCCTGGTCGGATAAACTTGATGACGCACTATGGGCCTTCCGTACAGCTTACAAAACACCCATCGGGTGTACTCCATACAAGCTAGTGTACGGAAAGGCATGTCATCTTCCGATTGAGTTAGAGCACAAGGTGTACTGGGCCTTAAAACATGCAAACTTTGATATACAGACAGCCGGTGATCACAGAAAAGTTCAAATGAATGAATTAAATGAACTTCGTGATCAAGCTTACGAGAACTCTTTGATCTACAAGCAAAAGACAAAGAAGATTCATGACTCCAAGATCAAGAACCGCGTTTTCAACGTTGGTGATCGAGTCCTTCTTTTCAACTCAAGATTGAAGATTTTCTCGGGAAAGCTCAAGTCCCGTTGGTCTGGTCCATTCACTATTGCTAAGGTTTATCCTTATGGTACCGTTGAGTTATCTCAACCCGATGGTCCTAATTTTAAAGTGAATGGTCATCGAGTGAAGCATTACTTTGGAGAGGACATTCCCCCTGTGGTTGTCCCGGATCTACAAACCTTCCCCATGAACCAATGAATGCGGGGATCGAGTCAAGCTAGTGACTCGGTAATAAAAAACATTAGCACACACCATATGGGTTTTCACCCATATTTTTGTCTTCTTTCTATCTTTCTACCACCCTAGTGTGGGGGGGGGGGGGGTTGCCCCACATGTTATGTATATATATAAGTCTCTAAAAAAAAAAAAAAAAAAAATCTTTCATAATAATGGCCGTAGTATTCCCCTTTTACGTTCTTTGTTTCGGCATAAACGCCGGTACTTTGAATATTGAGGGCAATATTCATTTCTAAGTGTGGGGGGGAATTCTTACGAATTTCATATATTATCTAACCAATTCCCCCGTTTTTGGCCAATTTTTTTTTTTTTTTTTTTGGAGTAAGTGTTCTACACTTACTCATCTTGGTTATCAGTCCGCCATGTCTGTAAGACAAAAGGATTGGCTAATCCAGGAGCAAACGGCTCTTGGTAAAGATATCTCAAATCCGTTTATGGCTTGCAATTTGCCCAAAATTGTATGGTGTTCAGCTCACCATATCTTTAAAAAAGTGAAGAGTTGGCTAGCCCGCAAGTTTATGGCTTGTGGTAAAGGCAGTGGAAAATCCATAATTGGTAATCAGCTCACCAAAGATAATTCTGATAATTTATCTAAGAGTTGGCTAGTCCAGAAGGGTACGGCTTCTGGTAAAGACACATCAAATCCGTTATATGGTTTATGATTTGCCAATAAATCAGATGGTTATCAGTGTACCATGGTTCTTACTTGAACTGAAACATTTGGCTACTCCAGAAGTGATGGCTTTTGGTAAAGAGTTTTTCAAATCCATTAAGTTTTTCTCAAATCATTGCTAGGGACTAGCAATATCTTAGTGTGGGGGATTGATGAGTGTCTAAATACTCATCATTTTTGTATAATCTAAACTGCAAAATCATCTGAAAACACTCAGAAACACATCAAAATGATCAAAATATCACAAATCAGTGTTTTATGTGTTTTAAATGCAAAAATATCAAAATCAGATGAAAAATGTATCAAGTTTGCAAAATTGGCAGTTTTAGTCCCCCAAGTTTTAAAAGTTGTCAAATCTAGTCCCTGGAATTCAAAAATGTGGAATTTTATCATTCAAGGTCCCTGAAGTATTCTAAGTTGTAAAAAAAATGATCCTTGAATGATTCTTTGGTCAATTGGCAAGAAAGGTCCTTAAACTTTGGAAAATTGCAAAATTAGTCCTTGGACCTTTTAAAATGGATTTTATGCAAAAAGGATCCTTGTTTTATCAATGTTTGTCAAGTATGGTCCTTGTGATAAGTTTTGAAAAGTATCATGATGAGTCCCTGAAGTTTGGATAAATTACATGTTTGGTCCTTGTGCTAGCTAAACCAAACGGATCCTTATATTATACCAAATCCAATCCTTACCCAACCTAGGCCCAAATCCAATCCTATCCAGCTAGCCCAACTCCACATGACCCGACCCCTTTGTATTATTAGCCCTCGGTCAAACGAAAGTCAAACAAACCAAGAAACCGCCAGACACTGTTCATCGTCCTCACAACCTCTGATATCCCAAAACCAGAGATGGGTTTCCATCTTTTTCAACCCCCCTCTCCATACTTTGTCCCTTCCACCTCCACTAACACCCAAACTTTCTTAATTGACTCAAACCAACCCAATTAATGATCAAACCTGCCTTGAAATATTTGGCGCCAAAATGACACTTGGACGGTTTTGATGAGTTAGAATGATCCAATGGCTGGAATTTGGTGGGAAGCAATCAGAGACATGTGGGGATGCTAAAAAATCTATAAAGAATAGGAGAGATGCAATGTATCAATGTATCTAATATAACTTTTACTTTTCTATGTCGTTTTTAGTTAAAACTTTAAATTTCAGTATAAACTTAAGCTTTCAAGTACTTCTTTAAGTTATCTCAGTGTATTTACAACCTTTTGCAATTATCAATTTCAGTATTCAAGTTTGAAATTCAGTTTATGCATTTTTTTCATTTCAAAATTCTCACCATGTGTTAATGTTGTTGAAAGTTGTTGTTTGGGACTGAAATAGCACACATAAGCTCCTAGATAGCTTTTCTAAGCTATTAGAAACACTAAAACTCAGTTTAGAAGCAAAATCAGAAAATCACCAAAAATACAAATTAATTAGTGAAAATTCAAAAATCAGTTGGAAATGGTGTACACAGCTGGAGCAGGGTGAATTATGGATGGCCTTGGGTTAGAAGCTTAGTGGTAAGCTAATAGGGGTGTTCATTGGTTCTGGTTCTCAGTTTTAAGCTTGGAAGCTTTTGTGAGCTCTTTTGATCATCTTGGCATTTTACTATTGTAGTTGTTAATTAGCTTATATTTCTGTTTCTTAGTGAACACTAGTTTTAATTAAGTGTGTTTAAGCTTAAAAATCAGTAGGTTGTTCTTTTAAATTTGTATTTTGAAAAAATCTCCTTTTCACAGTTAAATTAGATTAGTTGTGATTTCTTGATTTTATGTTGTTATTGTTGTCAATTAGTGTTTCTTTAGTCCTAGTTAATGATTATATGAGGTATGTCATCAGTTTTATGGTTTAAATTTGAGATTGGCTTTGAAAAACATCAAAACTGTCACTTATAAGGGTGTTTGGATTTGCTTGTTAAAACTGCAATAGAACTTGTTTGGGGTGTTTGTTTGTGCTTGTTCTGTGTTACATTCTAACCTAATAACTCAAAGAAACATAGAAATTCAGTACTCATTCAAGCAAAAGTCAAAGTGCATTTGATCTCATCTTATGAGCTCACTGTTTGATTTTTAGGATTCATGATCATGATTCTGTGTTAGGAAGTTGTTAATCTTGCTCAAGTTAGTCTTATTACACCTTAACATAACATAATCAGTGATTGTAATCAACTTAAAGTTCATTTTGGTCAACTTAGCTAGTTTTCTTAAAAAGTCAAATTTCCAACTTGGTCGTTTTTGAATAAAAAAGATATTTTCATTGTGTGTTCATTAGTAAGATTCAGCTTATAAGCTTTTGGATTATCAAAGTTTGGTTGCTAAACAAAATTAGAAAAATATTAGTTCTCTGTAAATCAGCTGTTTAAGTGCTTAACTATTGGCTTATATTGAGTACCATGTCTGCATACATGCCCTGTGCACAGTTGGTTGGACCAACTTGAAAAGCTTGCACAGAGCTTGTTTGTTGGTCTTGTCTTGTGATTTTTGGTTCTTTGGGTAGCCAACCTAGCCACCTTGAGAACCATAGTTTAGCTTTTCAATTTGAAGCTTAATAGGTAGGGCTGCTCTAAGCTTAAAGTTTGTCCCATTTCTGTTTTTATCATAAGTGCTTATTTGTTTGTTCTTAGCTTTTCAGAGTGCTTATTTGTATCTTTTAGCCTCATTTCAGTTTATCTAGCTTATTTGAATCATATTCCACTCTTGTTTCCAGTTTTCAAGCTTGTTTGAGCTTATTCCACAAAATAAGCTCTTAATCACATCTGTTGGTCCATAAGCTTGTCAAAACTGCTTATTTGTGACTTGTAAAATTTTTGTGTTCATTAAAGTTTCATAATATCAGTATTAAAGTAGTTTTCAAAAAGAAAATCCAAAAAAAGATCAATTAAAAATCAGTGATAGTGTTTATTTAATAGATCTTAGCTTTTTGATTTTTCTTTTCAGCTTATTAATAAGCAAATCTTGTTTTTCTATTTTTCTTAGTTTTCTGTCATCATATAGTATTTTTAGAAAAAGTTTCATATTTTTCTCTATCTTTTTAGTATTTATTATAATTTTAAATAGTTACAAGTAGTAATTAATTAGTAATAAATAATTAAAAAGCATAAAAAATATATTTTCAGTTTTAAAATTAGTTTTATTATATTTTAGATTTTTCCAAGTTAAAATTTTATTTTTCCAAGTTTATTTTATATTTTCTAGTAATTAAGTGTATTTCAAATAGTTATTAATTAGTAATAATTAAATAAAAAGTGTGAAAAATATATTTTTAATTTTAAAATTAGTTTTATAGTATTTTAGATTTTTCTGAATAATAAGTATATTTTTCTAGCCTTATTTTGTATTTTCTTCTATTTTAGAGTATTTATTAAATAGTTAAAATAGTTTTTAATTAATAATAATTAATTAAATAGTGTTAAAAATAATTTTCTTTTTCTAATAATTTTTTTTTATTTTTAGGATTTGAAAAATGTCATTTTTATATTTTTAGGTCTTTTATTTCTCAGATTCACTTTTTATTTTATACGTATACGTAGTTTTTAAACTTACGTTTACGTTTCTTTCATCTGATTGTTGTGCTTTCCAGTTCTGTATCCTATTCCTTTCCAATCAATCAGTAGTGTAATATTTCTGATCAAAACCTTTACTGATTACTATCCTTAGTGATCATTCTATCCTCTGAGTTTGTTTTGACACACCATTGAGTCTCCGTGGGACTAAACGACCCGGGAATTCATTCTATTCTCCAGGACTTCATTGTATTTGTGTTTTAAGCAGTTTTAAGTCTGTTACGGTTAGCCATTCACAAGTGGCTAGCTTGTGTGATTAGACTTGACTAGTTTAGCACAGATCAATCCCAAAATTTCTTCTTTTATGTGTATTGCCAAACCTATCCTGTCTTCTAGGTGAATGATTAAAACTGTTTTGACAAAAATTATCCTAAAAAGGTTTAGCATTATTTTGAAAAGGTTTTCTTAAAGGTACTGCTGAAGGTGTAGCAATACTTTGAGGTGTAGCAGTACTTTGAAGTGAAGGTACTGCTTGGCTTTTAGCATCATCTACCTTAGCTGTCTCAACAGTTTCTTTTGGGGTTTCAGTCCTAGATTGACCAATAAGCTTCTTTCTAAACTCTAAGCTGTCTACACCAAAACGAGAAACATCAGGCCTAAGAGGTTGATGACTACCAGTGGGATGAGGGACATCATGATAACCTTTGTCTTTCTTATATTCAGGAGGTGTTTCACTAATTGAGTCTTCATTACTAGATGTGTCTACATAATTAATGAGCTCACCATCACTAGTGGTTATATCCTCAAAATTACATTCATCCTGATCACTAGGTGGGTTTTCTATGCTATTAAAATCCATACCAAAACCTAGGCCAGTTCTAATGTAAGCTTTTCTCTGTTTTTCAACATAACTAACATGAGAAAGACCAGAATGTCCCCAAGCAGCAAACTTTTCTAGCAAGTCATCTCTCTCCTTAGTTAGTTTCTCAATTTCAGAAATCTTACAATTTAGCTTCCATTCACTTACTTTTAACTGATAATCCTGTTGTTCATACTTTTCTGCCCAAGACATTTCATTATTTTCATGTGTTATTATTTTGGCTTCTATAGACTCTAAGGTTATTTGATAACCAGCTACCTCAGACCTAGCCTTTATACAGTTATCTCTTTCAATCACATAACTATTAAGTACTTTTTGATAAAAGTCATGACAGTTAGAACATACCTCAGAGATAGGGGGTGAACTTGGTGAAGTAGCTACCATAGCAAGTAGAATAGGATCATCTTTACTCTCCATGCTCTAGTCAAAGCTCCCATAACCATCTTTAGACTCCATAGCAGCATGTCCAGATTCCTCATCAAAAGCTGTGCTCCAATCAAACTCTTCCTCTGAATCTTCCACAGCTACCATACAGTAGGTTACTGGTTCATCATCAAACTCAGTACTCCAGTCAACCTCTGATAGATTCTCTTGAGCAACCAAAGCTTTTGTTTCAGTAATAGGAATTTCTTTTAGCTCTAGCTTTGGTTTCTCAGTCATCCTGTTTGCTTGATATTTAGCAAACCTGCATTCCCTTGCAAAGTGTCCAGTCTTTTGACAATTGAAGCATTCAATCTTTGATTTGTCAAAAGTGATTCCCTGTTTAGGCTTGAAGTCAATGCCTCTTCCTTTCTTCTTCATAAACTTCTTGATCCTTGCAGTGATCATAGCAACTTGCCACCTGATATCAATTTCTTCTAGAGCATCCTCTTCAATCTGTGAGAAATCTTCTTCATAGGTGATAGGTAAAGTAGCTTGCTGTGCAAAGAAAGAGCATACGACTTCATCTGAGTGAATGATAGGTGTTGGTGTGGCTTTCTGAGCAAAGGTGGGGGTAGAATAGGTAACAGTAATTTGAGCAACATTACTTTGAGTAGGAGAAGCAGTACTTTTAGTGGAAGTACTGCCTCTCTTTTCAGATGACAAAAAGGCTATACTGTGAGACTTTGAACTAGTTTGGCCATTCATCTCATGCTCATACACCTTCAGATGATTGTAAAGATCATCAAAGTCCATTACATCCAAACCAGGTTGTCCTCTGATCATTGTAGCAATCACATGCCATGTCGATGGCAGACTCCTTAAGAACTTTAGATTAGCATCTTCAACAGAAACTTCTGCTTTGTATAACTCCAGCATACTGAGAAGATTTTGGAATCTGTCATAAGCAGCATCAAGGCCTTCTCTTTCTCCAACAATCAATGTTTCAAATTGCTGTTTCAACAGATTTCTGTGCATCTTCTTGGAAGCATCATTACCTCCAAACCTTGTCTTGAGAGCAACCCAGAGTTGCTTTGCATCTTTAGCATCATGGAACTTGAGTAGATGACCATCTGGGATAGCAGACAAGAGTATGTTGAGAGCCTTCTCTTGATTTCTTATTGTAGCTGCTGGTAAAATAGCCTTAGGGGCTTTGGGTTGTCCAGGAATATCAATAGGTTCTGTAACGACTTCATTACCATTGACAATTACATTCCACAGTGCATGGTCTGTAATTGCAATGTACTGCCTCATCTTCATGCTCCATAAGTTGTACTCTCCCTTCTTAATGATTGGTATTCTTAGTGAGGTGATGGATGGTGGTGGAACAGCTTCAGTCGACATCTTTAGGTTTTTGTTGTTAACTAGGTTTTAGGGTTTCTTCTTAGTCAGAGTTTCCACACAAGCTCTGATACCACTTGTTGGATCGATGTACTCTAACCAAACTAACTTAAATAGCTTGTTAAGGGTTTAGTAACCTCGTATAAATCCTAAGTTATTAACAATGAAACACTGAGCAAACTCTATTAAGTATGCGGAATTTACTTAACAAAGCTAAGAAGAATATAACTTTAACTTTCAACGATTTTATTAATAACTCTAAATCTGCTTGTTATGCAGACTCTTAAACAACTCTAAAACTCTAATAATAATCGTACTTTAGGATTCTAAAAACACATATATCTAATGTCAATCTAGGGGTCCTTTTATAGGCTTAAGGATAACCCTAGTCGGTTTACAATTTGTATCCTTATACGACAAGTAATCTAAACAAAGAATATTCTAGAATAACAAAGATTTCCATAAATAGATATAAAAATTCTTTATCTTTGCAGTACTTTGACTTTGACAACAGTATTTTGACTTCTTCTTTAGCAGTACTTTGACTTTTTCCAATACTTTGTCATTCTTTAGCACTTTCATATCCCAACAATATGGGTAGACACGACAAAGGTTAAGGGGTGACTCGTCATTACTAACATGTCACGACGAAGTGGACAAAATCAATGATACATGACCAAATCCATGGCCAAGACACCAAAGATTGCTCGCTGCATCACCTAGACACGCTTCATGACTAAAGGGTAGGATAAGACATGGGATATATAATTGGTGTAAAATGAAAAACAAGCAGGTAGTCTATATCTATAACTAAGTCATCACCACTTACCGTCCGCCCAAAGTTCAAGCTTAGAAGTCTAGAGGCCGGATCATGAAATGCAAGGTAGATGTGTCATTAGAGGAAGTCGTGATGGGCACACCACCTTTTCTTCTTCAGTTGGTATAACTCCAACTCCAATATTCCAATGTGACCGAGGTGGCCTCCTCGATACTAAACAATAAAGCTCATACTATAGTGCTTATAACATCGCACTTTACAAAATCATACCTCAATCAACTTTTTTTTTTTTTTTTTTTTTTTTTTTTTTTTTTTTTTTTTTTAACATAACATCCCCCCACTTGAGATGAACAATGGGAATTCGGGGGGTCTTCAATGATCTTCATAATTGTTGTCGATGAAAGCGTGATTTCCAAACCTTTCCACTTGAACCTTGAACTTAGGCAAATGATGACTTCCCAATTACAAATAAAGACTACAGGGTAGGCTAAGATGTAAGGGTGTAACGAAACAATATATTGGGGTGACAAAATGAAAGGAATGGCTCAGAAGGGTGTATCCAGAGGTATCTTGCACTAAAGGGAAGTGCAACAAAAGGGTTTCACATGGGGGTCGAAAAGTCGAGGTGACTAATCGATAGACTCACAATGGTAGGCTGTTTGGGTGATAATCCTATAATACTGCCTTCTAAAATTGAAAAGTCAAAATATATCGAGCTAACTCAACATACCTCGTCTATGGTCTCGAAATGATGCAAAGGCCAAGTTCTAAAGTTTACAAGCTACCGGCACACTCATAATTTGGTGGATTTGGGGTAAAATATTGGAAACGGATAGGGCTAATCTCACCATGTAATATCAAGGGTTGTATGTGCTCGACTAAGGTCTAATCTAGTTAGGTTCGAAAAAACATGTCAAAATTTAAAAAATGGCATAATTTTTCAAAATAAACTAGAAAAATGAGGGTGAAATAAAGTTCAAGAGATAATTCTACTCCCGTCCCCCCACTTGAATTGTACAAAGTCCTTTTTGTACTAGGCATTAAAATAAAGGTGAAGAGAAAGGTAGAATTAGAGCGAGAACTTCCTTGAAATTATCTCAAAAAAGAAGAAGGCCCACGAGAAAGGATCGTGCCTTTGTTTAAGCGTCATGAACAAACTTCAATCCATGAAATCACAATACCGACAAGCATAATTCTAAAAAGAAAAAATAAAATAAAAAACAAACCTAACTCACTTTCTTAGGAATCACGGTTGCATTTAGCGAATGCAACAAGTCTTTTAAACCACTTGGTGTCCCAAGTGGACGAGTGAAGTCTCATGAGGGTTTACAGGGAACACACCCACAAAGTTCATTTAAAAACTAATACAAGGTTACTGTGTTTTAAAATGAAAGAATTAAAGCAGAGGAGAGTTACATCGTAACTCCTATGAGAGAGTTACGCCGTAACTGGAAAAACCTGGTATGAGTTGTGAAGCGAATAGTTATGGCGTAACCACTGAGATGGTATTACGCCGTAATTGGTAATGCGTCAAGAATTCTGCTGCTAAAATGTTGGTTACGGCGTAATCACCAAGATGAGTTACGCCGTAACTCTGTTCAGATCAGCAACTGCAGCAGTAATTACTTCATTGTTTCCTGCAAAAATGGTTAGAAAACACAAAACCCAACAAAAAGGAAATAAAAACAAAAGAAAGGGATAATTCGGGTTGTCTCCCGAAAGAGCACTTTTCTTTATTAACGAGTCTTTAAGTTAGACTCAGAGCCGCGGGGCTCCTATGGGGGTCTTTGAACATCCCCGACTTCATCCACGTCTTTCATTAAGTTGCGCCTAACCCATCCGACATTTGTTGCAGTGCGCAGGTATTCTTTGGTTTCAATTTTCCGTATCTTGCAAAATTTTTCTTCAGGCCCCAAATGGTATCGCGTAAACTCAAATTTTTTGGTTATAATAGGAGGTGGCCTCTTAAATGGGATGCCAAGAAGCTTGCATCTTCGTTTCTCGTGTATCTCATCATTTGGGTCGATGAAACCGTCTTCGCCTTGCAACTCGAGATAATTGAAATCATTGTCGGAATTGGTATCTTCAAGTTGGTTGAGAATATGTCTGCATTTTTCATTGTTTACTGAGTCTTTGGTGTTATCTTCTGGTTTTTCATCAGGAGCTTCGTTGTTGGGTTGATTATTACTTATACAACCTTCCCAGATTTTCTTTTTGGTTAACGTGTCAATTTTTCCGTATTGGTTTTGATCCAATCGTCGAATCCGAGATCATCTGGCCAAGGCAGTTCTGTTCTTTCGGAATCGTTAGTCGAAGTCCAAAGGAATTTGTCTTCCCCAGCTCTCTCGATGCTGCTTCCTCCATCACATTCATACTCAAAAGGGTTGCAGGAGGCCCAAACTTTTCCGTTGCTGGTTTTAATTTGTTCGCACCAATGATTCTTAACTCCTTCGTCATAGTCATATTCAGAAGGAATATCATCGAGGGGCTTAATGGTTTTTCCTCGAAGAATGTGTTTCTCATATTTCAGTTCCAGATTTCTGAACAAACTTGAATTAATTATCGTGTCCCCGAACCTTATTGAATACCAATCACTGAATGATAGATTTCCAAAATCAACGTCGTGTCTCCCAGACTCGTGTGGGCATATCCAAACTTCGTTCTTTACATTACCTCCTCCGTTGCAATAATCAGGAAAAGGATTGCACGTTGGCCAAGCGTTAGTAATCTCATCTTCCATGATGAGTAAGGGTTTGAAGTAATGCTTGATGGGTGGCCCATCCACTTCGGTAATTGAGAACTTGGCTAACCTTTCTTCGTCATTCAGTGTAGTCCATCTGTATTTGTCATCTTTTATCCTTTCCTTATCAACACCACCATCGCAGGTTTTCTGAGGATCACATGAGGCCCACAAACTGTAGCATTCTCCATCATCAATTGCAATACTCTTACACCAATGACTCCTTCTTTTGGGGTTGTTGTCCTTGGCGTCCGTGTCTTTGCTTGAATTTGGGTTACGCCATAATTTTGGAGTGTGATTACGGCGTAACTCACTTTCGCCATCGGTATCCGACTCATCAGATCACCTGTTGTTGTCAGAGAACACAGCCTTACATATAGTGGAGTTGCTCTTTTGTTCTTCATTCCTTCTTTGAATCTCGTCGCCAAGCTTTCCAATTATAGTTTCCAAGTTCTTAAGTGATGTTTCGTGGGACGCGAGGCTTTTGTTTGTGTTATCTTGGAAATTCTTAAGCCATTCTTCTTGCTCCTTTTGCCTCTTGGTAGTGTCCACAAGGTACTTGTTGATAATCCTTTCCAGGTTAGCTCTTCTCTTATTACGCTCATAATACGGTGGGGGTCCTCCACGAAACCCTTTATGATTATCCCCGTAGAAAGGCTTATTTTCCCCGCATTTAGCTTCATCAATATCCTCTTCGTCCATATGAGGACAATTTTTCATAAGATTTCCTCCTCCACATCTTTCACAACCCACTTGGATGGCATGAACAGTTTCTCTGACCTTCAGCATATCTCGACTGAGGCTTTCAATTTTACTAGCGATTGTTGCAATTCCGTCGAAACTTCCACCTTGGTTTCTTTTACTTCCACCGTCGTGCCATTTTTGAGAATGGTCTGCCATTTTTTGAATGGCTTCAATTGCAGTAGTAGGAGTCATGTTTGGAATAGGTCCTTGATAGTCCAGCATCTGTCTTGTAGTTACATTTATTCCTTTGTAGAAAATATTGACCTTCTGCTGGTTATTAAGATCATTGGTAGGACACTTATAAAGAAGATTGTTGTATCTGTCCCAAGCTTGATACAGAGTTTCGTCGTCTTCTTGTTTGAAATTGTGGATCTCCAAGAGTTGATTAGAAATCTTTGATGGTGGGCAGTATCTTTGGATAAAGTGTTTCTTTAGTAGCGCCCAAGTATTAATTGCCCCGGCGGGCAATCTTTCGATCCATCTTCTGGCTGCCCCAATGAGAGTCATTGGGAAGACCCTGAGCATAATAGCATCATGAGACACGCCCGGAATGTTGAAAAGGCTAGCGATGTATAGGACATTTTCAACGTGCTCATATGCGTCTTCGTCCCTGTTTCCTGAAAAAGGGTTAGCGCGAAGCTCCCTCATAAATTGGTCTTTAATCTTGAAACGAACATCCGCTCCGATTGCCGGTCTTACGAGACCCGGCCCTTGATCTGCTCTAGTCAACGCCAAGTATTCCTCAAGAGTGAGGTCATCGATGTTAACAACTTCCTTGGTACCTGAAAACTTGAAATATGATCATCAGAAAAGTTTAAAAATGAAATGAAAGACTTAATATCAATCCTAATATAGTTCCCCGGCATCGGCGCCAAAAACTTGATGCAGGTTTTAGTGACTAGGTCTTAATATTTATAGTGTCTCGCTATACCTATGGTCTACCCTAATGCACTAACGGGCAGTGTACCCGGTCGTGTGTAGTGTAGTAAATGGTAAAGCCGAGGTCGTCCCAAGAGCTATGTGTGTCGGATAATTACTAAGTCTAATTGTCACAGAATATTAATGGTTTGATAGAGTTTTAATTAATTAAACTACTAATGCAGAATATAAAAGGAAATAAATGGTAGAAGGGAAATCAATAGAGGAATAGTGGTTCTAACCTAGTCAATCCTCCTAACTAGTTATTTCTACGTCTACCTACTTCCAATTACTTCAGGTGGGGTCAAATTTGAGAGGACAGCATTTGGTCAATTCGCCCTAACCTATCAGTAAAGATGCCACCACAGGAGAAATCAGGCGCACCGTCATAAGTCTTGTTGTTCCTGGTCCCCTAAGCCGAGTCATTAAGTACCGCTACATGCTAGATTCTAAATAGTGAGTGCCCTGCCGTTAGGAACTTAGACACTACACCCCCCAATTCTTAAGTTCATCCAAACGATAGGTGATCAGTTGGTCAAATCGTACAAGTAGAAAGGGTCGTCAGTTGGTCATATCTTACCCTTCCCGTCTCAGTTCGCTCACCTAGGGTCAGTTGGTCATATATCCTAGGCAATTGGTCTCTATCGCCATTCCAAACTACCGAACCAGGGGTGACAACCAAAGAACTATGCATGCATACACTTAGAAATAATTGTACGGAAGTAAAGGTAAACGCAAACAAAACAATTAAGGAATCATAACTAGGCTAGCACCAAAGGGTGCTTAGTCGCTCATATTAATCATACACATCAATTCAATATTCAAAGGTACGAAATACATGAATTGAAAGTAAAAGAAATAATAAACGCTAAAGCTTATCGTAATGGTGTGACTTCTCCTTTGGAAACAGCTCCGTATGCTTCCCTAGACCTCTCTTGAGCTTTTTCCCACGTTCTCAGAGTGTTGTGTGTGGAATGGGATGCTTTGAAATGCTGGAATTCGTGGGGTATTTATAGGCCAGGTCTGGGTTACGGCGTAACCAATAGATGAGTTACGCTGTAACCTTCTATTTCTCTGTAAATGCACTAGATCTGCTAGTTACGGCGTAACCTTATAAGTGGTTACGCCGTAGTCTTCAATAAACTCGGTTACGTCATAAGTGATGCAGTAGTTACGGCGTAAGTATCAGTGGCGTGGAACCTCTTTTGACCTAATGGAGTTACGTCGTAACCTTTGGGAGGAGTTCCGCCGTAACCTCTTGATAAGTTGGACTTTTGGGTGACGCAATAGTTACGGCGTAATGTGAGAGATGAGTTACGCCGTAACTTCTTCAAAATAAGCATACTGTGATAAATCTTTAGTAACGTTTCCATTTCCGAGTCTCTTTAGCTCCAATGCTCGCAATTTACCTGAAAGTGTAAAACAATGGAAAACAAGCGTAAATCCATATAAATTGTATAAATAACGAGCATTAACGGGGGAAATTGACACTTAATATTCAGGACTATTTGATGTTATCAAATATGGTTGTAATAATCTAGATATATATTTCATGTATTTTATATGTTTTTTATACTTATTATACTTGATTATGCTTGGTAACTTGGACTAAATCACTAGAAACATCGAAAAAGGACTAGTATTGCAAAATAGTTTCTGGATAGGCGGTATAAATGGAATTTCTGAGCAAAATCGGTGGACTGTAAAATTTAGGTAAAAATATAGGGAGTTAGGTATATGTCTTGCGGTCGTTTTGATGGGTAGAAGTCCTAAAAACGATACCTGATGAATTAAATAGAAATGTTTTCGTAAGAAGTGTCAAAATCTAAGTAACATTTTTTAAATGTGTAAAACTCATAAAATTTGCATATAACCAACTGTTAGTCAAAGAAGAAAAGTTGTAGCTAACATCCTAACTTGAATGTAGCCGAAAACCAGACATAAAATGAAGTTGTAAAACTCAAGTAATGGCCAAAACCGTGAGACTGAAAGTTGCTGAAGCAAACAACATGTTTATTTAAGGACAAATTAGTAATTTCACATTAGCCAAGCAACTTTAGAGACCGTGGGACAACAAATCTGTAAATTTAATTCAAAAACCTTTTCAACGACATAAGAACCAAATCATAACCATTTATGGTTTAGAAATAACGTACTCCCTCCGTCCCATAATAATTGTCCAGTTTGACTTTTTAAGTCTTTCGTTTCAATATTTGACCTTAAATATCTTTATTTACGTTATATAATATTTGATGACAATTATACGAATGAAAATACATTTAAATCCCAATCTATTCATATATTTTTCATCAAATGTTATTAAAAGTAAATAAGAATATTTAAAGTCAAAGTTAAAAAAGAAAGACTTAAAAAAGTCAAAGTGCACAGTTTTTATGGGACGGATGTAGTATATATTAAGACGAGAAAACTAAAATTTATAAAAACTCTAAATGTAACAATTAGTATTACTTGACCACTTTTCTTACAAACCGAAGTGGTAGGACCCACTATCGTAAAAACATACTCGTTTACCCTTTTCATAGACTAATGGACCCCTAAACGACAAATTTAGACACTTGGACACATAAAAATGATTTAAAACTCAATTACCGAATAAATTTTAAATTAGAAACAGTAACTAGTTTTAAAGTGTCAAAACTAAATTTAAACACTTGTTTTACTTTACAAATAATAAATACCCAAGCATAATTAATGTGATAACTATATAAAGCATGCTAGTATAAATACAAATGAAATTTTAGAACCTAAGACTCAATATATACCCCAAGCATAATTAATGTGATCATTATATAAAGCATGCTAGTATAAATACAAATGTTATTTTAGAACTTAAGACTCAATATAATAATTTTAGGTTGTTTTACTAAATTTAAACACTTGTTTTACTTTACAAATAATAAATACAAGTGTCAAAACTAAATTTAAACACTTGTTTTACTTTTCAAATAATAAATACCCAAGCATAATTACTGTGATGACTATCCAAAGCATGCTAATATAAGTACAAATGTTATTTTAGAACCTAAGACTCAATATAATAATTTTGGGTTGCTCGTAGAGGTTTTTCACGTCATATCCATCGATTTCGTTATATACTTTATATGATCCACATACGGTGAGTTCGTAGCCCCATTCTTACTCGTTTAATAGTTTTATAAACTCTTTTGGGAGGGGGGGGATACATGCTTAACTACTTTCAAATACTTTCCACTGTGCTAAATCACTTTATTTTCTTTCAATAACTTATGTGCTGAACCATTATTTTAAATACTTTATGATGTGATGCATTGTTATCATATTTGGTCAATATGTGTTTTATGATATTTGTCCTACTTCGTGACTATTACTATGTAATCATTATAGTATGATTGCAATTGGTTAGAATGTATTAACATTACACTCTGGGAAGTGGCACCCAGTACACTTTGGGAAGTGGAACCAGTTAACTTTGGGAAGTGGCACCCAGAAATCTTTGGGAAGAGGCACCAAGTATGTGTGGTTTATGTGTATAAGGCTCTGTCGCTGCATTTGTGTGATTTTATTTACATGCTCGTATATGTATATCTTGCTCACTATAGTCCTACACGCTTTAACGCACCTGAATTTTGCAACTATATTTATTAATATAAACCTATGAACTCACCAACCTTTGTGTTGACACTTTTAGCATGTTTATCTCATGTCAGCAAGGCGATAGCTAAAGATTGGAGCATAAGAGTCTTTTGGCATATTTTGAAGACTAAACCATTTGATAACACTTTTAAAACATTTATGTACATGATACTCTGGGATCTCTCATGTTGTAACTCTAATCTTATTTATCGAATGGTAACTTTTTTGTTGATACAAAAGTTGGCCGTTCCTTGTTTGGACTCCGGTTCCCGTATCAATTGGATCTTGATGCTTGAGACCTGCGCACTAAGTAAACAGAAAACACCGTTAGGCTTATCGTGGGATTGTCTCCCACGATTATCCTCCGGCGTGAGAGTAAGTAATCGGTTTTAGTTGAGAGTTAGGGTTTTAGATCGTACCTTTAATGAGGGCTAGGATGCCCTTTATATACACACGAAACCCTTATTGATTTCGTGTTCCCCAAACTTCGGCGTATCCCGCCTAAGTCGGTTATTAAACACTTATCTCCCAAGATAAGAGATATCCGATATCATAAGCCATAAATAACTTTGGGTTTGGGCCTTCGTGAGCCCAAACCGTTATCGGGTTAGCCCAGTCGTACTGGGCTCGTTAGTATCGGTCATCGGTCGGGTTCGTGACCCGAATGCGGACTATACGTCATCATGTCCCCCCAGTCGAGTATGCGCAGGGACAACCTGCGGATGCTAGACTAATAGTTGTAGCCCATAAATTCTTCGAAGCGTAGCAGAGAAGCTTAAAAGGTTTCCCGCCTTGAAGAAGACACGGGGAATCTAGTCAAAATATCTCAAATGCATACCTCGTAAAACATGGGAAAGTAACTGAAAATGTGTCATGTCAACATATCCTATCCAAACATTTAGTACTGGGCTTGTTAGTAGCGGTCATTGGTCGGGTTTGTGACCCGAATGCGGACTATACGTCATCATGTCCCCCCAGTCGAGTATGCGCAGGGACAACCTGCAGATGCTAGACTAATAGTTGTAGCCCATAAATTCTTCGAAGCGTAGCAGAGAAGCTAAAAAGGTTTCCCGCCTTGAAGAAGACACGGGGAATCTAGTCAAAATATCTCAAATGCATACCTCGTAAAACGTGGGAAAGTAACTGAAAATGTGTCATGTCAACATATCCTATCCACACATTTAGAGATAGTAGGGTCCACGTGTCGATCATCGCGTGGATGTAAAAACCTATATAAACCATCGGCTCCCATTTACTGTGTTTATCACAGTAAAAGAAAACATTTCCACCATTGTTGAAAAACTCAAACTGCAACCCAGAAACCCTTAATATTCCAAAGGTAACGGCGCGTGTGCATTTAAAAAACTATATCATGGTCCGTGGTTTAACTGACTTTTCCTCCAACATGACTGAGGATGAACTTCGTGAGTTCACCTCGGATTATTATATCCCACTCGCGCTGCATCCAGTAGTTCCGGCTGCGCAGGCGTCAATAGCGGATTTCCCCGAAGGGAAGGTAGGGGTATACATACGTTTTTTTCGAATTTGCAAATCAACGTGTGCCCATATCCTTATTCTTGTGCGACGTATTAAACTAGTATCATTTGCACATATCCCAGCTGCACTGTATAGGTGCGGCAAAAATAACAAACTTCGAGGTTAATTGCCGCTTATTGGCGATTAACCCCACTATCTACCTCTTCCGCGCGTTTTACCACACAATGTGGTCAAACGGGTGGGTGTCGTTCGCTAAGCGCGCAGGGGGCTGCAATGCTACACTGATAAACTGGACGCGCTTAGGAACTGGAGGGAATTTTTTTTCTGGGTTGATGAAGCGTTGTTCCCCTGGCGCTTCGCCTTCTATACCCAAAGTTCGCTGCCAAAGGATGAGCGCCCCATCCCTGGAACATACAGAACTGAGGATGCGGAAATGATAAACACCAATCGTATTCCCATCAATTCCTACCCCGACGAATTTTTGGTGCATGTGGGCATCGGTCGCAACTATTTTGGTAGACCTGATGAGGTGCCAACATTCTTAGACATGGATGGCCAGGGTGGGTGCTCGTCCTTCGTACTCCTTAGCTTTATTAATGTGAGCCTTTCTTTTCACCTTTGTTCTTTATATAACTTGTTTGTTGTTTGTTTCTTGCTGCGCATAGATGGATCTATTCAGCGTTGTGAACTTGGCGAAGCCGCGCCAGGCGACGGTAGGGGTGCGCCCGTTGAGAGAGGGGGAAGTCCCCATTCTGGATGCTACCGCAGGGCGTACCATGGAGATGAACTTGGAGGAAGCTGGGAGTAGTGCACCCGTTGTGCTGGAGGCGACCCCTCTACAAAGTGTGCCCAGCCCCAGGGTACCTTCCCCTTTAGTGGAGCCGTCACACACAGATATGGCGGAGAGCATGGAAGAAGAGGAGGCAAGCCAAGGACTAAAGCGCAAGAGGGCGCTTGGCGGCGATGGCGCAAGCTCATCCAGGAAAACGCGTCCTGTCATTCTTGACGTGGAATCATCATCAAGCGATGCTGCATCCTCTTGCTCAAAGGAGACTGCTCCACCCAAGTAAGTATTATCGCCAAATTGCTTATTTTACTTTTTGGCCACATTATAAATTTACGTCTCTTTGCGTGCAGTATTGAAGCTGTTGGGTTAACTTCTGAGCAATCAGGGGAGTCACCGCCTAAGAAAAGTCCCGCGCATGCTGACCCTCAGGATTCAAAGGACCAAGGCACCGAGCCGTTGGCATCTGGGGGCGTGCCCATGGATCAGCTAGTTGAGGAGCTTGTTTCTGCTGCTGCGCACCAGGCTGCATTGGTTGCGCAGCTAAAGACAAGGTATGCTGGGGAGAGCAGCCATAGCTCACAAAAGGATGAAGAGATTACTCAGCTGAAGGTACTCTTGGCCAGTTCTCAGGCGGAAGCAGAGTTAGCGCGCTCTTATTCCTAAAAAATTGCTGGGGAAAAGATAGCGTTGCTGACCCAGGTTAGCCAGGAGCGTACCACGTTGGAAGAGTACAAGGCTTCTTGCGTTTGGGCTGTGAATCACTTGGAGAAGGGTAAAGATGAGCACTTCTCCCGGTTGGGAAAGTTTCGTGAGGCTGTTGATGGGATGCTGAAGGAGCAGGAGATGAAGCTGCGCAAACTCAACATCGAATATGATGAGGAGTTATACCCTCAGTTGGTTTCAACGGTTGCTGAGCGCAGATGGCTTATTAGCCATGGTTTGCGCCTTGCCGCCCTCAGTACTTTGGAGTCTCGAGAGGTGGTAGACAAATTTGGGGCGGTTGTGCAGTGCGCGCTTGCGTGTGGCAAGGCTGAGGTTATAGAGGAGCTTCACGAGGCTTACCTTCTGAAAGTGGCTGCCACTCAGGTGCCTGGGTATAATAATCATGCCTATGAGGAGCTCGTTGCTGCTATGGAGAAAATGAAAATATTGGAGCTTCCTCATATTGCTCAGATGGAGCGCGACCAAGATTACCCTATAAGTGTGATTATGGAGGGGTTAACTTTGGCTCTCTATCGTGCTGATGGGGCAGAGGCACACCCGGACTTTTTTCTGAAGCCTAATAAGTCACAGCTGCAGGTGCCTGTTTTTGCTCGCCCCCGCGACCTCTTGAACCCGTTCGCACTGGAGAAGGAAATTCCTTTGAAGGAATCCTTAGAGGCCCATGCTATGAGGCTTGCCAAGAAGAAGGGCATGAAGGGAAAGGCCATTCTTTGTGGTGTTGGCGCATCGCACCTTCCTAGATCCGACGGAGTACCTGTGAGTGTGGCAACGGTGTCGCGCCAGGACTCTGATTTGTTGAAGAGGCTGAAGGTGGCTGGGGACGCTGCAAGCCATGTGGAAAGCTCTCGTCTTAAGTGTTGTAGTAGCATATAGATTGTAGCTTCTTTTGTACATATCATTTTGTAAGAACTCATGGTCCTTAATGAAATATTCCTTTTGTTGAATGTGGTTGAGACGTATAATGTTTGTACTTAGTTATCCGTCTTTGAATAAAAAACGTACTTGTTGTCTAAGAATCAAACTGTTACATAAGCGCGAATAATATGTGGAGTTCATAATCATGTATGACCTATCATACTTAAAGTATAATGTCTAAGTATTTTTAACATAATCGTGTATGGTGTGATATGCAGCGTACTGGAAATATCATAGTAAGGAGCCAAGAGTCTTGATTCCTGGTTTTGTTAAATGCGCACAGTATGCATTGTTGCTCATCCATCGTGGAATGTGCATTGAACTTATTCCAACGTCTTGACAATAAGGTGTTTAACAAGGATGCATTATCCAATGTTGATGGGTTTGCAACCCTCTTATTCAATGAGTTATTTAGTAGGTTTACTCATCCTTTTTGACCATCGTGGGTTTAGTAAGTGCATGCACGCCATGTAGGCAAAAGATAAGAATGTTAAGACATAAATAATATGACTAATTGAAATGTGTCACGGAGTTAGCTAGAAACCGCGACATTTTATTAATACTTGCAAGTGTTTGTAATAAGAAGAAAGATATTTGCCTAAGTAAAAAAAAATAAAATCTGTAGACATTTCTAGAGATAACACCGTTTGAGGTTGCAGATGTTCCATGTGCGTGGTAACTCACGACCATCCCTGTCTCGCAGCTTGTACGTGCCTTTTCCTAGTGCGTCAGTGACCTCATAAGGTCCTTTCCACTTCGGTCCAAGTTTTCCTGTATCTTCTGCGTGGCTCGCATCATTGGCGCGATATACAAAGTCGCCTGGTCTGAATGAGACGCTTCGAACTTTGCATCGTAGTATCCCTTCATTTTTGACTTAGCTCTTGCCTTACATACGGCTGCACGCTCGCGCCTTTCTTCTAACAGGTCCAAGTCAATACACCGTTCATCGTCATTGGTTGTAACATTAACTTCAGCAGTGTGAATAGTTGGCATCCCAATTTCGGCTGGTATGACGGCTTCTGTCCCATAGACAAGAGAAAAGGGAGTGTCTCCTGTGCTAATTTTGATTGAAGTGCGGTGCGCCCACAAAACATGCGATAATTCCTCCACCCACCTCCCTTTGTGCTTGTCCAAGGGTGCCTTAATTCCTTCACCCAGACTTCGATTTGCACGCTCGACTAAGCCATTGGTTTGTGGGTGTTTAACCGACGCGAAGTGCTGTGTAATATTTAGCTTTTCGCACCATTCCTTGAAAGGGTTGTCACAGAATTGTTTTCCGTTGTCTGAGATGATTTCCCTAGGTAATCTGAAACGGCATACAATATTTTCCCAAACAAACCGTTTTACCTGATTTCCTGTGATTGTCATGACCGCCTTTGCTTCAATCCACTTGGTGAAATAGTCTATAGCTACTATGAGGAATTTCAATCCTCCTGCTGCAACAAGGAAGGGACCTGCGATGTCGATACCCCATTTATAGAATGGCCATGGCGACGTAATAGGTGTTAGCTCCTGTTGTGGTTGGCGTGGAACGGGTCTGTGAACTTGGCAGTCACCACACTTTCTTATTAAGTCCCGCGCATCACGGTGCATTGTAGGCCAGTAGTATCCTGACCGTAAAGCGCGCGCCACCATGGACCGTGGTCCTGAGTGCATACTACATGAACCAGCGTGGATCTCTCGGAGTACGTAATCTGCTTGAAGGGGTCCTACACATCGAAGCCATGATTGTAGAAATGAACGCCGATATAGTACACTGTCCCGAAGTTCAAACCTCTGTGATGTGTGCCGTACTCGTCGGGCTTCCTTCTACTCTTGGGGTAATACGCCCTTGCTTATAAACTCGATGATTGGGGTCATCCATGTAGGACCTTGTTCCTCTATCACCGTGGATATCTCCATCTCCGAGATGGACTTGCTCTTCAGAGTTTCCACCAATACTTGTTTTGACAGGTACGCAAAGCTCGTGGATGCAATCTTGCTCAGCGCATCCGCCTTTCTATTTTCACCTCTAGGAACTTGTTTGATGGTAAACCTGTCAAAGCCCTGGATTAGGGACTTGGTTTTGCCAAGATATTGAATCATGTTCTCCTCTTTAGCCACATACTCGCCCAACACGTGGTTGGCCACTAGCCGGGAGTCCACATTTGCTTCCAGGTTGCGTATGCCCATTCGAGCTACAATGCGTAATCCAGCGATCAGGGCTTTATACTCTGCCTCATTGTTTGTGGCTGTGAATTCGAAACGCAGTGCGTAAGTGAATTCCATTCCTTCCGGACTTGTGAGGATAAGGCCTGCGCCTGACCCGTCTACGCATGAAGATCCGTCCGTGAACAAGATCCATGGTTCTTGTAGTTCCACCTTGCTTTGTGAAGGTGCTTCCTCAGTGTCCGGTTTCTCGATGATGAAGTCTGCGAGTATCTGCCCCTTAACCGCAGTACGTGGTCTGTAGGAAATGTTATGCTCACCTAGCAATACACTCCACTTCTGTAGACGTCCCGATGCGTCAGGTTTGGAGATAATTTGCTTGATAGGCTGGTCTGTAATCACCGCTATTGGGTGCGTGATAACGCTACACGCGTCGTTCGGGGTCAAAGGAACTTCCTTTTCTTCGAGCAAGTTTTATAACACCCTAGGCAGTGAACCTAATCGTTGTAGTGTAGTATTAGGGTAAGCCATGGGTATTGATATCGTTCTCTAGGGGAATAGGAATGCTAGTGAGAATTTACTACGCTAAGGTTGGGGTTGAGGAAGAGTACTTTTTATCTTTTTATGTTTTTTAGGAATTAGAAAGGTACGAATCTCGGGGTTTGGATTTGGGGGTTGGTATTTCTACCGATTACTCTATTTAACTAATTATCTAATCTAAGGTGTATGTAGTCTATGTCTAATTATTTTGTGCTCGTATGATAGTTTAAAGATGTGCTCACTTAGGTTTTATTACTCCTTAATTATCTCCTATTGATGGTTGAATTGTCACGTCCTTATTCTTAATCGCGTTGTGTGTCTAAAGTCGTAGGGTATGCGTTTATCCCTAACTCTTTGAAACTACCAAAGGGTCTCATCTACAAAATCTCTAGGAATTATAAACTCTAACTCTAAGGTATCTTTGGATGGTTTAGCCTACAACTACTCTAGGTGTTATAGCCTAAGGTTCACAAAGATTAATCAAGCATTAACTACACAACGAATGACCTATCGCATTACTAGATCATTAACAATTAAGATAAGAGACAACAAATCAATATTCAATAATTAAGTTTCATATTCCCTAAGCAAACACACAAGTAAATTAGTTGGACATGGAGAACATGCAAGCATACACACAAATAATTGAAGACATAATTGAATTAATGAAGTAAAACACTTATCTTGTGGTAAGATAGGGTTTGGAACCCTAAAATAATGTACAAGACAGCCTTGGTTCGGTTTAGGTTTTTACTCCAAAAGACTACACACTGAAAACTGAAAAATTCGGATTCTATATATAAGATTACAATCGCGACGGCGTCACCTTATGATTTGTGACGCCGTCGGGTCGCCGTCATTAGGGTTTCATCTTGGCCACGTTATTCTTGCGACGGCGTCACCTTATGCTTGTGACGCCGTCCCCTTCAGTCTCTGACGCCGTCTGGATCAAATCTAGGCCGTCTGAGTTGCGACGGCCTACTCTTTTAAAGCCTGACACCGTCACTTGAAAATAAGCAATTTGGCTACTGTCCCGTCACAGAAGTGCTCCGACGGCGTTGCAAATAACACCTGACGCCGTCCCCTTGTATTTCAGCAGCTTGAGTGTCTTGATTCTTGACTTTGGCCATTTTCTTCGTATATCCACGCCTTTTCGTCCAAATAAGTGCCATTCTAGCAATTTGCCTTCAAGAGACCTAAAAAGTGAAAAGGAATGATATTAAGTAATAACGGATATAAAAGTCCCCCTCAAAAAGGTACATTTTAAAACCTTATCAAATATCCCTACACTTGGTATTTGCTTGTCCTCAAGCAAATGTGCTTTTAGCCAATTAATTTATAAGTTAGGGGTCATGAAGCATTGGTTTAGAACAATCCACAACACATATAAGCCCCGCAAAAGTCATAACAAGCACGGAAATTACATACTAGCACCTCACATGGGGTGTTTGGATACTCACATCTCTCGGGTGTATATGAAATATAACAAGTTGGAAATGGAAGATAAACACTCATTAACCGGTCCTAGTACATAGATTACCATAGGCTTGAGAATAGATCAAACCTCCATCGCTTTGGCGTAAGCACCTAGGAAAGACTATCAAAAAGGTCGGGGTGTAATGTGAGGCTTACGGTAGGGAAACAAAGGGTTTGGTGGGATAGGCTATTTAGTGGTGGCAAGTCAAAAATCTCTATGTTACAAGCATACGAAGAATGGCGTTGCTAAGCCAAGACTCGACACTCTAAACTCTAGCTAACTGAAACAAACAAACATAAATTGAAAGATAGATGTAGGATGGTAGCCCGTTTTTTTTTTTTTTTTTTTTTTTTTTTTTTTTTTTTTTTTTTTAACACTCTATTTTTTTCTTTTCTCTTTTTCTATTTTTTTTTCGATTTTTTTTTCATACACTTTTACTCTACCATCCTCTACGGTAACATCAAAATGATAGAGATTTATAGGCACATCCCTACACTTGAGTTTTTATTACTCTAACACTAATTTGACCCGAATTGAAAAGATCAAAACACTTGGGGTACGCTATTACGCAAATAAGGGAATTTAACGTTCCCTTCCAGTCATTTCATAAACTTTAACTTTTCCCATGAGTCCCAATCGTCCCAAAACTGTATACAAAGGATATGACTCGACTTAGCAACTCATGCAAGCAACTAGATAATTGAACTAAGGGTTTGGGGTGATAACAATAATGCACTAAAAGTGAGTGCATACAAGGTAGGCTAAGGCGATTTGGGTGTACATTTGGGGGTGGGGTGTAAACAATGCTCTTCATTGATATTCCGGAAAACCGAAACATCACGAGATCCGCGAAAAAGATAGGCTCTGAGGGGTTAACTAGGGGTATCGTGTACTAAAGATGAGTACAACGCAAAGGTGTGGGGGAATTACTCAACCGATGTGGAAGAAGTAATTATATTACGGGTATCAAACAAGGGTTATCCTAATTCCTCTTATCATTTAGTTATTCCTAACTACACAAGTGTAGTCTTACTAGCAATCTCGGGATGCATCACAAAACAAGTTCTAGAATCTAATATGCTACCGGTTCACACTCTAAGCATTAAAGATGAATGCTTTAATTCCTACTAATCTAAGGGCGATCCTCACATTTTGGGTGGAATTTAGGTGGTAAAGGGTTTTTTGTGCTAGTCATATAACTTCCTATCCGTGAGACGCTTTTGTTAAGACTAATGGCCCACTCCTATATGTCATGAAAAATTTTAAATTTGGTGCCAAAATTACCCTAACCGACATTTTCTCATGGTTTATTACACAAATACAATTGGACAAAGCAAATAGTCAAGGATAAGCATAGTTTCAAAGTTCCCGTTTTAGTTTCCCTCCCTACACTTAAACTGAACATTGTCCCCAATGTTCCCCAAAAGTATCAAAGTTATGATAATAGAAGGTAATTAAAAATGAAAGAAACTAATACTCCCATGATTAGCTCGGTAGGATCCGTGTAAAGTGGTGGTTAAATCCTTTCCAAGAAAAATGTATGTTTGAAAAGCTCCTTCCAATCTTTTGTTTCTTCTTCTTGATAAATAAAACCTGCACACTTGAAGAAAACAAACGAAACCTTCGCGTAAAATCGACGGTAATAATATATATAAGACTATACTAAACTAGGATATAATGCTTGTGGAATGGATGTTTACAGAATTTCTGGAAAATTAAGACTTGGAAAATTCCAAAAATTTATAAGTAGTTCAGAAAACGAGAAAAAAGTAATATGTTGTTTTTACTCCTTCCTGACGCCGTCAGGTTGCGATCCTGACGCCTTCAGGTTATCCTGACAAAAACTGGTCTGCGATTTTCTGGAAAAATTTCTGAAAAATTTACATCTTTAGAATCTGGAAAAATTTCTGCAAAACATTCATTATGACTCGATACAAGCATTTGACTCGAACAAACACACACATATATCTTTTAATTAATTGTTATTCTCATGTTTACGTTTCTTTTGAAAACGTGTGTAATCCTCCCTACACTTATCCTCTTTGTAAAATACTTTTATATGCAATTAAGACGAGGTTAAAAACAAAATAAAGCATTTTTACAAATTTAAACATGAGAATAAGCAATCACTAAAAGATATATGACACTAACAAGCAAACAATTAAGCATGGGTTGCCTCCCACGAAGCGGTTTTCTTTATTTATGAGTCTTGTAGCTAGACTCGTAGTCGTGCTCCTACGTATCGATATAAGTAAGCCTATCCTTAACAATATCATAAGGATCAAACTTGTCATTTAAGTTCCTAGTAGTATGTTCGGTTCGATATGCCTTTTCAAACTTCTCTCCATCGGGATCATAGATTGTTATCCTAATGTGCCATTCTCCATTACCATCACTAGGCGGTCTATCCCAATCCCACTTATGTTTAGGCTTCTCAATTTTCCACTTATTCATGACAAGGTTGACGGGAAAGCTTCCTAGGAACTCGGTCATCTTCCTAAATACTAAGGCGTCCTCGAACGGGTTCACTTCCATGTCCTTAGCCATTTCTTTTTCATGGAAAGTTGCTTTACTAGCAAAGGCTTCATCTAAGTAGAAAGGTCGTTGGGGACCTATGAGGTTCTTATCTATCCAAGGTCCATATCTAGAAGGCGTTCTATCCAACCTAATCTCATGTGGGATTTCCTCTTCTTTGTAGTACGTATGCTTTTTGACATCGTAAATTGACCTAGCACTCCCCTCTCCTACCACTAAATTGGACATCTTACAATCGATGATAGCACTAGCGGTAGCTAAGAATCCTCTTCCTACTAGTAATGGGCATGTCGGGTCCTTATTCATGTCTAGCACATGGAAATCGGCCAAAAGAGTCAACTCTCCTACGTGTACTACCATGTCTTTTATTATCCCTACCGAATATGCAACACTACCGTCCGCTAGACCTAAGATAGTTTTCGTTGATTCTATCTTACCTAAGTTAAGGCTTCTATGGAGGGACAACGAAACAAGATTGATGCATGATCCTAAGTCGGCTAGAGCATCGAGAGGTTTGGAAGTTCCAAGCCTACACAGAAGAGTAAATAGCCTAGGATCGTCTAACTTCTTAGGTAGATTATTTCGCACAAAGGCGGACCCATGTTTTCCAAGTTAAAGTTCTAACTCATATGTTTCTTTTAAAGCATTATAATAAGGTGCATGAGCTAAGACTTCAAGAACCGGTTTTTCTTGATGGAGTTCCTTGTACTCCTCCTTTAGATTAGGATTGGGTTCTTGGTTGACGGGTTTCTCAAGAGTAGGTTCTACCAATGGTGCAGGGCCTTGGTACCTCATTTTGGATGGCTTGGAACCCTTGTTGATAGCATTTACCGAGTGAACCATTGGGTGTGAGGGACATGGATGTGCACTCTCCCATGGTGAACAAGAACATGAAGTTGACAAAATCGAATTCACTTTTGGGTTCTTTATAGTATCACTTGGGAGTGCTCTAATTTCCCATTCATTAAAGGCTTTTAAGAGGGCATCAAGCTTGTTTGTCATCTCGCCTTGTCTTCGCTTAAAATCGGCTTCAAGCTTAGTCAATCGAGTCTCTTGAGATGACATGAATCTAGATGCAATCGCCTCAAGATTAGTGGGGTTTCCGGTGTTTAGAGAATTGAACCTATTAGGTGGACTAGATGAGCTTTGGGGTGTGCTTGAGTTTTGGTTCCACTTAAGGTTAGGGTGATTTCTCCATGAGGGGCTGTATGAGTTTCCTAAGTTGTTTTATTCAGGCTTGAAAGTGTACCACTTCTCTCCCGCTCCGTCGGTACGCGTGGAGGCGTAGTCCGCAAAAGCTTGTTCGGGGAGTCTTGTGCAATCACGAGTGTCATGGGGACCACTACATAACTCACAAGGTAGAGTGATTTTATTCACTTGATGTGAAGACTTAGGATTTTCGTAGGAACTCATTAGGAATTTTACTTGATCTTCAAGTTCGATCATCCTACGGTCGGAAGATTGTGAGTCAATTGGAGGCAAGGAGATTGCCTTTACGGTTTTGGGCAACTCACGGGGGTCATTTCAACTTTCGTTGTCATAGAGAGCAAGGTCCTCTATTATACCCCATGATTCTTCCGCGGTGAGATCACCAAGTTTTCCACCGGCCGCTTGGTCAATGGATTGCTTGGTGGGGAAGTTGACATGATCGTAGAAGAGTTGGACTTGGAGCCAAAGATCAATGTCATGATGAGGGACTTTATGAAGTAAGTCCTTGAATCGAGTCCATGCTTCGTAGAGAGATTCACCTTGACATTGTTGGAACATCAAGATGTCATTCCTAAGCTTAGTGGTTCTCCCCGGTGGGAAAAATTAAGCAAGGAAGCGAGAGGTGAGATCATCCCAACTTGAGATGGAGCCGGCGGGAAGTCGCTCAAGCCAATTACTAGCTTGGTCCCGTAGAGAGAATTGGAAGAGACGCAGACGCGTGGTCTCCTGAGTAGTAGCATCAAGGTCAATGGAATCGAAAATTTTAAGGAAATCCCTAAGATGCTGATTAGGATCTTCGGAACGAAGTCCATGGAATGCACATCCGTTTTGCACCAACCGGATGGTGTCGGATCGCAGGGCCGTAGTTTGGGCTTGGTCGGGAAGCTCAATGGTGTTCCTATAGCCTAGGTGGCTTGGTCTCGAGTATTCACCAAGAGTACGGGCTCTTGGCGGGTCATTTGGTGGTAGGTTGATGAATGGTGGTTGGTTATCACCTTCCATGATGAAAAGTGATGGGATTACGAACAAAGGTCACGAAGAAAGGGGATAGACTATGAGGAAGCTAAAAATGAGAAAAAAATTTACATGATAGGAATCAAGCAAAGAAACCTAAACGAGGTGGACTACTAACTAGCTATTCTATTCCCCGGCAGCGGCGCCAAAAACTTGATAACGCTACACGCGTCGTTCGGGGTCAAAGGAACTTCCTTTTCTTCGAGCAAGTTTTATAACACCCTAGGCAGTGAACCTAATCGTTGTAGTGTAGTATTAGGGTAAGCCACGGGTATTGATATCGTTCTCTAGGGGAATAGGAATGCTAGTGAGAAGTTACTACGCTAAGGTTGGGGTTGAGGAAGAGTACTTTTTATCTTTTTATGTTTTTTAGGAATTAGAAAGGTACGAATCTTGGGGTTTGGATTTGGGGGTTGGTATTTCTACCGATTACTCTATTTAACTAATTATCTAATCTAAGGTGTATGTAGTCTATGTCTAATTATTGTGTGCTCGTATGATAGTTTAAAGATGTGTTCACTTAGGTTTTATTACTCCTTAATTATCTCCTATTGATGGTTGAATTGTCACGTCCTTATTCTTAATCGCGTTGTGTGTCTAAAGTCGTAGGGTATGCGTTTATCCCTAACTCTTTGAAACTACCAAAGGGTCTCGTCTACAAAATCTCTAGGAATTATAAACTCTAACTCTAAGGTATCTTTGGATGGTTTAGCCTACAACTACTCTAGGTGTTATAGCCTAAGGTTCACAAAGATTAATTAAGCATTAACTACACAACGAATGACCTATCGCATTACTAGATCATTAACAATTAAGATAAGAGACAACAAATCAATATTCAATAATTAAGTTTCATATTCCCTAAGCAAACACACAAGTAAATTAGCCGGACATGGAGAACATGCAAGCATATACACAAATAATTGAAGACATAATTGAATTAATGAAGTAAAACACTTATCTTGTGGTAAGATAGGGTTTGGAACCCTAAAATAATATACAAGACAGCCTTGGTTCGGTTTAGGTTTTTACTCCAAAAGACTACACACTGAAAACTGAAAAATTCGGATTCTATATATAAGATTACAATCGCGACGGCGTCACCTTATGATTTGTGACGCCGTCGGGTCGCCGTCATTAGGGTTTCGTCTTGGCCACGTTAGTCTTGCGACGGCGTCACCTTATGCTTGTGACGCCGTCCCCTTCAGTCTCTGACGCCGTCTGGATCAAATCTAGGCCGTCTGAGTTGCGACGGCCTACTCTTTTAAAGCCTGACACCGTCACTTGAAAATAAGCAATTTGGCTACTGTCCCGTCACAGAAGTGCTCCGACGGCATCGCAATTAACACCTGACGCCGTCCCCTTGTATTTCAGCAGCTTGAGTGTCTCGATTCTTGACTTTGGCCATTTTCTTCGTATATCCGCGCCTTTTCGTCCAAATAAGTGCCATTCCAGCAATTTGCCTTCAAGAGACCTAAAAAGTGAAAAGGAATGATATTAAGTAATAACGGATATAAAAGTGATCAAATAAGGGCTTAAACGACCCCTCAAAAAGGTACATTTTAAAACCTTATCAGTGCGCCTGGAAGTACCTGCGTAGCCGTTTGGCGGCGAATACTAATGCTAGGACCAACTTTTCCATTGCGCTGTAGTTAATCTCCGTTTTCTTGAGTGCTTTGCTTACAAAATACACTGGTGTTTGTACTGAATTCCTGTCTGTTAGTAGCACCGCGCTGACTGCTCCATGGGTTGCTGACAAATACATAATTAATTCTTCCCCTGGGCGAGGCGCAACTAGCATGGGGAGTGCTGCTAAATGCTATTTAAGTTGTATGAAAGCTTCTTCTGCTTCCGTAGTCCAGCGAAAGTCTCCCTTTTTTGTACACTTCTTGAGTGTTTTGAAGAGAGTGAGTGACTTGTCTGCTGATTTGGACAAGAATCTATTCAAACCGGCCAGTTTTCCGTTTAGAGATTGGGCTTCTTTCAACGTGCATGGTGAAGGAAGTTGGATGACAGCCTTCGTTTTTTCTGGACACGGTTTGATGCCATCGGGCTCTATCAGATATCCGAGGAACATGCCTTCTGTAGCGCCAAAAGTGCATTTCTTAGGAGTTAGCTTCATGTTGATCTTTTTTAGTGTCTTAAATGTTTCCTCAATGTCACGCACCAATTCATATTCTGTATGGCTTTTTATTACAAGGTCGTCAACATAAACCTCTAGGTTGCTGCCCACTTGTCTTTCAAATGCGTTATCAACCAACCGCTGGTAGGTGGCACCTGCATTCTTTAAGCCAAAGGGCATCTTAGTATGACAGTAAACGCCTTGGCTTGTATGGAAGGCCATTTTTTCCTCATCTTCCTTAGCCATCTGGATTTGGTGATATCCTTTGTATGCGTCTAGGAAGCATTTAAGTGGGTATCCACACAAAGATTCTACCTTCCAGTCTATCTCCGGTAGCGGGTAGCAGTCTTGTGGACATGCCTTGTTGAGATCTGTGAAGTCAACGCACATCCTCCAACTACCATCGCTCTTCTTGACCATCACTGGGTTGGAAAGCCAGTCATGGTAGTAGACCTCTCGCATGATACCTGCATCCACAAGTTTATGTACTTCTGCCAGAATTGCTTGTGCGCGCTCTAGAGCCTGGCCACGCTTCTTCTGTCGTACTGGGGAGTATCCTTGTCGGATTCTCAACTTGTGTTCTGTAATCGAGCATGGTACGCCGGTCATGTGCTTTGGTTCCCATGCAAAGATATCCAGGTTTTTTTTGCAAGAGTGAGCACACAGCTGCCCTGCCGTTATCAGATAGCGATCCCCCAATCGATACTTCTTGCTCTGGATAATCATGATGAATTGCAACCTTCAGGTTTGACACTTTAGTTGCGCGCTGTTCTGGAATGTGTGCCGTCTCACATGTAATTGTGTTACATTCTCCAGGTGGTACGGTGGTATTGTAGAGAGTAACAATGCCTCCCTCCACTGGGATTTTGAGCATCCCGTGTGCTGTAGACGGTACTGCGCGTATGGCTGAAATTGCTGGTCTTCCAATAATGCCATTGTATGGCGAAGGGGATTTGATCACCATAAAAGTCATCCAGGCTGTCGTGGAGTGTTCCTTATTGCCAACACTGACTAGTAGGCGTATTTGCCCCATGGGCCATATCTTTTCTCCTGTAAAACCAGTCAACGACGTCCTGACTGGGCTTAATTGACTTCGTATCTCAGGTCGCAGTCGTTTGAAACAATGTTCATACATTATATCTGGGGATGCTCCTCCATCAACATACATGCGGTGGATATCGTGACCCCTGCGTTAATTTCAATGGTGAGCGGTTCTACTACTGCGTTGTCCGCAGCCAAGGTGGGGAAAGAGATTTCGCTTCCACGGGAAAACTTTTGGCTGATCTTCTGCCTAGTCATTCGCTGCCATGATTGTATCATGTAGATGGTATCAGCCTTATCTTTAGGTACTTCTTTCTTGTTTCCAGTCTTTTACTTATCTTTCCCTTCGTTGATGTTTTTAACCAAATGGTCCAATCTGCCTTCTTTTACTAGTTTATCAATTAGTTGGCGCAATTGGACACATTCGTTGGTGGTGTGGCCCTTCTGTCCATGACAGTCGCAGTATCCACTCCCCACGCGCCGATCCTCTGGGTGCGCATTGGTGGGGGCCTTGGGAAATTCGCGCTTTCCGTCACGAATATCTCCTTTGGTGTCTTGGTCAGCGGGGTATATCTGTCATTATCTCGTCCGCTCCCCTGACCGCGGTAGTTCTTGTTGCGGTTGCTACTTTGGTCAGTGGATTGTCTCCGAGGCTG
This sequence comes from Chrysanthemum seticuspe, assembly GCA_019973895.1. Taxonomy (NCBI): domain Eukaryota; kingdom Viridiplantae; phylum Streptophyta; class Magnoliopsida; order Asterales; family Asteraceae; genus Chrysanthemum; species Chrysanthemum seticuspe. The sequence continues at coordinate 24,512,511 of BPTQ01000002.1, forward strand.
TTCTTGTGACCTATAGTTTGAGTAACCTTTCTTACTGTCCGCTGCGACAGCTTCTCCTTGGATAAAGGACCTTGTGCGCCTCATAAGTTCATCAAAGGTTTGGGGGACTCTGTCGTTCAGCCTTTTGATGAGTTCTGGGTTATTGATCCCGTTCATGAACCCTGAGATTTTTAGTATTTCGAGGCATGCCTTAACATGTATGCACTCATCTTTGTAGCGCTCCACATAAGCGCTTGTAGATTCCCCCTGGCGCTGTTTTATCCTGGCGAGTTCGACAGGGTTTTTGGCGCACTTCCTCCTTTGAGTGAAGTTCAGGCGAAATGCCTTCCGCAACTCTTCAAAGCCATCAATGCTTCTGCGTGGAAGCTTACTGAACCAGTTTCGGGCGTTTCCCACTAATGTGGAATTGAACATGTGGCACCACACAGGCTGTGGCCAATTTTCGATGGTAGCAGCTGATTCAAAAATTTTTAGGTGATCGTCTGGATCACCTGTTCCATCATATGTTTTCACATTGGCGGGCATGCGCCTTCTCTTATTTTTTGAGAAATCGCTGATGCGCCGAGTGAACGCATCCACCTTTTGGTGGCGCCACGGAAGAGACATGTCTTCCTCCTCCTGGTTGCGATACTTTCTCCTGGACTTCCAGTGTCCTGTTTCGCTGTCCTCGTTATCCGAGGAGTTACTAGAGGATGAGCTTTCCCTCTTTCGACGCTTGTGCTGACTGTCCTCAGAATCCGCACTTGAAGGGCTTTCACTTGGGGAGTACCGTCGTCCAAGTCTGTCATGGACCCTGCAGCTACCAAGCCTAGCGTGGACATTGGTACGCCATCCATCCTCTTCGTGTTCTTCCAGATACTGCATGTCAGCTGCTTCATCGTTCTCAACTCTCCTCCCAATCCTGGTAAACACTGGGGGTTGGCGGCTATCCCTTCCGCGCTTTTCCTTCTGATGACGCGGTGGAGATGTCTCATACTTTGGGCCGAAATTGAGTCGGGCTTGCAAACTCCGACCTGATCTCTTTTTTGCTTCCTCTTGCATGAGAGCAGCCAAGGTTTCGTAGTTTTGAGACACGAAATCATTTGGCGCTAGTTCCGGCATAACCCCTTCTAGAGCAAGGGTGTCTGTTTCTACCACTAGACCCTTGTTTCGGTCAGGTGCGTCTGGCGCTTTTGTGAGGTCTGTTTCTAGCACCGATTGGAGAGGAGTGGTAAAAGGGGTGCGCAGTGGACCTTCTACGCTAGTGGTGGTTGTGGTGGCCTGGGTTGTCCCAGATCTGGGCCTGATCCTTGGTTCCACCGTTGGGAAGACCAGATCTGGGCCTGATCCTTGGTTTCTGATAGCACTGGTTGTTCCAGAGATTTGTTTAGAGGCTGATCCACTTTGTTGCTTCTTCCCATGCAGGTCGCCATGCGATCGCTGGCTTAGGTTTCCATGCTTCGTCATTCTAGTTCTTAGTGATTGGTCCCACGAATGGCGCCACTTGTTGATACAAAAGTTGGGCGTTCCTTGTTTGGACTCCGGTTCCCGTATCAATTGGATCTTGATGCTTGAGACCTGCTCACTAAGTAAACTGAAAACACCGTTAGGCTTATCGTGGGATTGTCTCCCACGATTATCCTCCGGCGTGAGAGTAAGTAATCGGTTTTAGTTGAGAGTTAGGGTTTTAGATCGTACCTTTAATGAGGGCTGGGATGCCCTTTATATACACACGAAACCCTTATTGATTTCGTGTTCCCCAAACTTCGGCGTATCCCGCCTAAGTCGGTTATTAAACACTTATCTCCCAAGATAAGAGATATCCGATATCATAAGCCATAAATAACTTTGGGTTTGGGCCTTCGTGAGCCCAAACCGTTATCGGGTTAGCCTAGTCGTACTGGGCTCGTTAGTAGCGGTCATCGGTCGGGTTCGTGACCCGAATGCGGACTATACGTCATCATTTTTAAAATGTCTCATTTAGAGGTCTTTTTCTATTACTATCTCTTGTTATAACGAAGTAGCACCCCAGTGACATTATTTTCCGCTGCGATATTTTGGGGGTGTTACACTATATTTGTTTAAGAATGTTTGTACGTTTGAGACTGACCATCTATACGCGAAGCCTGAATAAGTTGTTTTGTATAATCTGATATGCAACTGCTTATTTGATTATTTGTGGCCAAATGAGGTTTTTTATGTGTGTACTTTTCGTTTTTAAGGTATGAATCTTGTTTGTTTGAGTGTGAAGGAACTGAAAGATGATGAACACGATATAACGTTGTAGTTTCAACAATGGGTGGATGCCATGTAAGAAAATAAACTCCAACTGTTTGTTTGAAATTTTAACTTTCTCAATTATATAAACTGATTGTCATCTTTATATGTGCAGGTTGAGAAAGATTTTATATGATGCAAACAATGTTATCTGTTGCAGACATGGTTTGGGACATTCCTTCCTGTGGTGATTAACGGATCGTTTGGATTTATCGTTCCTATGTTCTACAATAATCTACAAAATTGCTACAGTTTTTACCTTGATTTTGCCATGGTTTCTTCTTAAACCAACTTATAAGTCAGATTCGTTACTGTACAGTACTTAAAAATTTTTGGTTGCGGATAGGTCAATTTTGTATTTTATTAATTCTTTGCACTTTAACGTCATTTCTGTGTGTCGAATATGTGAACTAACTTTTGTAAGTTTGTTGTATTATTGTAGGCTTACCTTTAGCCCTGGATAAAACACGACATCATGGTTCTCGCATTTCAAACACCACGACCTGTTTCTCGCATTTCAGCTTCCAAAGATTATGGAGTTGCTACGACTCATATTCAGGGTGCTTTTTGTACCAATATCTTCTCAGCGACCTTTCAATTGATTTATTTGGTTACGTTGCACTTTCTTATTATGCATGTTGCTTATGAGTTGTCTCATTTATCAACAACAGCGTATTTTTTACCCGGGTTTATGGCTATGAGATACATTAACTATGGTATTGCAATTAGTGACGTAATTTGATTCCACAAGGTTACCTTATTGTGCGGTTATTTAAAGCTCACAATAGTTCTCTTAATACACCCCCGCAGTTTGAGCGGGAGGCCTTTGAACATTCAAACTAGATCAGAAATCAAGAAGCAAAGTAGCATGAAGTCCTTAGTTAAGATGTCAACATACTGAAAACGAGATGGAACATGAAGCACCAACTTGTCCTGAAACAACATAATCACGGACGAATTGAATGTCGATCTTAATGTGTTTCGTACGTTGACGTTGAACATGATTTGTCGATAAATATACGGCGCTGACATTATCACAATAGACAATAGTAGCTGTAGATAAAGGGTTATGAAGCTCACGCAGCATATTGTGAATCCAAGTTGTCTCAGCTACCAAATTAGCAACACCATGATATTCGGCCTGAGCACTGGACCGAGACAACGTCACCTGTCGCTTAGCAGACCAAGATAAAAGATTGTCACTAAGAAAAAAACAATAACCTGAAGTGAAGCGGCAAGTGACCGGGCACCCCGCCCAATCAGCATCCGTGTAAGCAATAAGCTGAGTCATAGAAGAAACATGTAGCTGAAGACCATGATCAAGTGTACCATGAAGATAGCGTAATATACGCTTTAAAGCTATGAAATGTGGCTCACGAGGGTCGTGCATATATAAACAAACCTGCTGAACCGCATACAACATATCCAGGCGTGTAAAGGTAAGATACTGAAGTGCACCAGCTAGACTACGATACAACGTAGGATCACTAAACAGCTCACCATCAAGTCCAAGCTTGGACTCTGTATCAACAGGAGTTTGGCATGGATTACAGTTTTGCATATGAGCTTTCTCAAGAATCTCCTCAGCAAATTTGGACTGCGATAAAAGCATGCCAGACACAGTACGTGTAGTAGAAATACCAAGAAAATAATTAAGAGAACCAAGATCAATCATTGCAAATTTACCATGAAGAGCAATAATAATACGCTGTAACAATGGAGTTGAAGAAATAGTTAAGATAATATCATCCACATATAATAATAAGTAAGCCGTATAGGCCCACTATGGTAGACAAAAAGCGACGCATCCGTTTGCTATGCTGAAATCCGATACGAGTAACAAATCGTGAAAACCGCTGAAATGAGCTCGAGGGGCTGAAATGGGTGTAGGATTTGGGGCTGGAGTGGAGGCCAACATGGGTGTGTTTGAGTGCTGAAATAGGGGCTGAAGTGTGTGCGGTTGGGGGCTGAAATGGGTGGGTTTGGGTGGTGAAATAGGGCACAAATGGATGTGTTTGGGACCGAAGTAGGGGCTTAAATGGGCCAGTTTGGTGACTGAAATGGGTGTGGATTTGGGGGCTGAAATAGGGGCTGCGACAGGTGTATTTGGGGCCTGAAATGGGTGGGTTTGCGGTGATGAAATGGGGCTACAATAGGTGTGTTTAGGGGCTGTAGTGTGGGGTAAAATGGACATATTTTTGGGGTTGAAATGGGCGTGGGATTGGCAGCTGAGATGGATGTGTTTCGGTGCTGAAATGGAAACTGAAGCTAGTGTTAAAGTGCGTTGAAACGGGTATGTTTGGGTGGGTTGGGGCGATGAAATATCCCCTGATCTCCAAAGGCGAATGTTTGAATTTGAAACAGGTGAGTATTTCATAACTGCTTAATACTTTTCGTCATCCGTTAGTGATCCAAATTAGAATATATTGTGGTTATTGTTGGACCGTTTAATGTCTTGGATGCCAAAAGGATTAAAAGCCTGCAATATTCTGGTTTGGGCCAACAAACCCATCAGGCTGCAGAAACGGTTAGTAGGTTTATAATAGTTACAACGATTAGTTTAGGATCATGTCTTTTACTTTTATATTGAAACGTTGTGTTGCTTCTATCACATCCTTCAATAAGTATATACAGTAAAACCTCTATAAATTAATACTCGATAAATTAATAACCTCGATAAAATTAATAATTTGTCCGGTCCCAACTTGGGACCAGTACAAATTTAGACCCCAATCGATAAAATAATAAGATAATAATTTTTTTGAAACCCCAGTGTATATATATTAGTCCCAACGAAAGTATAAATTAATAATTACTAAAAATTTCATATATATGTGTGTGTGTGTGTATGTGTAAGAGAGATACACTCAAAATCCTAAGATTGTTTAGTAAAAAATGAATCCATAGTCACTTGTTTTTTATTGAACTTCAAATCTATATTGTTTATCTTACAATCTCCTTATTGCACTAAAGAGTTGGTGCGTTGTCTTCTCGTATTGCAACAAAAAGTGTTAATTTTATTTTCATAAAGTGTGAATGTTAATTCATAAAATGTTAATTGAAACTTGTTTTTCAAATTTATTTCGTCTCTAATGAGTATACATTGTAACTAGCTAGTATATTAGACTTGAAAATTTAATGATCATAAGTAAAACCTCTTTAAATTAATAAATTATTAATTTATCGATATAATAATATCTCGTTAAATTAATAAAATATCCCGGTCCCAACACTATTAATTTATAGAGGTTTTACTGTATATGATTCATTGTAACAGTTTTCATTAACCCTATTCCATTTAATATAAGTTTCTTTTAGGGTTCAACCCATCACTTGTTCTCTTTTATTTCTTGTTCGATTGATATCATGATGTTGCTTTATCAAATTCGATCCTGGAAATCCATCACAGAACCTGTTGAACAGTTATAGTCCTTGTTTGGATCGACAACGCAATAAGTTTGAGCTTGGAAATAGGTATATGCATTCGTGTTGCAACACGTTCTGTGTAGAAAATAAGTAATGTTACAGTGCATTAATAATTGTGACCCTTTTTTATTCACATTTAACCAAGTATACTATCTATTGTCACTAATTATTCTTTTTTTTTAAATCTATGGGTACAAGAATGTGAAGAAGGGAACACGTCTTTCGCATTGCTGACTTATAAACTTCGTGGTCTCTTTATTTGCACAACTTTAGTTTTCGTGCATATCGTTGTGCAAACGATATGCTTTGGCCACTAATCTATACTCTAACCATCTGTTTGTTTTTTCCCACAGGTTTTGAATTGGTGAGCATTTACCTTCACTTACATGTATAACACCTTCTTAATTGTTCTTCACGTCTTTTTTTCGGTTATATAAGAGGATTCGTGTTTGTTAATGCATATCCCTTCAGCCCTTTCCTTCTCATTATGTAGCAAAATTATCACCCTAATAAGGGTTTCAATTGCACTTACAATGATAACCAAATGGAGAACCAAGCACAATGAAATTATAATTATTTACGCAGCCTATTATTTTGCTTTTTGCCATACATTGCTAAGAAAGCACCGAGATTATGTACTTACGATTGGTTTATTTTTCAGAGTGGATTAGCGGATCCTTCGTTAAGTGTTGCAGCTTCACATGCATGTTGGTGCTAGCGAGCACTTTCAAACTGTTGATGGTAATATCTGCTCCGGGGCCAAAGTTTTTGAAGAATGCTGATCCATGTTGAGTATCCTCCATTGGGTCGGTTTGCTATGAGGGATATGAGACAGACAGTTGCAGTTGGTGTGATCAAGAACGTGGATAAAAATGATCCAACTGGTGCCAAAATCACCAAAGCTGCTATCAAGAAAAAAATAAATTTTTTAGTTTAACAATCTGGATTTTAGTTTGAACTCTTTGTTTTGCCACCGATCAATTTCATTTTTAGGAATGGTGTTTCTGTTACTTTTTCTGGTTCTTACCTGGGTGTGAGGCGGTGGCGTGGTTGTATCTATTCTGGTGTCTCCTTACATTGAAACATTTGAATTTAATGGTTTACTTGGTTTTACGATTTTATCTGTATCTTTCATCGTTCTAAAGTATTGCAACGTCTAGAAGCAACAATTATCATGAAAGCAGCCGTCACCACAATGTTCCAAAGCGAGTGAAGCGTCTATTTTTTCATATGAATATACCTGCCATGAAAAATTAAGGTCACATAATTCACTTACTAAACTTTCATCATTTAACACCTCACTTTCTAAAATTAAGTGTTATTCACTTTTCTAATAACAATCTCACACACCTTTACCACCCTTTACTTGAACTTTGCGATGCTTGGGCTGCTTCACTAATGTCATTAGAGATATCAGGTATATATTATTTTCTTTGGTTCTAAACTTTGAGCCTTAAAAATCTTTGTCAAATAGGTAACAAACGTCAAATTAACAACTCATCATTAAATAATAGGTGTATAAGATTAGTTGTACAAAAGTTTAAGACCATAAAGTTAATTGGGACTTCACCAATTCATGTTCTATCATGCATAAAGTCATACAAAAATTACTTACAAAATACTTATGCGAAAACCTAGAAAAATAAAACTATATTTACTAATACACACAAAAAGCCCCGCCACAACCGGACTACCACAACCACGAAGTACTAATTAGGCTCAAGAAACCACGAAGTACTAATTAGGCTCAAGAAACCACCATGTTGTGTTGGAGTTGGGAGACCTTGGAGCATACTTAAATCTCTTTCTTGTTGTATATCTTCATCACAAATTAGTCTTACACCAAACTCCTTCACCTCATAACCTTCATTATTCTCTTCAAAACAAAATGTAACAAAATTCTTTGCTTCCTTCCAATACCATTTATTCCGCGTATAATACAACCATATCATATATGAATCTTGGATTCCTATTACCTTATTCTTATTGTTAAAATGATCTTCTGTGATCATAGAAGCTCCATCAAAGTTCTTTACAGAGTATCCTTTAAATTCTTTGAAAGGCTTTTTGCACTTGAAAACGACACAAGTTCCAAATCCCCTAAACTTATCATAACACCAATCTGATGGTAATTCAACCTTTACATGATTTTCCCTACTTCTATTTGTAAACCACTCTGGAATGCTATTCCCATGATATCGTATATCTAAAACAGAATAGATATTGTCTTGCAGGAAGAATTCACATCTGTTAATTTTGAAACCCAAATACCAGAGGAAAGCAGAATTCACATCTGTTAGCTGGTGAATAGAGCCTTGGGAAGTTATAGATGAGTCAAGACACTGAGCAATCGATATAGACCCCTCGCTATCAACGGTAACATTCTTAAACAGCTTTGGACAATTTCTGAAATCATTTATCCTATGCCTTATTTGGTCTTTAGATGATCCGGACACTTCTCTTAACGAGGTGCAATCAGAGGCATTAATTTTCCATACACTAGGTGGAAGTTCGGCCAACACTTCCAGCTTCTTGCAACCATCAACATAAAGATGTTGAAGATGAGAAAGTTGACTCAAATTTCCAGGCAACCTAGTAAAATGGTTCCCTTTTAAGTTTAGACCCGTTAGACATGATAAGCCTCCAATGCTCTCAGGCACTTGTTCTAAATTGCAGTAGCTTAAATTCAGTTTCTTTAACATATGTAAACCTGCCAATGAAACTGATCTTTGGGGATGTTGTTGTTTACTTAGTAAACCAAAAGGAGCAGTGATTAAAGTCCACCATCTAGGTTGAATCTTCCCTTGGCCACCGAATGACAATGATTCAAGGTTTATTAGAGAGGATACAAAAGAAGGAAGTTGTGTAATGGCATCCGTTTCCACTATACCTGGAAAATTCTGAAGCCGTTTGCAGTCTCTCAGATTTAACACAACAAGCCTCTTGAGCATTCCAATTGAGGAATGAACGCTAACCAAATTCACACAACCTTCAAGACTTAGCTCTTCGAGATTTGTAATCTCTGAGAAGTCAGGAGTGGTTGTTAGGTTACAACAGTACCTTAACTTCATTACTTTCAACCTTCTAAAACTCTGACATCAAAAGAAAAATGATAAGTTTGTATATCATTAGGTGTTGAACATGAACACATGTATGAACAAAAAATACCTTCGGTGTTGTCCAAAGTTGTTTTATGTGGCTGTAAGAGAGGTCGATGGCAACAATGTTTTCTGGATAGAAATCTGAAGGTAAGTACTTGAAAGGGCATCCATGCCAACAAAACAACCTTAGCTCATTTGACAAAAAATCCAAACTTCCTGTCAACTTCACTGCAAATGGCTGGCAAAGTTCTTTGAATTGCGGAAAATAAATTTTTAGGATTCGCAAGTTTTTCATATGCGTAAAAGCTTTTCCATCTATGGGAATATTTTGGCCGTTATTCTTTAGCAAAAGGACAAGAATTTCAACTTCTTCTGTTACCTAGATTCAAATAATAAATCATTAGACTGCAATTCCTTATACAGAAAAGATTAATAAAGCCAACTGCCTATTCTTATTAGACTGTAATACCTTGATTTTATTCAATGCATCGTAAAACTCTGATGAAATCCACAATCTGCTCCGATTCCCAGGTATGTTGAACTCTTCACGTGTAATTTCCCTTGCCATGCTTTGAATCAATTCATGCATTTGAAGAGACGTATTACTTGGAGATACTGTTATCAGGAACTTATCAACCAAAACTTCAATATTAGCATTTGCGGAACAGTTACTGCTGTTGTCTAGTACACTTGCAGCATAATCTTTATTTTCCCCAATGAAGGCACATGCAATGTCAAGAAACGTTCTTTTCTGATCAGATGCTAGTCCATCAAAACTTGGTCGAAGTTTTCGTAGGATATCTGCATTAAGATATGTCTGGAGTCTATCTAATTCGCTTCTCCAAACACACACAGACTTTTCATACAATAGTCGACCAAAAACTTTGAGAGCCAAAGGGTGACCTTGCAAATATTTCACAATCTGGGAAGCAAATTCTTCAAAATCTTTTGTAGGATGCCTTTTTCCAAATGCATATAAACTAAAGAGCTCAAGAGCTTCATAATCATCTAAAGACTTCATTTCATATATACCATCCACTTTATGAGACCTTAGTAATTGTTTGTCTTTACCCGTGAAAATAATAAGACTTCCAGGAAAAAACCAATCAGGTGAACCTGCTAGTGCTTCTATCTGCTCCACATTATTCACATCATCCAAAACAAGCAGGATCGGCTTACATGACATCCTTTCCTTTATTACCATAGCTCCTTCACCAACACTTGATATCTTTGGATCTTCTATTTTCAAAATCTTTTCAATCATTTGCATCTGGACTTGAGTTAGGCCTTGTCGTTTTTTGACTCCTTGGATATCTTCACAAAAGCAACTTCCCTCAAAGTGGATATACATCAAGTTATAGATAGCTTTGGCAAGGGTCGTCTTTCCTATCCCGCTTATACCACATATTCCAATCATGTTAACCTTATCTGACCCAACGAAGCGTGACAACTCTAATTTGTCGAAATGAAAATCAATGCCAACAAGGTAGCCACCAACATGCAAGGGTCCGTTGGATAATTTTTTGAGGATTTCTTTGGAGATGCAATCAATGAACTTGGACTCGTACCTGATTAACCATAAAAGAAAACAATAAGTCAATACAGAGATGCTACAAAACTAATTTGTTGTGCAAACAAAAAGAAATTTACCCATTTGTGATGTCCTCGAGATCCCATCCAGATAAGTTAGCCGCCATAGATAAAGCACCCTTCCATTTATTCACCTCTGTACTATTTGAAAGTTCATGTTTAGCAAACGCTTCAGCATAGCTCCCAGTTTGTTTCCTAACCACGTCAGGTTTAACATCATAAAAGATGATTTGAACCTCGTGTTTATGCTTTCCCGTTTGCTTGCACTCAAGTATTTTGACAAGTTCCCTGAGACACCATGATGAAGAAGCGTAATTCTTGGAGAAGATAACTATGAGAAACCTTGATTCTTCAATGGCTTTGTAGAGATGAGGAGATATGTATTCTCCTCTAGGCAAATCATTATCATCTCTAAAAGCATGAATTCCTTTGTGCTTGAAATCATTGAACATATGATCCATGAAGTTTTTGCGGATATCTTCACCTCTAAAACTGACAAAGACATCATATTTCCACCGATGAGGAATGAATGTAGTAGCCATTATCAATAAGGAGATTGAGCTGCATGTGTTCACGAGAAAAGATCATCAGAAAGAGTAAAAATGCAGATACAGATGAAACACTAGCTAATTAAGTTAACACCGAGAATCCATAACCAAGTAGCATCAAACACGCGAGTGCTTTTGTGTAATACCACCCAACGTGTAGACAGGACATACATGCTAGCTAGTTGTTTATATGTGTTAGACCATTTTATATAACTTAATATAAAAAAAAAAGCTTGAAAGATTGCATTTCAAAAACGAAATGTGTGATTTTGCAATTCAAGCTTGATAATACTATTTTCTATTGCTCATAATAATGTAAAGATCTGGTCTACAAAAACTTGTTGAAATAATGGACCTGAAATATCTTTTTCTTCTTGAAATAACAAATGATAACTTCGACCGGATGACCCTAAAACTATCACGACCCTAAAAACTACAACGATCCTACCTTTAACGGTCTTAAAAATTACAAATATGACAGCCCAACAATCGAAGGAGAAAACCCGATCGACTTACGTATAACCACCAAAGGTCATATATTTACTCAGTAAAAAGTACGAAGACACCCGGCCATGACCCAAACATTTGACATATTTTTTTTTTTGGCTATATATAATACTTTTTGCTTCGTTTTATAATTACCCAACCACTAGTGAACAAATAATAATATTAAAAAGTTGTACGTTTAGTTAGTATAATAAGATATGCGAATAGAAAAATGAAACAATAAAAAGTACTAATTAGAAAGAGAATAGTGATGACTTACAATATAGCGATGAATAGATGGAAGTCTTTGAAATGAATGGATGGAGTTACAAATAACAAACGCAAGTTGGTCGACTCCAAGTCAATTTTAATTTCACTTCGAGTCCCTAGACTTTAAGATAAGAGAAAACTGAGCAATGATTTGTCAAATAAATTATTTCATATGGTAAGTAATATTTTTTCCAACATCACCACTCACATAATGTAATACGACAAACAACATCACCACCAAAATACATCACACTTAAACACATATGTACCCCCACAATATTCTCACACACCCAAAAAAATTATTTCTTCTCTAAGGGGGTGAAGTTTTTAAGGATGACACCTCCTTAAGGGTGCCCTAAGACATAAAATGCGTGAGTCGTCTTCTATTACATGCAGCCTAACTAACTGTTTTATAAAAAATGCATTTTCGTACGTTATTACTTACTTTTTTTAATAGTTTAGAGAAAGATATATTTCCTCTTCTGGAAACTTGATGATTATCTATTTGGTTAATGGTATAACATATGTATTGTTTATTTGGATGGTTATCTCTTGATTATGTATGTAAAAACATTTTAATACTAAATCCACATTGCATTTGCAACTTCCAACAACTTCTTCACACGAATACCTTTTGTATATACCCACACGTTTTGACATAGTTATTGATTTTACCATAAAGTTCAAAGATACTTGTGTCAATTCTAAAACTAAAAATTCCTTATTTTGGCATCAGAAGTTATAGCAGGAGGAAGTATAAATTTCAATGATTCAAAATGAAGTTCCACAAAATATACATGTCAGGCGACTCAAACCTTTATCACAACACATATCTACATACAACTATTTCCTTTACTCCTGGTACTTCACCCCTTGTTCAGCTAAAATATCTATGGAAGTGAAGAACTATGGCCAGGTGAAATAGCACATTATATTCTGTTGGTCACAAAACTTTGCAATGACAGGCTCTGATGTGTATAAATTTAATGCACAATTTCTCAAATTAATCAAATGTAAATGATATCATCCTTCGTCAAACATGATTCAAAACTGCCCAAAAAAGGAGGGGGTTTAATGTAACTACGTCTCAACTCATCAGCAAAGGGAAATGGTGTAAGACGTTACTACACTTCCGCTTGCACTTCACCCACGTACCCAACTGAACCATTTGTAAGACAGAATGAGCCGACGCACCAGCAGTGTTAAAAAAGTCGAATCCTCTTTTCCCAAAGCCACTCAACTTATGGCTTCATAAGATTGTCTGTAAGTTAATTGGGCGTGTTTCTTAATAGTCCGTCCCGGTCCATAACTGGGTAAATGATTTTCAAATGGAAATGATACTCGAATGAAATCGATCATCTGTAGTCAAACATGTCCCAAACTGGTTAAGGTTTTACCAACATCTAAGTACATGGTGAAATACTTAAAAAAAAAGTACATGGTGACAACTGTTGCCTTAAAAAAATGTACATGGCGACGAATTTCATAGAGAAAATTTAATGGAAAAGCAACCCACTTTGCTAAATGGACTAATTTGGCAATGATACAGAGGATGTTGGAATGGTGGTTTCTGGGTCATTATTCTATTATTGTGTTTTCAATACGCAAAAAATAAGACAATAGTGTTTTGCAAACCATCAAAATAAAGTGTGCATTTTATCTCAGGTGAATACCTTGGTTAAAACGCACAAAGAAATTATCAGTGAGCAAACACAATCCCAATTTCACAAACAACCCGTATCTCATTACATGATGAGAATTAGAATAACCGAACCACATTAACAATATACTACAACTTCAGCTTTGGTCCTGAAGATCTGATATAAGATCAATTTCAGCTTCAGTTGAGCTATTTGTTTTCATTGAACATACCTGACTAAAGAGATAATATCAGACATAATCACCGAACTGTTATAAAAGAAGTCACATTGTACTTTTCAATAGATTCAAGAGCCGAGTTAGCTTCGAATTTGGGCATCAAGACACGACATGATCCTACCATGAGCATGGCTAAAGCCGAAGATAATCCACCCACATGCCCTAATGGAGCAGTATGCAAATACACCTATATTTACATACCAAAGATGCATGCATAATCAATAAACTGATATCTTGCACATGAAGTTAAAAGGAAATTATGAGAATGTGTACATGATCCTCACTGTAACTAATAGCAGCAATTTTGGCAAGAGATTGTACAACCAAAGTTGAATGGCTTAACATGACACCCTTTGGCTTCCCTGTAGTCCCTACAATCAAAAAACGTGTGATAGGGTTTGTGCAGCCCGACCCTGGCTATGGGCAGCGCGGGCGAACGCCCGGGGCATCAAGCAAGTGAGGGGCATCAACTTTTTGGTGCTGAGAATCGATCTTATGCATGTATTAGAAAAAAGAAAATGGTTGAATCGATTGGTTTCTTTAATTTGAGCAATGAAATATCATAGGAAAAAAGCTAAAAATACTCTATGTACTTTTCGTGATAACTCATTATGCTTTCTCAACTTTTTTTATTGTCATTTTACTTAACATTGTTTCACGTCTGCTGTCATTATGCTTAATTAAATGTTTTTCTCATGCAAAAAGACTTAAATACCCTTCTTTTCATGAAATTAAGCTGCTGATCAGCTTATTTATCCACTGCTATGGACAGAACCAAACATCTTTTGGGACAGAAACACATTCAAACACTCCTTTTTGACACTTTTGAGCACAACTAAGTATAAAGAGCAGTTGAATAAGCAATACAATTAGAGAACAAGCTATATTAAACTAAAATGAGCTAAGAACAAAGGAAATAAGCTACATAAACTAGAGGAATAAGCAGTGGAAAATACAAGCTATACTAGGGGATGAAAGGGGAACCTAGGGGGTCCTAAGGCTTCTAATAAGCACTAAATGAGCACCTAATAAGCTATTTGTTAAATCAAACTTAATCTAAACAACCTACAAGCTACTAATGGATCTAAAAACTGACTTGGGGTTGCTGCTACTGCAGTTACAAACAGGCCAAATGGGATCTGTTTGAGCTTAATTTGAATAAGCTACAGGGTGAACTAGACCATGGGCTTCTGGGAACCTGAAGCTCACCCAGCTAACTACCTTTTGCCCCCATGGATGGATTATGAGAAACTGATTACAGCTTATAAATAAGCTGAGAAAAACGGGTGCAGGGGCTGCTGATGCAGCAAGACAGAAACAGATTTAGAAACAAATAAAACACACGACAAGGGGTACTATTGATGGGCAGAGGTGGTGGTGATGGCTGGTGAAGAAGACAAGGGGTACTATTGTCTTTTAATGGTAGAAAGAATAAGTAATTAAGCATAATGAGTCGAAAATGTAAAAAATGTGATGTATCATAATGAGTCGTAAAGCATAATGACAGCAGACGTGAAACAATGTTAAGTAAAATGACAATAAGAAAAGTTGAGAAAGCATAATGAGTTATCACGAAAAGTACATAGAGTATTTTTAGCTTTTTTCCAATATCATAAGAGCGAAGGTTTCAACGAAAATCAATAGTTGCAGTGGTGTGAAAATGGAGGTGCATGAAATGAAGAAGATGGACATGACATTGGGAAATACAGAACCTTCAAAGAATTGATAAAATATGAGTGGTTGTTTTTTAACCATTCTCAATGCCACTTTATATTTTTCAATTTATGCATCTAAAATTTATTTAAATTGAAGTTTGTTTAAATATAATCAAACATGTAACAAGTTGTAAATTTTAATTAGAAAAAAAAAAGCAATTTTAATTCCATAAACACCATTCACAGTAGAACAAATAAATATATATATTTTTTTTTATAATTTCACATGTTTTTCTATATATTATATTAATAATTATATCATTTAATGTTTATAGCCGATTAAATCAATGAAACAAGCTGTTCATATGCATAATGATATGCTTTATTTCTTTTAACAAACACTACAACAATCAGATGGACGGGCGAGGAGCCTTTCGCCGGGGACACCATGTCCCCGGCGAAAGTCACTAAACGACAAAATAAAATCTGACGTGGCACATAAATACGCTGACTTGTTACAGAAAATTCAACGGATACTTTCTGCGGGGACATGTCCCCGGCGAAAGTATGTTTGATAAAATATCAAGCTTTGACCGCATAGTCAAAATTCAACGTAAAGTTTCTCCGGTGACCTGTCCCCGCCAAAAGTATATTCCACTTTTACCAAAATTTGACCAAAGTCAAAAGCATGCTAATTGTTCGCGGGAAAATTCCTGCCAAACCTTTTCCCGGGGACATGTCCCCGGCAAAACCTGCTATTTATAAAAAATACACTTTATTGCAACTATTAATACATAACTAAAACCCCGATGCTTGGATAGTCTTTTCATTACGTAAAATCCCTAAATTATTTTAAAATTAAAACGGCATATCTTTAGTTCCATCGTCTGTCGTTACAAAATATCTGGTCAAAAGAAACGAAGACTTGAATTTAGAGCAGCTGGGTTGTATCTCCAGGTTATCCAACGCTTGGGATTTATTGATGAGACTTGACGAAACAGAGTAGATATATAGCTATGGGAAAAACAAAAATATTAAATTTATGATGAATTAATATGGTTCTTAATTCGTGTTTGTTAAATGTGATATTGTTTCTTCAGTTTCATTCTTTGAGCTATGTAATTTAGTATTGGAAAAAGGGTGTTTGGACACCATAATCTGGTTAACTAAGAACATGGTCAGCTTTACAAGAACAACAACAACATCAACAACAACAACTACAAGAACAACTACTACTTTGATTAGCAACAACAAGAACAACAACAACAAGAACAACAACAACAACAACAGCAACAACAACAACAACTACAACTACTACTACTAATACATACGAAGATTTTCCATGTCACCTAACAGCTCACGAAGTAATGCATCCGACTGAGATGCGTGGTCGTCAGGAATCCTTGCCATTTCAAGTCTTGCTTCCAGCAACCTTACTCTTGTCTCTAGCACATGTTTTTGTGATTCCAGCAAGTTTATCCTAAGATCTTTTTCATGGCAGCTCGAGCACTCTGTTGGTGCAGATCCAGAACCTTGAGAAGAGATTGTTCTTAAGTACTCGTCAAATGCATCCTTCCACATAAAATATCAGCACCCATTATCTTTTCTGGGCTGTTACATAATAAGAAAATTATAAGAGATTACAACCCAATTATTTGTATATTTACATAAATAAGAAATGTATGATTGTTCACCTTTGACAGAGGACATGAATAATATTGTCGTCCAGATGAATATTCTCTATGTGATGTTCTTAATTTTATATTTCCTGCTTCACAAGAACACATAAAAGGATTAAATGACTCCATATCCGGTTTTGAAATTTGTGTGAAGATAAGAGGTTGTGAGGTTGAGTGGTTTTGAGGATAAGATTTGGTAGTTTTTGGTGGGATAAGATCTCAAGTTTTCTTTATGTGATATATAGAGCAGATCTGGTAGCTTTTGGTGGGAAGTTTTGGCGCCATGTTTTTTGTGGGAATTCTTTGCGCCATTTTTTTGGTGGGAAGTTGAGACCAGTAATAATAATAATAATAATAATGATGATGATGATGATGATGATGATGATGATGATGATGATGATGATGATGATGATGATGATGATGATGATGATGATGATGATGATGATAATAATAATAATAATAATAATAATAATAATAATAATAATAATAATAATAGTAATAGTATACCATAGCACCTATACTCGCTCGTTTAACATGATACGTATACCATAGCACCTATACTTGCTCGTTTAACATGATACGTATACCAATGCACCTATACTCGCTCGTTTAACAAGATATGTATACCATAGCACATATACTTGCTCGTTTAACATGATACGTATACCATAGCACCTATACTTGCTCCTTTAACATGATACGTATACCAATGCACCTATACTCGCTCGTTTAACATGATACGTATACCAATGCACCTACACTTGGTCGTTTAGCATGATACGTATACCAATGCACCTACACTTGGTCGTTTAACATGATACGTATACCAATGCACCTACACTTAGTCGTTTAACATGATACGTATACCAATGCACCTATACTTGGTCGTTTAACATGATACGTATACCAATGCACCTACACTTGGTCGTTTAACATGATACGTATACCAATGCACCTATACTTGGTCGTTTAACATGATACGTATACCAATGCACCTATACTTGCTCGTTTAACATGATACGTATACCAATGCACCTATACTTGCTCGTTTAACATGATACGTATACCATAGCACCTATACTTGCTCGTTTAACATGATACGTATACTATAGCACCTATACTTGGTCGTTTAACATGATACGTATACCAATGCACCTATACTTGGTCGTTTAACATGATACGTATACCAGTGCACCTATACTCTCTCGTTTAACATGATACGTATACCAATGCACCTATACTCGCTCGTTTAACATGATACGTATACCATAGCACCTATACTTGCTCGTTTAACATGATACGTATACCAATGCACCTATACTTGCTCGTTTAACATGATACATATACCATAGCACCTATACTTGCTTGTTTAACATGATACATATACCAATGCACCTATACTCGCTCGTTTAACATGATACGTATACCAATGCACCTATACTTGGTCGTTTAACATGATATGTATACCAATGCACCTATACTTGGTCGTTTAACATGATACAACCAATGCACCTATACTTGGTCGTTTAACATGATACGTATACCAATGCACCTACACTTAGTCGTTTAACATGATACGTATACCAATGCACCTACACTTGGTCGTTTAACATGATACGTATATGATACGTATACCAATGCACCTACACTTGGTCGTTTAACATGATACGTATACCAATGCACCTACACTTGGTCGTTTAACATGATACGTATACCAATGCACCTATACTTGGTCGTTTAACATGATACGTATACCAATGCACCTATACTTGGTCGTTTAACATGATATCGTGCAACCTAAGTTAAAAGTAATTAGATTAGTTTTATAATTTTTAGGTTAAATTTAATTATATAATTTTTTAATTTATTATTAATTATAATTATTTAAAATGATAATTTTAATTTTGGCGTAAATTTTCATTTTCCCTCCTCACTTTTGGTGGGAATTCTTGGCGCCATTTTTTTGGTGGGAAGTTGAGACCAGTAATAATAATAATAATAATAATAATAGTAGTAGTAGTAATAATAATAATAATAATAATAATAATAATAATAATAATAATAATAATAATAATAATAATAATAATAATAATAATAATAATAATAATAATAATAATAATTATATCTTTTACCGGGGACATGTCCCCGGGGGAAAGTTTTGGCGTAAGTTTTCATTTTCCCTCCTCACTTTTACTTTATCCCGCCACCATGTTTCCCGGGGACTTGTCCCCGGCAAAAGTGTCGCTAGAAGACAAAGAAAACTTTCACCGGGGATTTGTCCCCGGCAAAAGTTGAAAGGAAATAATAACCTCAATTATTGACAGATCTGGTCTCACTCGGGAAAAAAAACAAAAAACCACTGCGTCTTCCTCCTTCTCAACTCACCACCGGCAACACCACAGCACAACCACTCCCACCGGCATCTCTCACCACCACCTCCACCAGCTACTCTCACCACTAATACTTCAACACCACTGCGTTGTCTTCCCCACACTCGCACCACTATGCACGATGTATCTCAACCCCTCTCATTGTTTAATTCTTTCCTCAAACCCTCTCATTGTTTAATTATTTCTCTTCTCTTCTCATTTCTTACTCTCGTCAGTGGTACCACATTACAATCGAGGTTAATTTTTAATTTTTTCAACTGTTTTTAATTTTTGTTAATTTGTGTTAAATTTTTTTAATTTGTGTTAACTGTTCGTAGTTTTTGAACTTTTATTAATTTTTTTGTTAATTTTGTTTTTTGGTATAGTTACTGCCTGAAGCCGATACCCGAAGCCGAGAAGTGAAGCCGAGACCACAACGCACGTGCTCTCGAGACCCCACTACCGAGGTATTTTTTTTTATGTTTATGTTTGTAGCGGGGACATGTCCCCGGCGAAAGTTTATAGTTGAGCATTTTTGGCCTTAGTAACCCCTCATCAGTTCCCTTTTGGAAACTGATTTGCTGTCCCAAAATAGTCCCATAAGCCTCCTTTTGGAAACTGATTTGTGTTTGGATTTGCATAAGTTATGGGTCAAAACTCAGTTTTGACCCATTTTAGCTATCAAAATGGTTTTATTAGTGTTCTTTATGCAAGTGTTGGCTTATTTACTATCATTGACTTTGTACTTATCGTGTGCATATCGTGTACTCCTCAAACGTCCTTCCTAGATTTGTTTAGTTGACAATCCGTAGACTAGCATATTTGATACTTCCACATTAGCAAATGGCCAAATGTAACTAGTAACATAGATTGCAACTTACAATTTTCAGTTTCATCAAAGTTCACAATTAAAAAAATTGATTTTCTGCCCCTGAAGGGCTGTTTGGAACAACAGCTTGAGTGGGTCAAGACCCACATTTGACCCATGTTTGAAACCATTTTGCACTTGGTTAATTGTTTGTTTATAGTTAGATTGCGTTTGGGGTTAACAGCAGGGTGCGTTTAGTTAATAGCAGCCCACATAGGGGTGTTTGGATGATGATGATGATGATGATGATGATGATGATGATGATGATGATGATGATGATGATGATGATGATGATGATGATAATAATAATAATAATAATAATAATAATAATGTGTATAGTGTGGTGCGTGTTTGGGTTGAGGGTTTTGATTCGGTTTCGAGTCGATCTTTGTGACAGCTTTTGGGTTAGACGGTTTTGATCTCTTCGAACTCTCCGTTCTAAGGTCGTTCGCGTTTTGCCCTGCTGTTTTGGTTCCTTCTTGCTTGTGTTTTGTCCAGTTGGTTGTTGTCTGGTTTTTGGTGGCGAGTTGGCTCTAGTAGCGAGTTGCTTCCTTCTTCTTGGTTGTGTTTCTGGTAGCGAGTTGGATGATGGTTTGTTGGCGAGTTGGATAGCGAGTTGGTCGTTTGCTAGTGACTTGCTTTTTAGCATGTTGACTTTTTATCCACTGATTGCTTGTCAGCTGGTTTTTCTTTTTGTCCTTTAGGTGGGACCCACGATGGTGCTTCCATTTTCTTTGGTCTTTGTTTTTGTTTTGATATTTTAGTAGAACAATGCTTGTTGCCCTTGTTTCTTTTAGTTTTATTTTGTTTTCTTTGGGTTAGTGCATTATAAAAAAAAAACACACACACACACACACACATATATATATATATATATATATATATATATATATATATATATATATATATATATATATATATATATATATAATGGCTATTATTCGGTTCCATTGTCCCTTTGCTGGTTTAAGTGGTTGCCAGGACGGTAGTGGGAATGGGCTTACTAAAACTTCGTTGATTTCTCATCTTCGTGATCGTCATTTCAATGAGGATGCGCTAGCCACCACCAAACTTTCTTTGGCCAATAATTTGGTTGTTTTTTAGGCTGCTGAGGTTACGCTGAAACGTATGGGTCTGTGGTTGTGTGGGGTTTGTTTTAAGACGCATACTCTTCGCTCTAAATGTCGGCATGGATCTGATTTTGTGTCGGCTCCCGATTGCGGTGATGGTGTTGTTAGATTTGTGTTATTTGATCTCGCTAAGACCCAAGTTCCCTCTTCTGTTCAGCTCGCTTGTGTTGAAGATTTGGGTTTGGAAGAGCACTCTAGTTTTGATTTACACCTACTTGACACTTTGCTCGCTAAAGGGTTGCACACTGTCAAATCCATCCCTCCAAAGTGCCGTTTGGGATTCTCTCGTGTTTTGAAAGGTGCTCTTGATAAGGTGATCTGCACACCTGAAGACGTTTCTTGTTGGGTTAGCCTATTAGCCTTGCCTCTTTGTCTCCTTAAAACCTTTCGCCCGAGGAGTAACATGGAGTGTAGGTCTGCTACTAAGCGCCAGTGTCAAGAAGAATATATCGCTAATGCCATTCAGTCTTGGGGTACGTCTGGCGGTAGTTTGCAGCTTGTCAGAGAGGTTTTAGCTGAACCCTCCCCTACTTGGTCTAATATTGATGAGGAAAACCTGGAGTTGGACGAACGTAATGTCAAGCAGTGTAGGAGGTCATTATACTGTTGCCGTCAGAGTTATTTCTTCTTCAGGTGTTGCTCCCTATAATGATACTACCCTTGAGGACCTAAAGGCTAAGCATCCCTTCAAGTCTGCTCCTTCACTGCCTGATGTACCTATCAATCATCATAACCTCATCGCATCTCCTGCTGTGGTTCTTGACATGATTAAGAGTTTCCCCCGTGGCACATCTTGTGGGCGAGATGGGTTGCGCGCCCAACACCTATTGGATTGTTTTAGTGGTGCTGTTGTGGCTATATCTGATGAGTTAATTAACTCCATCACCCAGGTGGTAAATCTTTTCCTTGGTGGTAAGTGCCCTAAGGCTTTGGGTGAGTATATTGCCAGTGCTCCTCTCACACCGCTGATCAAACCAGGGGGTGGTATCCATCCTATTGCGGTGGGGACTGTTTGGAGGCGTTTAGTCTCCAAGGTGGGAGCTTCTATGATTGGCCACTCCTTAGATGGGTATTTGAATGATCTGCAGTTCGGAGTTGGGGTTTCTGGAGGAGGGGAGGCTATTCTTCATGCCGTGAATCGGTTTGTTGAAGACCATGGAGATGAGGTGGGTCTTTCAATGTTGTTGGTGGATTTCAAAAACTCCTTTAATTTGGTGGACCGTGAGGTTATGTTACAAGAGGTTCGCCTCCATTGTCCTACCATATCACGTTGGGTTGAATTTTGCTACTCCAGCCCAGCCAAATTATATTATGGGGAACACACTTTATGGTCACACCAAGGTGTGCAACAAGGTGATCCTCTTGGACCTCTCCTTTTTGCGTTGGTGCTACATCCTTTAGCTCGCAAGATCAAAGACTCCTTTTCCCTCCCCTTTCAAGCTTGGTACCTAGATGATGGTACGATCATTGGAGATACTCTGTTTGTTGGGAAGGCCCTGGAGCTCATTATGATGGATGGACCTCGCTACGGTTTGCACCTCAACGTCGATAAAACTGAGGTTTTTTGGCCAAGGGAAGATCCTAGAAACCGACTTGCAGGTGTTTTCCCTCCTAATATTGCCCGGCCCCTGCATGGTGTTAAATTGTTGGGTGGGTCTGTTGGTGTAGACCTTGAATTTAGCAGTAAGCTCGTTTTGAAACGGGTTTCTAAAACCATTGAACTTATGGACGCTGTTGCTAAGCTTAATGATCCCCAATGTGAGTTGTTGCTTCTCTGTGCTTGTGCCGGCATCTCCAAGTTGTATTTCTCTATGCGCACATGTTCACCCCGTGTATTTGAACGTGCTCAGATTTCATTTGACGAAGCACTTCGCTCCTCCTTGGAGCGTATTGTCACTGCCTCTGGGCCCAGGTTTGGAAATTGGCAATGGAGACTGGCCACTCTTCCTTTTGAATTTGGGGGGCTTGGTGTATATGCTGCTGGTGATGTTTTGAATTATGCCTTCTTTGCTTCTAGACTCCAATCTGCCAGCCTACAGACTGAACTTCTCCGGCAGTCTGGTGTTGTTGCTCCTGGATCTTCCTTTGATGATGCCCTACATGTTTTTAACTAGAAAATGGAGACCGACCTTTTGGGTAGCTCTTGTGAGATTGCTGCCCCCAAACTCATGAAGAAATTGGCAGATTTATATTTCACACATGTCACCAAAGAGGCTGAATCCACCTTCTGCTTATCTGCTCGACAATGGCCTTATGGAGATCGCAAATGGAAGACCATACTTCAGACTGGCTTACAGTAGTCCCGATAGTTGGGTTGGGGCAGACCATGAATGCTAAAACCTACCGGTGTGTTTTATGCTATCGTCTAGGTGTTCCCCTTTTTTCCACTCAGATGCCGTGCTCTGCTTGTTCCAAGGTTTATATGGGTGATATCTATGGGGATCATGTTGTATCATGCGCAGGTGTTATTGGCATTAAACATCGACATAACGTGGTGCGTGATACTCTCGCTGACATCTGTTCCCGGGTAGGGGTTTCGGCTCGTAAAGAAGTTGATATCGGGCTTTGTGTAGAGAGGGACAAACACCTACGCCCAGCTGACTTGTTACTTTACTCATGGGAGAGAGGCCTTGATGTGTGTGTTGATCTTACTGGGTCATCATCTTTGACGCAAACTGGTATGGCTGACTTTGTGGCAGGGCGGGCTGTGATTGAAGCTGCACAGCGCAAACGTATCAAATACGAAACCAAATGCGATGATATTGGATATGGGTTCATCCCCTTCTCTTTCTCTTCTTTTGGTGAACTCGAGAAGGAGGCGGTGACCCTGCTGAAGCGAATCTGAAAGTTCTCGGTCACTCAAGAAATTGGCGCGCGTGGTGCTAACTATATTTTTAGTAGGGTTTGTTTTGCTATTGCTAGAGGAGTGGGGGCCCAGTTAGTTTTTCGACTCCCCACTAATTTCTTGTAATTTCTTATGATTTTCTAATGAAGTGATGTTTTATAAATAATAATAATAATAATAATAATAATAATAATAATAATAATAATAATAATAATAATAATAATAATAATAATAATAATAATAATAATAATAATAATAATAATAATAGTAATTCATTTATATAATAGTTTTTATAATTTAAAATACGCAGGTTAAGCTTTGGACAAACCCCAAGAAGCAAAAGATATCATAGGTGAACCGACAAAACCGCATGGCGAACATGAGTTCTAGCCTTCACGGATCTCAGTCGTATGCTGCTATTTGCCATAACTTTGTAAGAAACTATTTAATCATTTTATTTATATATACATGGTGTTGGGTGTGTCGTTATTGATTTTATTTCTAAACAGTTGAGCAGCGAGACTGAGGCAGCAGTTGGAGAAGACTTGATAGAGCTTTACCGTCGGAACCATACGAGGGGCGATGTCTTTGAGTCCCCGGTATCTGAGGCTAGATACGTAAGTATAATTTATTTTCAAAGTCACCCATTTTGATGAAATATAATGCATCACGACTTATATATTACTTTTCTTGTTTTTATGTAACTAAACATAACGAGATGATGCGGATGCGGGAAGAGAGCACCTCCGATGGGACCCACATGACTAACCGTGAGATTCTGCGCACTGTGATTGGTGGTAAGCAGCGTGGTCATATCCCTGGTGTAGGACAGGTCTTACCCGGTGGTGGAGTGAAGAAGACCTTTAGCGCCTCCCTACCTCGTGATGCAGCGGAGGTGTCCTCACTGCGGAAAACAGTGCAGAAACAGTCCGAGGAGCTCGCTACACAGAGGGGTCAGATGGACCAGGTCATGCAGTTTGTGAGGTCATTCCCTGGTTGGCAGGTGCGAATACGGTCTGCCCCAGGATCAAGTGCTACTCCACCAGGTGGGTCGGGATCTGGAGAGGGTGGGTCGGGATCCGGTGCTTCTCCATCCGGTGAGTCTAGAGATACCGGGGACGGTAGTGGGGGTAGTGGGGTTTGAGATGCGGATTTATGTTACTTTAACACGTTTTGGATATGTTTGTAGAGAATAACATGGATTATTATGTCGTTTATGTGCATTATGTGCTAGGATTCCCGTAAATGGATTATACGTATAGTTTTGGACCATTTGCGGATAGGTAGCTTATGTATAGTTTTGTAGATGATCATGCGTTAACGGTTTAGGAACCGTTTTGGCAATTTTGGAAAAAGATAACTATGTTAGCGATCGTTGGGTATATATGATATTTATGTTTAGCGAATTTGTGTTATGATTGGTATATTAAAATAGGTTGTGACATTGGTATATATGAAAAAACAGGTTGAGAAATTGTAGATTTTTTCCGAAAAATTTTCGGAAAAATCTGGAAATTACCCATTTTGCAGCAATATTCTGCAAAATGGGTCAGTCAGTTTTGCCGGGGACATGTCCCCGGCGGAAAAAAAACAAATTTTAGTACACAGCATTCCCCGGGGACAAGTCCACGGAAAAACGAATGACGCAACAGTAGCCTTGTTGTTTTGCAGGGGACAAGTCCCCGGCGAATGAGATTAACTCAACAGTGGTAGTAAGCTTTCACCGGGGACAAGTCCCCGGTAAAACGAGTGTCACGTCAGACTATTAATTCAATTAGGTGATTAAATTAATAATCGAAAAGTATTAACCCCGGGGACATGTCCCCGGCGAAAACAGTTGCCACGTCGGACATGTTTGACCGGGGACAATCGGCTGTGGGTCCCGCTTGTCCCCGGGAAATGTTGTAAACAGTCCCCGGCGAAAGTATTCCCGAGAGGGTATTACCGGGGGACTTTCACCGGGGACATGTCTCCGGAAAAAAACAATTACAGGGGACATGTCCCCGGCGAAAGCCTTAAAATTTCGCCTGCGAAACCGTCGATTGTTGTAGTGAAAGTGTACAACGAAGTTTATGTTTATATAAAAAATAGCTACATTAATATGCATGATGATATGCTTTATTTCTTTTAACAAAGTGTAATTGAAACGTAAAATAAATCAACCCGACTCTTATTAATAGTTATTACCCAACATTAAGCGTGGGTGATTGTTTCAAATTTGACTTTTTGTTGTAATCAAACTTCTAATTTGTACATTCAACATTCTTAATACATCTACTGTTTGCTTATTTAGTTGTTCAAAAAGTTTCAATTTTCTTGCAATCTATAGTATGTTATTCCCCAACTTTTCAAACTTGTAATTTGAAGTTTATGTCCTTATACTGTAACATATATTGTTTATCAAATTAAAGTAGGTTTGTTGATGAGCCGCATAGCTTGACTAGGTTCAAAATCCTTAACATATAATATGTTGTTCGTTTACAAGGGGCATTTATGTTGGCTCGCCTAGGGCATCCGGAAACTCACGACCGGCCCTGCGCATTATGATTAGATTTTTTTTTATTTGTTTATTTTGCGTAGTTTTGATAAAATCTTCAAGTATAAGTTATTGAAAGGTTTTATGGATATTTAAATATACGTATGTCCGGATTCGAACTCGAGACTTCGGGATTGCACACATTACGTATGAGAATTGATGTACATAATTAATATATATAAAACGTTATTATTATTAATTATTAGTCACTAAATAAAACATAACGATAGTTAAATAATTAACGAGGTTTGGTTAACGGTCGTTAAATATTAACTAGAAGGACTAAGAATGAAATTAGAAGTCGGGAAAGTTCTAGAATCCCTTTGGGGATACTTTGGCCGATCGGTTGGGTTCCAAACCCAATCACACACAAACTTGGTCATCAAGTTAAGTTACCTATAAATACAAACCCTTGTATTCATTCATAACTTAATCTTGGATCACCAATAACCTAATTTCTCCTCTCCTCTCTCCCTCTTTGTGTGGCCGGTCGAAACACCCTCACCCCAAGGGTTTTTTATTTTTGCTTAACTCAAAGATACAAGTGTTGGTTTTATTTGTGATTCAAGAAACTAGTTTTTCACATCAAATCGCTATTAGTACGTGTGTACAAGAACGAAGGACAAGCACGCTTGAGCTAGTGAATCTTGGTGGTCGATTTCTTTGTTGGGTCGATTTATATAAACCCTAATTTAGGGTTTTGGGTTTTGGTTCTTGTTTAATCAACGTTTGATTCTTGAATTGCTAAAAGGTACGCACTTTCTTGTTTGGTTAATTACTTACATGTATTATTCCTATTTACTTCCACTGCATGCTTTGATGATGTTATTTGTTTTATATATAATTGTTATGAGTATAAAATCCCAACAGTGGCATCACGAGCCGTTAATATGATGTAATTAATTACCGAAACACATAAAAATTGAATCTTTATGATTATATGCATGCTTTTTATGGTTTCTAGGGTTTTGAATTCGAAACCCTAATTTTATTTATTATGGGTCGATTACCCTAAATTTATTTAATTAGGTTTTAATTTTGTAAAACTTGTAGAAACCTTAGGATTGCATGCTTATTTTATGTGGTTAATTAATGAATAATTGTTATGTGCCATGTAATATGCGTATCTTGGGTGATAATTGTTATGCGGAATCCATGGTGGAACATGCATGTTTTGCCATGGAGTATTGTTTATTGTTTATTGATTAATTGTTAAGTGATACACACATGTCTTATTTATTTAATAATTATTGAATTGGGGAAGACCTCAATTATAACTAATAAAATTCGTTATGTGCTAATTGGTATACTATTAACTTTGGCTTACGTAATCGACTTGTCGATGTATGTGGCTCA
Organism: Chrysanthemum seticuspe; assembly: GCA_019973895.1. NCBI lineage: Eukaryota > Viridiplantae > Streptophyta > Magnoliopsida > Asterales > Asteraceae > Chrysanthemum > Chrysanthemum seticuspe. Next base: position 24,540,504 of record BPTQ01000002.1, read on the forward strand.
TCTACCTTGCGAGATGAAAGTCCTAGTTAATGTATGCATTTATTTACGCCTAGAATTGTTATTAGAGTTTATTGAAATAATTATGCATGTGGCTAATTGTTTTTACATATGTTAAAATTGTTTAGTTATATGTTTATATTATTTGAGTGTGTTTAATTTTTATTAAAATGTTTTTTTGTTTATATATTGTTTGACATGTTAGTAAGCAAAAAGGGTTTTTTATGAATAGAAAATTAAATGGACTAAATAATGGCGAAATTGATTTGTTATCTAAGAATTATTCTTGAACTTTTAATCGATTGATGCGACTGTACTAAATGGTTAGAACGGCTCACCCACTAGAACAAACTATAAAGGGGTATTTAAGAAGTGAGCACAGTCTCACTGAATGGATGTCTAAGGTTATGCCTTTGCGCTTACCTGGTCCTCTGCCCCCTGTGAGTTCGATTGGAGCTACCTAGTATAACCATTCTATGTACGAAGCATCTTAGTGCAAAGTTGTAAGTTTCTCAACGCATCGATTAAAACTTTGTAGAATTCAATCTTAGCAATTAAAATCTTTATGTAAGTTTTTCGAAAATTTTATGTTATAAAGTTGTATGCATGCTTCTTTATACATAAGTTTGATTACACGTCAAAAATTGTACCCTTTAAATTTAAGTTTATGCCATCTAATGATATGAAACACTTGAAATTGTAATTTAGTTATGTGAGACCTTGATCTAGATTACAATAACGAGGTGAATTATTTTGTTGTGTGAGACCTCAGCTTTATGATTTGCAGTTTCTAAATTAGACAACTTAATTAAGTTAGTTAGTGAGACCTATAACTTAAGGCATAAGATGGGATAAAACATGCTTACGTTTTGCATTAATTGTTTTGGCAAAATTGTAAATCCCATAAATTTTTGGAATTGAAAACTTGTTTGTCAATTATCGTTTTTCAACGATTACCTATTCTATACTTTCACCACTAGCAGATCAACTGATGTGGTGGAACTATGATAATGAGGATCCAATATTCAAGGAAAATACTATGGTTAATATGAATATTGACCAAAGGGTATTTTATTTTCTTGAATGTTTTCTTATCGAAAGTACTAACTTTTGAACTTTTATTTCTGTAGAAATGGCTCAAGCTGAATCTACTACACTAGCCTCGTCGTTCAAATCTATGTTTGATCGAGAGAAATTGACTGGTAGCGCGAATTTCAATGATTGGTATCGGCAACTCAGAATTGTCTTGAGGGTTGCCAAAAGACTCAATTATTTGACTACGCCTTGTCCTCCTGAACCTGCAGCTGATGCTACTGCTGAAGCACGAGCTGCATGGCAATCTGAGTATGACAAGTATAATGAGGTCGCCTGCATTATGCTCGGTAGTATGAACTCAAGCTTGCAAAAGCAATTTGAGAATTACTTCCCTAATCTCATGCTGGAAGAATTGCAAAGGTTGTTTGAAAAGCCTGTGACTGTAGAGCTGTATGACTTGATTGATGCTCTTCATAGTTGCAAGCAAGGAGAAGGGAAACCTGTAAGCGCCCACTGCCTGGAAATGATGAGTTACATGGACCAGTTGGGGCGTTTGAACTATGTCTACCCTAATGACATACAAATTGGCCTGATCAACAGATCCCTTAACAAGGAATTTGATGGTTTCGTGCGCAATTATAATATGCATTGCACGGGGAAGACAGTCAGTGAGGTACATGCAATGCTCATTGATTACGAAAAAGGTTTGCCCAAGAAGGCCTCTACACCTGCGGTTTTGACCATCCAGAAGGGTAGAATTTCTAAGCCTAATAAGCCGCTAGCGAACAAGAAAGGGAAAGGTAAGGGTAAAGTTGATAAGGGAAAACAAGTTATGACTTATCAACAAGAACCCAAGAAGTACCCTCCCAAAAAGCGTGCGAATCCGAAGAGGGATCAGGCTTGTCATCACTGCACCGAGGTTGGACACTGGAAGAGGAATTGTCCACTGTACCTTGATGAGTTGCGCAATAAGAGGTATAAAAATACTGGCACTGTGGCCAGTACTTCAGGTACTCTTTTGATGATAGAATTATTTGCTTTTCCTCATAAAATAAATTCCTGGGTATATGATACTGGATGTGGTATTCACATATGTAATACACTGCAGGGACTTAGAGGAGCAAGGAAGCTTGCCTATGGACAGCAATACCTGCACGTGGGTAATGGAGCACATGCAGTCGTTGAAGCTATAGGCACGTTTGATTTAGTTTTACCTTCGGGTTTAGTACTGTCATTAAACGATTGTCATTACGCACCTTCCATTGTTAGGGGTGTCGTTTCTGTTTCCTTGTTAAAAGATATTGGTTTTATTCATACATTTACTGATTATGGAATTTCGGTTTCTTTAAATGGTGTTTTTTACTTTAACGTTATTCCAGTAAATGGTGTGTTTGAAATTGATTTGCATGATAATATGATTGATAAAAATAATTCTGTCTTTAGCATCAATAATAAAAGAATAAAAGGTGATTTGGATTCTTTATTTCTTTGGCATTGTAGACTTGCTCATATAGGCAAGAAACGCATGCAACAGCTGCAACACGATGGGCTTTTGCAAGACATCAATGATGAATCATTTGATAAATGCGAATCTTGCATATCTGGGAAGATGACCAAGAAACCTTTTACAAATAGTTTAGAAAAGGGCTTCTGATCTTCTTGGTGTGATACATACTGACGTATGTGGACCACTAAGACATGTGTCAAGAAAGGGTGCTAGCTACTTCTTAACCTTTACTGATGATTTCAGTCGTTATGGTTATGTTTATTTACTTAAACATAAACATGAAGTCTTTGAAACATTTAAGGTTTTTAAGAGTGAAGTAGAACTGCAACTAGGAAAGAAGATTAAAGCTCTTCGATCTGATAGAGGTGGTGAATATTTAAGCCAAGAGTTTAAAGATTATCTAGCTGAGTGTGGTATTGTCCAGCAACTCACATCTCCATATACTCCACAACAAAATGGTGTATCTGAGAGAAGGAATCGTACATTGTTAGACATGGTGCGATCAATGTTTAATCTTACAATTCTTCCCTTATCCTTTTGGGATTATGCTTTGGAAACTGCTGTTCGCATATTGAATATGGTTCCAACTAAGAAGGTTGATAAGACTCCTTATGAAGTGTGGTATGGGAAACCTCCTAACTTGTCTTACTTAAAGGTCTGGGGTTGTGAGGCATTTGTTAAACGTGACTCTGCTGATAAGCTGCAACAAAGATCTGTTAAGTGTGTCTTCGTAGGATACCCAAAGGAAACTATGGGTTACTACTTCTACTTTCCACCTGAAAACAAAGTAATTGATGCTAGGTATGGAGACTTTCTTGAAAAGGATCTCATATCTCATGAATTCAGTGGGAGAGTTTATGATCTGGAAGATGATCAAGAAGATACAACACCTTCTGAAAACACTAGCCAACCTCAAGTAGAACCTGAAAGTCTGGGCGTTCCACCTGAGATTGAAGTGGTTCCCATTCGTAGATCTGCAAGGGCTACGCGTGCACCTGAGCGTCTATGTCTCAACGTAGAAGCTGAGAAAAATATGTTAGGGGATCTTGGTGAACCTGCTAACTATAAAGCTGCCATGATGAGTCCTGAAAAGGAAAAATGGCGAGTTGCAATGAATGGGGAAATGCAATCCATGAAAGATAACGAAGTCTGGATAGAGGTTTACTTACCTCCAAATGCTAAGGTAGTTGGAAGTAAGTGGCTCTTTAAGATAAAAACTGACATGGATGGCAATGCACACACCTATAAAGCTCTTCTTGTAGCTCAAGGTTATACTCAAACCTATGGGGTAGACTACGAGGAGACATTTTCTCCTGTAGCAGACATTAGAGCTATTAGGACTCTTATAGCCATAGCTGCGTACTATGACTATGAGATATGGCAAATGGATGTAAAAACTGCCTTCTTAAACGGTCGCCTAGATGAAGACATCTATATGGCGCAACCTGAAGGGTTTGTGAATCCAAAGTTTCCGAAGCGTGTATGCAAACTTCAAAGATCCATTTATAGATTGAAGCAAGCATCAAGGCAATGGAACAAGAAGTTTGATGAAGAAATCAAGAAATTTGGTTTCACTCAAAATCTTGATGAGCCATGTGTGTATCACAAAGCTAGTGGGAGTAATGTTATTTTCCTTGTCTTATATGTCGATGACATATTGATCATGGGAAAAGACATTCCAAGTATGCAAGATGTAAAGTCTTATCTTGGAGAGTGCTTTTATATGAAGGACTTAGGGGATGCAGCATTTATTCTGGGAATCAAGATCTACCGAGATAGATCAAGGCGGTTAATTGGACTAAGCCAAAGTGCTTACATTGATAAAATATTGAAGAGATTCAGTATGCAAAATTCCAAGAAAGGATATTTGCCGATGCAAGTTGAACATGGCTTAAGTAATAAACTATGCGCGTCAACACCTGAAGAGGTGGCACACATGAAGAAGGTTCCTTATGCTTCGGCTGTAGGATCTATCATGTATGCTGTGAGATGTACAAGGCCTGATGTGGCGTTTGCACAGAATATTACCAGTCGGTATAAACAGAACCCAGGTGTGAAACACTGGCAAGCTGTTAAGAACATTCTTAAGTATCTAAGGGCTACTAAAGAAATGTTTCTAGTGTATGGAGGAAATCCAGATGCAGAACTTGATGTTACAGGTTTTTGCGATGCGTCATTCCAAACTGATAAAGATGATACGAAGTCTCAGACGGGTTATGTCTTTGTCATTAATGGAAGAGCAGTTGACTGGAAGAGCAAGAAGCAAACAACGGTTGCGATGTCTATTACAGAAGTTGAGTACATAGCTGCTTCAGAAGCTGCGATGGAAGCTGTTTGGATTAGGAAATTCATTTCGGGACTCGGAGTAATGCCCTCAATCGAATTACCTTTGAATGTGTATTGTGACAACTCTGCTGCAATAACATTTGCCAATGAGTCTGGAGTCATGAAGGGCGCCAGACATTTTCCTCGTCGATATCACTATGTTCGAGAACAAGTCGACATAGGTGAAATCAATCTACTCAAAGTTCATACAGATGAAAATCTAGCTGATCCCTTTACGAAGCCTTTGCCAAAAGAAAAACTTACTGACCATGCTGATGGGATAGGACTTCGTTTAGCTAGTAGTTTCATGCAGATCTGTGATTAGTATTTGGATAAAGGATGTTATGAACAAATATTACTTTAGTGAAATAAAATAGTTGTTTATGTTTATTTTTCATTTTCTTAATATTATATCCTATATTTGCATGTTTAATCCATGAATAACTTATGTTATTCTAAATAGTCTGTTGTCGATCAATGATGTGGGAATGTCATTGAATTAAGACAAATATGAGTTTTGGTAGAATATACTTTTAAAGTATATTGATGCGTGGGACATACCAGATTCACATGATATTCAATGAATTGAATATAGGACTCATCCCAACTTTACATGATGATACTTTTGGATTTTTGTCATTAAGTATATCATGAAGTGTTTATCCTCAGACTTGAGATACCAGATAACTGATATGAATGTAGTGCATTTGTGTAAGATAGTCTAACGTTATCCGTAACTGGTAGTTATAAGGGCTATTTTCACAAGTGTTACAAAGTTCATGAGTTATGTTTGTAGTCAAGAGAATTTGTTCATTTGAATTTGTTTCAAAGCATAATACTATATTTGGGCCCCTCGTAGGATTGACAAGATGTTTGTATGGCCATACCCAAGATCTATCTGGAATACGTTCAGATGATTTGGTAATCTTGTTCAATCAAATACAACGAGAAACAGAATATTAACTTATGAAATGACTTGATCCATATTCATAGTTAATGTAGTATTAGTAACAAAAGGATAAGTAAAAATGATGAATCATTAAATGGTTTTTTCCAGGAGACCATACTCGATTCAATCTGGGGGCATTGGCGTGTTAAAGCTAGACTAACCAATGTCATTACTATATTTAGTAATATCCAAGTGGGAGCTGAAAGGTTTTATGGATATTTAAATATACGTATGTCCGGATTTGAACTCGAGACTTCGGGATTGCACACATTACGTATGAGAATTGATGTACATAATTAATATATATAAAACGTTATTATTATTAATTATTAGTCACTAAATAAAACATAACGATAGTTAAATAATTAACGAGGTTTGGTTAACGGTCGTTAAATATTAACTAGAAGGACTAAGAATGAAATTAGAAGTCGGAAAAGTTCTAGAATCCCTTTGGGGATACTTTGGCCGATCGGTTGGGTTCCAAACCCAATCACACACAAACTTGGTCATCAAGTTAAGTTACCTATAAATACAAACCCTTGTATTCATTCATAACTTAATCTTGGATCACCAATAACCTAATTTCTCCTCTCCTCTCTCCCTCTTTGTGTGGCCGGTCAAAACACCCTCACCCCAAGGGTTTTCGATTTTTGCTTAACTCAAAGATACAAGTGTTGGTTTTATTTGTGATTCAAGAAACTAGCTTTTCACATCAAATCGCTATTAGTACGTGTGTACAAGAACGAAGGACAAGCACGCTTGAGCTAGTGAATCTTGGTGGTCGATTTCTTTGTTGGGTCGATTTATATAAACCCTAATTTAGAGTTTTGGGTTTTAGTTCTTGTTTAATCAACGTTTGATTCTTGAATTGCTAAAAGGTACGCACTTTCTTGTTTGGTTAATTACTTACATGTATTATTCCTATTTACTTCCGCTGCATGCTTTGATGATGTTATTTGTTTTATATATAATTGTTATGAGTATAAAATTCCAACAGTTATGTTACTACGATTGATGGTTAGATTTTTTTATTTGTTTATTTTGTGAAATTGTTAGATTTGTAAGTTTTTTATGTTTACTGATCGTGTTTTATGTGTTTGAGCTACGAATATGCTTTTGGTTATGTAAGCTGTTGATCCTGTTTAATGTGTACTGATTGATGTGAATATGCGCTAGGTTAGTAGGTTGTGATAGATGCGTTAGGTTATTGAATCGTTGATACAGTGAATGTTATTGAGTTTGTGTTTTTGATTTGATGTGAATGTGTTGACGTTAGAGGCGTTAGGTTATTGAACTTTCAGTTTGTTTTTGATTTGATGTGAATGTTAATTTACTTTGTGCGACTATGTTATTTGTTGTGAAGTTTGTGATGGATATGAATTTGTTGATCAGATGCTTTGGAATATTACATTGCACGTAAATTAGATAGAAACGTGTTACTTATTGAGGATTTAGATAGAAACGTGTTACTTATTGAGGATTTTAAACAGTATGATATTTGTTTTGGACTTCATTAAGATTATAGGTATATATTGTATGATAGCTACTGCGGTATTTGTTAAACTATTGTAAACAAATATAGTAATGAGTCTAATGTGAAGCATTCATGATAGCTACTGCGGTAATAGGAAACAAAGAAGTGTGTAGTATGACATGAAAACTTGTAATGATTGAACATATATTTGTAGAAATAAAAGCTTACCAGAAAGAAGTAACGGTCGCTGAACTTGTAATGATTGAACATATATGAGATACAGTTATGACATGCATAATGCCAACGGGCGTTAGGTTTTAAGTGAGCAACGGTCGTTGAAGTTATTTGTAGAAAGAAGTAAGTTGTATGATATGAAAATTGCAATGTTTCAAGTGTTCTTATTTGAATATTCTAAGGCTCCACCACAATGTCTTGTAGCACTAGAATAATCCGAGAACCAGTGGCGGACCTAGCCTAAAATCTAAGGTGGTTCCTGACATAACTTAGAGATCTTAATCAGTAGGTCAACTAGTTATATATTGGGTCGGGTCGGATAATTTAACTTGACTGCATAAAAAAAATAGCCATTAAACATAAATCAAATAATAGCGAAAGATTTGGGTCTTCTTTTCATAGCCAAAAATCAATTTATAAATTTCCGATTAAAAAGAAAGTTATATTTAGATTTACGTAGTCTGTGTCTTTATGACGGTGGGTTCATACCTCGCGAATCATTCGACAAGATAAAAAAATTATGGTAACCTCTAAAATCATATATAAATTTACAAACACTGATTTAATTTTCGCGTTAAATTGAATACATCTTCTATTACTTTTGTACTTGTAGAACAACTATTTAGGCTCTGTACCATACTTATATAGCTACAACATTTATTTGTTGATCAAAATATCTTATGTATAGTTGTATCAGTTAATTTAATAGAAAATAAAGTGGAGGGGCCAAAAAGAAATTTTACAAAGATACTGCACTGAAGATTGAATAAATTAAATATGTTGACCATGGGGTCTTCTTCTTCATAAAAAACGTAGCCGCCCAAAAAAACCCCATTAAAGCAATACTCGTATACAGTAGCATTTTTTAAGTGTTCTTCCCATGGATTCTTTTCCTTTTCTTAATTCTTTTCGAATCTAAAGTGGTTCCTTATCTAAATCTAAGGTAGGTCCTATTTTTTTCCTATACAAAACTCATGAAGATCTCGATTTCTAAGTTGGTTCATGGGAACCACCTAGTTATACGCTAGGTCCGCCTCTGCCGAGAACACAACTTATTGTTTGATCTTTATTGCTATCTCTAGCATTCGCATCTAAACTCTGAACTTATGTTTTAGCACTTTGATGTAACTGCTCGTAGGACGTATATACGAAAAAAAATCATATTATTTAATTCATGGTATTACACATATAATAACCTGGTAGTTGGTCATTATATGGAATTAGCTCAGGGTTATAGTCGAATCATATAAAATTTAAGGATAACCTGGTAGAACTTGTATACTTTGTTTTTAAAATTATAAGGAAAATGATTATTAGAACTGTAAATAATTAATGAGTAGTAGAACTGTAATGAAGTGAACACTTAGCAACATATTCAACAAACAATGCATAAGATGTGCGTCGATCTATGGTCGTTTAAGATATTATGGACTTCAAAGAATGAGCATGATATATTTGTTTGATGTCTTATAAGTGCATTGGACTAGTGTCGTACTAATTAAGATGTATCAATATTTAGCTCATTTTGTGTTTGAAGAAAATCCCGTAGAGATCTACACGAAAGAAAAGTAATAAAGCAGATTGATGCATGTTGTATTTTTCACCAACACACTCCTGTGTGTCATACTTGTCCCAATTTAAATCTTCAAGTTCATTTATTTGAGAGCAGTCATCCTTTGGATCAAGGGACTCAAAATGTGCTTCTAAGAATCTGTTGTGTGCAGCAATGGCCTCCTCTGATCCAGCCTTATGATCCTTTTGCGTCCCTTGTTTCCAGTTAGTTTCTTTCTGATCATACATGTAGTGAAGACTACATGTATTGTTGTCTATCTCCACAGCATAACCTTGTTCTTTTAACAAGTCAAGGCTTAGTATGTTGAGAGCAACTTTTGGGGTATATTGGACCTTTGAGATCAGCATGTCACAATTCTTTGTTCCAACTGTAGCAGTTCCAATTCCATAAGAAAATATGGATTTCTTATCAACTTCCTCCTTCCCAATCATCTTGAACTTGTATTCTAATTCATTGAACAGTGTTCTGGTTGGGCACATGTGAAATTTGTAAGTATGGCTTACAAACCACATTTTGTCCCAAGTCCCTTCAGTGGTTCCTTCAATCATATAATCAGGGATTATATGAACCTTTTCTTGGTACTTTGCTTCACTGGTTCCTTCTTGTTCATCAATCATAGCAATTTTATTCTTGTTCTCACAGTTCCAAAATACATGCCCTTTCTCCTTGCAAATGTAGCATTTGGCCCTTCTTTCTTTCTTTCTTAGTAGTTGCAACCTTCTTTCCTTGATCTTTGGGTTTTGCAGACACCCTTGAAGCATTATAGGCTTCATTTCCTTCAACCTCTTTCATTAATATCTCCTTCCCTTTTGGAGATAAGGTTTTCTTCCTACTGTTCCATTGGAGCAGTCTCCTTGCTATCTCTCTAAGCAAATACCTTTCTTTCTGAAATCCTTGATCAAGTCTGTATGTTGGCCTTTCCCATGGCCTTTCCCAAGGATCTGACCTGATGCTCTGATACCAATTATTGACATGTTTGTGGCCAACATGTTTGGGCTTGAAAGGGTGTTTGTGATTGTTAGGAATTAGAAAATTCCATAGTGAAGAGTCGATCACCCCAAATATTATCTAGCATAAGTTAGCTCGTAGATTTGTCGTTTGTTACGTTATTTATTGTTTTATTAGTTAGTTATTAGTCTAGATTAGTTTAGTGCTACACCGTGGAGGAAGGACGGGTCTTTACCCACTGTATCCCTGATCCACAAGCCGATAGGAGGTCGTGTCTTTTGTAACTATAAATACCCCTTCCATCCATGGAAGGGGTGGTGCTTCATTTTCAATCTAATCTTTCTTTTGTGTAAACCTCTAGCAAGAACACCCTCTCTCTCTCTCTACTTTCTCTCTCTAAAATGGAAAACATGTATTTTGATCTCCCAAGACCACCCGAATCATCTAACACAATAAAATAAGGATCCTACAATTGGTATCAAGAGCCAAGGTTATTGTGTTTTCTTTGATTTGTGTGGTCCGTACCATGGTTGTTGTTTGTGGTTTTTGGTTTATGTTGTTAACTGGTTTGTACTCTTTTGGTTGGAAAGAATGTTAAACTGTCTATACATGTTTTTACATGGTTGTTTGGTCAAAAAATGTTGTGAACTGTTTATTCAGTTTATACGTCTTTGGATATTAAGCTTTATCTGGTTGTGTTAAAGGTGTCCAAACAGTCCTTATACGATTTTTGTTGTTACCATATCGTGAAATATTGTGGTCAATGTCACATTTTTATGGTCAAAACTGGTCTAAACAGTATAAAGAAGCAGTTTTTATGATAGTTTTTCTGGGTTTAGTATGAAGGTGGTCGGAAAAGTAGCCGGAAAACTCATCGGAAAACATAAAAAATCTTGCTGGCGATTTGACACAAAACTGACCAGATGCATTGCACCTCTTATAGCGACTTGTCTTTACAAGTCGCTACGACTTAGTGCTAGCGACTTAGTGCTAGCGACTTAGTGCTAGCGACTAAGTGCTAGCGACTTAGTGCTAGCGACTTAGTGCTAGCGACGTGCCATATGCCTACTAGCGACTTGACACTGACAGAAAAGAAGAATGAGAAGACTAGACCTTAGACCACCATACCATATACCAAAAACCAAACCAAGACTACTCGACCTCAGTTACATTACATCACCAGTCAAGTCTAATAACAAACTGAAAAAGAACATGATGTAAAAACAGATCCGAATCAACATCTATCCTACACCTAGACTCACCAAAGGACCCTCACTTTCACTCCCCATCTCTCAATCAAGACTCAAAAAGAATAATACAAGATAGATCTCAGTTCGATTCATTTTGCAAATCTTTTTTAAAGATTGTTTCTATTGAATCTTTACCTTCATAGATCCTATTGAAGCATTACTTCATTCAATATCCGAATCATATCAAGAAAGTACAAAACTTTAATAGTTTCATACTTACTTTGATTCGTTCATGACCAAATCAAAACAAAACCCACAAATAAACCTACCCGAGACCATTGTGTTGATCTTGAAGACGCTTTCTTTAAGCTAAGACACATCAGGAATTAGCACGCAAGATACAGGTTGTGATTGTCATGATCACTTGTAGGGTTTGTGTCGTTATTGTTATAGATATTGAAGGAGACTATTTCTTATACGTTTTTTTTTAAGATGATGATGAGATTTGGATCTAGTTTTGATGGAGATTTGAGGAGATTTGTTTTTGGCAGATTTCACGAGGTTAGAGAGTTGTTAGGTGACAAATGGGAGGCGTAATACTTCAAGTGTGATTTTTAGGTTTAGGGTAAATGTGTGATTTAAGTATCCGGATTTATGGGATAGTAAAACAGATTGGATGGGGGCTTTGTAACTAACTTCGGTTATGGGCTTTCAGTTGGTGTTATATCTTGTTGGGCTTCACATTAAACGATTGGGCTTTCCAGATTCTGCTTGTATTCGCTTTGGGCTATGCAAACGAGTATATACACTGATCATGTGGTCTACTATAAGTTGGTATCCGAAGTTTTTTTTCTTTCAAAAATTTAAGGATACAAATTTTTTAAGGATACAAATTTTTTAATTGAATGGTATTTTTGGTATGGTAAATTTTCACGGAGGGATACAAATTCACGGCTTGAGCGAAAAAGTGAAAAATGACTACGGGGTTTTCGTACGGTATTATTGATGCGAAATTGAAAAATGACGTTATCTCCATATGTGGTCATTACTATTAGCCGTTGAATCAATGGAGGTTCAATTTCAGCAATTCTCTTGGGATATTCGACGTCACATAATGTCAATGATACTTCACAGTCAAAGCAAAATCTTTCAAGAATCGTCAGCGGTCATTATTTTTCAAGATGTTTGCTTATGACAAGAACTTTTCGTGCAAATAGTCGTACACGTTATGATGCTTCCGAAAGTTCGAAACCATCATGGGGGAGAAACGTGTACTTTAATGTGTTACGGTTAACCTCCAGGGAAAAGGAGTTTATACTACTTGTCTTAGTATGGTTTGTGAAGTTGTCTACATTCGGGTAAAGAATTGTTGATGAACCGCTGCATGTTCCCCTAAAACAGATATTCACCGAAACCAAAGTTGTCTTAACACATTCAAGCTGACATTGTTTACGGTTTAGTCTTGATTTTGTAAAATCCCGCGAAAGAAATTATTTCTCGGTTTAAATCATAGACTTGTAAAATCCCGTAACAATGGAAACATCCTGATTAAAGTAATGAGCATTTCCGGATCTATCTTGCGGTTTATTCTTGGTTTTGTAAAATCCCGCGAAAGAAACTATTTTTCGGTTTAAACCATAGAACTGTAAAATCCCGTAATGATGGAACCATCCTGGAGAAAGGAAAGTGTATTTCGGGATCTTATTTGATGTTGGTGCTACGGTTTCTACTTTAAAGAAGGGATAAAAGGGTGTACTTCATAAATTGGGTGTGTGGTTGGATGTTCGTCATGGCAGTTTGGTTATTACATGGTTTTACGGGGTTATGTGCTTTTAACCATGGTCGGGATGAAAACTATTATCAGAGTTCACTTAAAACGTCAAAGGAGGCTAGATTTGAGCTTTTAACTAGAAGATGTGACAACGGGGTTATTCACTATTATTTCTTTGAGGTTGAAGTGAAATATCACGGGCGAGTGTACTTAGTATCTGAAGGTATCGGGGATGGATGGATGAAGATTCTTCATGATCCTTGTTCAAGCTTATTATCAAAAACGAAGACTTGGAAATCTAGTTATTGTTGGGTGACTTTTACCTTTTCTTTTACCACTTGGGGGAATTGGGCTCTTATCATCTCAAAATAACTATCACTTTAAGGAGTTACGTTGTAGTGCTCAGTGTCACATTCAATTGTGGTTTTTCAAGAGGTGATGTACGTCTTATACTTGATGGTTGGTTGGATGAAGAGTATAGAGTACTTAGAGATTCAATGGAGGATGAAGTCTCAACACTGCTCTTTGTTTCATATGTGCAAGTTTAAGTCACGAGTTCGGGTTAGTTTACTTTGAGGTCAAATTCTTCATATTGGGTTTTCTCCATCAGTTGTCACGACAAAGAGCCTACAGAATGATAATGGGGTTGATTACATGTTTTGCCAAAAGAGATGATAAAAAGAGATAGATTATGACGTCTGTTCACATCAGTTCAGGCCTCGTTCTCTAAAGAAAAGAAAAGTGTACGTTTCAGTGCGCTTTATCTTGAAAAGAAGAGAAATCTTCTTATGACGTCTGTTCACATCAGTTCAGGCCTCGTTCTCTAAAGAAAAGAAAAGTGTACGTGTCAGTGCGCTTTATCTTCTGAAGAAGAGAAATCTTCTAATTAATGACCATTCTCATCAACATGCTTCATGCTTTTTCCTTGCGCTTCAGTCATAAAGTGAACCGGGCTACCACTGATTGTTTTTCTCATTCCACTTGCTCGATTATAATGAAGATGGTGACATCATGTGCTTATTTTGCGGGAGAGAAGTGTGAATAGAACATTCGGATGATTTTCACTTATTTAATCAAGAATGGCAACTCCGTATGCAATTCTTGAGGGGGAGAAGAAGTGTGAAATTAATGCATGGTTGATTATTATTTGAGAATTTAAATGGTCATACGACTCTAAACTCATGTAAGAACCGAGCTTCTTCTTATCGGGTAATCTTCACATGGAGTTTCTTCTTAAGAGCCGTTAGTTGACATCCTCACAAGCTAATATGAGTGTATTGACAAAGTGCTTCCGGTTAATGCTTCACGTGCACATCAACATGATGATTCCGAACAACCTTCTGTTCTTGTTTGATGTGATTGTTTGCTTGGTGTTACCATTTCGTGTGTTCGTTGCGGCCTGATTGCTGATTTCCTTGATGAACATCTTTCTGTTCTTGTTTGATTGGGAGGGATTTTAGTTAAGGGGATTTGCAAGATGTAAGTTGATTGGGATGCTTTTTGGTGATGTTCTTGTTTTTGGTGAGTTGAAGATGTTAACTTTCTATTCCCCAACTGGACAATCTTGAAGAAGGTCGAGTCTACAGTCGGTTCTACATATTGTGCTACATGTTAGAAGACTAAAGACGTGTTGCATTTAATGATCTAAATACTTCTTCTTAATTCATGGCATTTATCACACAGATTGTCGGTTTAGGGGAGAGCACTAATTGGGGGAGAGTGATATGTCGAATTTAAGCCCCAATTAGACTTGCTCATATTCTTCAGCAAGTTGATTCCCACAAGAGTTCAAGTGTTCTTCTCAACAAATTTCTAGTATACGGACTTACAAAGTGTTGCTGATTCTGAAGTATCAAAACTAGCAAGGGGGAAGGAGACCCGTAACTAAACGTGAGTAATCTTGATGAGCTTAATACTTCTAAGTGATTGAAGATATCCCGGGAAGACTATTGTCATTACCGCAGAGAAACTCAAGGTTTGACTCATGGCGTTTTGTGTTTATTTCAACTATGTGGGGGAAGAGATGTTAGAGAATGTTTCTGAAGATATAAGAGGTACATTGGTGTGTGATGATCTCGATGTTATCGCAATCATCAGGGGAGAGATAATTGTGTACATTGGGGATGCTCAGCTGTTTTACTTGAGGGCTTAATCTGTGATTCAGAGATATAATCACTTATTCCGGTGTTGACATCCGCAGAGATTGTCACCCGCAGAGATAATCAGTGATTCGGCCTGCTTCTTCAATGTTATCGGTTGTTCTCTCTTTGGGGAATGTGTGTACTTCGGGTCCTTGAGCTTCATACACGATCATCAGGGAAGAAAGCCATTGTTTACCACAAACATTGGGGAGGTGTTTTCCTTCCGGGCATGATGTGTATTCGGGAGAGTTCTTGGATATTGGTGTACTTCGGGTTCTTGAGCTTCATACACATTCATCAGGGACGAAAGATGTGAACATTGGGGAGTTGTTCTTCATTACCCTCATGATGTGTATTCGGGAGAGTTCTTGAGCATTATACAAAGAGACTGACTGCATCAATTCAACTACTAGGGGGAATTGTTCTCTTGACACCTTTTGGAATGGATCGCTTCAGACTTCAGTGGTAATGAAATTTGAGAAGAAATTTAAAGAGTGGGATGAAACATTGCTGTTCTTCTTCTTATGGATGATATAACCCCGAACGGAGATTCTCGATTATCGGTCTTAAAAGGAGCAGCGGGATTTATGATAATGGTGTGCTTCTCTGTGCACCTGGCTAAGGAAAGCTTGAAATAGAGCTTCGAATCTGCTCATCCAAAGGATTTTCGGTTTGGGGGGAAGCTGCCAGAGTCTCACTTTCAGATGGTTAAATTTCTTTCTTCGATTCAAGAGCCCTGGAAGCTTTGGTGGTGAAAGTTTTAGGGATTATAACTTCTATCTTCTACAACGGGGCTGCTTGATATCCTTATCTCGGTACTCGTATCATCATCTTCTTAAACTATATCATCTACTCTATCCTTGTAAATATTTATTCGAAAAACAAAATACAAAAATATAAAACCAACAAAAAGAAAATAGAAAAATATAAAACCAACAAAAGAAAATAGAAAAATATAAAACCTTCAAAAATCCCATAAAAATCAGAAAAATTCAAAAAAAATACCAAAAATATGTTTTCCAAGACATGTCTTCTGGTATCGATAACATCTACGGTCTTAGAAATGTCATTCAATAATGGCACGGGACTTTAGATGAAGTTCGAGCAGGAGGTGTAAATATTTCTTTCTAAACATGTCACAAATCTAATGGCTTATAGTTATTTCAGACTGTAACCCGCGCTTCAAAATATGGCTTGCAGTTACTTCAGACTGTGACCCGTGCTTAAACTATGGCTTGCTATTATTTCAGATAGCAACCCTTTCTTCATGGAAGGAAAGTGCCACGCTAAAACCTATTTTTCAAATATTTCGTGCACTTATCCTAAAAACAAAACAAGGAAAGTATGTCGAAGGACTGCTGTTCCTACACAAATGTTTTTCCGTCTAAAATTCTTCAGAAAAATATTTGGTGTTTTCAAAAAAATGGTGGTAAATGAGTTGCTTTAACAACAATCAGTTTCAGAGTTTTTATTAAATCTGCAAACTCAATCAATGACTTCAGCACTTTTAAACTTTTCACAAATTGAGTCATTGATTGAGGGGGATAATGTTTTCAAATCTATATCTTCTAACGGGCTTTCTTAATTATCCTAATATGCTTAATTAAAAATGATGTTAACCTATGTTGAAGGACTAGGTGAATAGGATATGATTGCTAGGTTTAGATGATTAGAGTTTAAGAAACACATTATTCCCATACCTTACATGATCTGATTGATATGTTGGATTGACTTTTATTAGTCGATTGCTGTTTGGGTGTTGTCGACCACCATATAGTTGTATGTGTGTTCACTAACATATGCAGGTATATTGGTATATAAGAATGTTCCCGATCCGGATCCCACAAATGAACATGATTGGATGCCGCAAGGAAAGGGTAACGATATCTTGGGTTGACAAATGAAGAAACGGAGCTTAATTGGACTTCTATGGAGAGTTGGCATAAATGCAACGTAAGAGGTCTCACTGCATCAGCAGATGGTTTTCTTCTAAGTGATTGAATAAACGGAGCTTAATTGGACCTCAGTTGGCATTCAAAATGCAACATAAGAAGAAGTCTCACTGCATATGCAGACGGTTTTTCTTCAAAGCCCTACAGCAACAACAGAAGCTTCTCAACCACCTAACGTATCTTTGTGCAGGATAATCGTGATGATACCATTTTTCTAAAACTTTGAAAAATATTGTTTTTGAAAATGGAAAAAATATTGTTTTGAAAATATATTGGACTAAATTTTGAAAATCACCGGACTTCTTTTTTTCAAAATCTAAGTCACTCAATTATCGACTTTGGTCATCGATTGAGGGGGAGAGTGATTTAAAATAAAATATTTTCAATCAATATTGCTTCATAAAAGTCCGGATTGTACAATATAAGTGGTGATCTAAAGATTTAATGTTATGTCATGGTATGATTTTTTCTTTAGAATTAAGGTCTTTCAAAATGAATTTTTTTCTGTTCTTGTTTGATTGTGAAATTGTTTTATTTTACTAAAAGATCTCTTAAAAACTATCATACCTGACACTAACAATCTTTAATGTCTTAAAATGGTCCTTATCTGTCATCTTTCAAAATTGAATCTTGCCACGTCTTTCCCCAAATTTTTCTAAATGATTTAAATCAGTTGGGATCACAAATCTCAAATGGTTTGATATTTCTGATCGGGGTAGAGATCGTGATTTAAATCTCAAATCTGTTTTAAATGGAATTGGTTTTAGTCCTTTAAAGGCACTCCTGCCTCCATGTGTCAAACAATTTCAATATACATAATGCACATGTTGAGAAGGAGGATTTATCCAAAAACCAGATGAGTATTTAAACAAGGCCACATTTTCTCCCATGTTTTCTAAACCTAATTAAATCACTTGAGATCCAAAATCTCAAAGGATTTGATATTTTTGATCGGGGGAGAATTTGTGATTTGATAATGAAATTTGATAAAAGTTGATCGTTTTGATTCAGTTGTGCAGGCTGCTCTCTCATATGTGCTAAACGCTTTCGAATCTCGAAGCACATATTGAGGGGGAGCAAAACCATCGAGGTACAAAAGTTTTTTAAAAGAGATTATAAAGTACCTTGATTGTGTTTTCAAATGGTTTTCTTAATGGATTTTGTGATTGTGGATGTGCTTCAAAAATACTCTTGCCTCTATGTGATAAAATGTTTTAAAATATCCTATGCACATATTGAGGGGGATAATTTTAAACCAAGAAAATCAAATGGCTTTTTCGTATGAAAATTGTGATCAAAGAAAATATTTCAAAGTCCTCTTGCCTCCATGTGCCAAACAATTTCTAAATCACACGCACATGTTGAGGGGGAGGTTTTCTAAATGATCAAAACTATTAAGGTACAAAATGCTTTGATCTCGTATCACAAGTACCTTGATTGGTTTTCCAAATGATTTTTCAATTGGTTTCGAGAAGGAATGAACAATACCAAAAGACCGACCAAATTTACTTTATGCATGGTGTTATAAGGATGGTTAGGTTAGGTATTTGTTCCCATGATCCGCCAGAACCGGAGGGATCTACCCAGGGACAATTCACTAGATAGTATAGAGTCCTTAGGTATATTGAAAAAAGGAGAAAAATGAGAATATGGGAAGAGTGCGGACTGAGACAGAGCTAGTACTGGAATAAACCCAACAAGGTTCTAGTTATGAAGTCTCGGTAAGCACTGAAGGGGTTGAAGAATGAAAAAGAAATGAATGTGAAAAGGGTGAAAAGAAATAGCCCTCCAATAATTCAACCTTAGGGCAGTAACCGGGTTCAATACATATGCTACTGGTGTTTACTAAGGTAACACTGGTATTGAAGACAAGACGTCATGGACCCAGTGACGCACTGCACTAAACTTCCCAAGCTACTCAAGTTCCTCTTAAAAGGACTTGCTTCATTCTCACGGGGAACCGACATTATCTATCGACTTTCTCTTAGAGATTGTTGATATTGAAGAAGGAGACCCTCTCCCTAGTCTCCGACACAGGAACCAATTATGCACGATTGAGTCTAGAGCCAAGAGATCATCCACAATATCTCGTTAGGACACTAAATTCTTGAAGACTTGCTTTTTCACACAATGTGGAAAGTAAGTATATATTAAGAGTCCTACGCATTATCCTTGTGGTATTGCCAGAACATCTGAGTGGTATGTAAAAGTATTCACGATGAAGATGGAAATCCTTCTAGAGCCAACATCAAACAAGCTCTTGGTGGGTGACATGTGAGATTTTGCAAAAGATCAAGCTTGTGACAACTGGATAGAAACAATGGGGAGATTCACTCGTGAATCAACCTTGGTCCAGGAATGGAATTGACGAATACTTTTGGAAAAACCATTCGATGTGCAAACCTTCTTTTCTCTAGCACGTCGAATGTGTATTTATGATTTCAAATTCAAAAAGTATCTCTGATTGAAAAATACTTTTAGAAAAACCGTTCGATGTGCGAATCTCTTCTTTTCTCTAGCACGTCGAATGTGTACTCATTCTCTAATACAAAAAGTATTTTGTTTGAAAATTGATATTTCTCATAAAACCCTCGTTGTATTGCAAAACTCTTTCTTCAAGCAATACGCGATTGTTTTCAAATCATTTTTCATCAATCAGTGAATCTCAATTCGCTGGTTCACTCACTCCGTATTGTCTTCTTTGAGACGTTCTGGTTTGAGAACAGCTAGAACAGCTGCGAAACCCTGTCAAGGAGATTCTTAGGAATCCTACCTGATCACAGGCAGTACTTGTACTGATCAACGGGGAACCGTGGGCCGTGTACCTCAATTCAACGAAAGTGATCAAAGACACTTTCGTGCACTTTATTGCTAACTGTCGTATGCAGGTACACCCCGACGATTGCAGCTGATCAGAATTGAGGAGTCAATCCAAAGCCGCATGTTCACAGCAACCTCACTTAATTGAAGAAATCATGACTGGTGCATATCTACATAACCTGATTCTGATATTTTTATACTATGCTTCTGCTACGCTGCTGCAAATATCATGAACCAGTAAGGCTTCCGCTACTCTGATGGAAAGATGTCATGATTCAAAAGTGTGAGCATGTCGGTCCGAATGTCACAACATCACATGAAGGCAACACAACTATGGATGATCCAGAGAGATTTGCTGTGGATGATGATCTCAAAGAAAGCTCGAAGATCATCAAAGATGTGGATCAGTTAAAGGCCTCCACTGAAAGTACAAATCAATGCGGACTTTGAAGAATCGCTACAAAAGCACAAAGATTGCGGAAGTGAAGAATTCAAGTCTACGAGCTCAAGAACAAAGACAAAGAAAGAATGCTAGGATGCAAAATGTAAAACATGGGGTGACCTCCCTTAGGGGGAGATTGTTAGGAATTAGAAAATTCCATAGTGAAGAGTCGGTCACCCCAAATATTATCTAGCATAAGTTAGCTCGTAGATTTGTCGTTTGTTACGTTATTTATTGTTTAATTAGTTAGTTATTAGTCTAGATTAGTTTAGTGCTACACCGTGAAGGAAGGACGGGTCTTTACCCACTGTATCCCTGATCCACAGGCCGATAGGAGGTCGTGTCTTTTGTAACTATAAATACCCCTTCCATCCATGGAAGGGGTGGTGCTTCATTTTCAATCTAATCTTTCTTTTGTGTAAACCTCTAGCAAGAACACCCTCTCTCTCTCTCTACTTTCTCTCTCTAAAATGGAAAACATGTATTTTGATCTCCCAAGACCACCCGAATCATCTAACACAATAAAATAAGGATCCTACAGTGATGAACCATTTTAAGTAAAACTGAATGAATAAATATAAAGCAATAAAGGGACAAAAGTTTTATGCAAAATGTAAGTAATATTGATATTGAAATGTGATGATGTTACAGACTACAAACTTCCTATTTATAATATCCTAAACGACACCATGGTAGTTGAATCTAAACATTGTGACCTTTGGCATATAACTGCCATTAACTGCCATAAACTGCCAACCATATCCAACTGCTATTATAACTGCAATTGGGTGGATGGCATAACTGTTTTGACCCATTGCAGTAATCCTACTTAGACCCATTACATAAACTAAAGTACAAATTACATTTGACTATACTAAGTACATACTAAACTACTTATTAACATTGACTTTATGACATTAAAAGGCTAACAATGCATAGCTACAAGTATATTTGGTTTGACCTGTAGAGATCTACATATTTTTTGATGTCTTATATTAGTATTTGAGAAACATATGTAACAGGAAAGCTTGCATACATTCATATCATTGCCACCATACAATGATATTACCTTTAATCACCATAATAAAAGATGTAATAGAACACCTTGCATACATTCATATCATTGCCACCATACAAGGATATGATCTTTAATCTCCATTATAAAAGATGTAACACGACAGCTTGCATACATTCATATCATTACCACCACATAATGATATGACATACAATGTACGTAGCTTAATTGGTACTGTGACACATACTAAACTGTGTGACGCATAAGCTACCTGAGTAAAAGCTTTCCATTCATTGTTAGCTGGTCCAACATAAACATGTCGAGAATCTGTAAAGCAACCGTTTTAGGTGCTTCAACATTGTTAGCTTTCCATTCATTGCTATCCGTGATGTTTAATAAGAAATGATTAAGGCTTTAATAATTTTTTATATATTATTATGAATGATGTATAATTATATGATCATTTAGAGGGTCAAAAGAAAAGCTTTCTGCCTGCTATAGAGGACTAGGAAATGTCATATTTCTTGGTTTAGAGGCCCACCATTACAAACTTATAATTATCCCGATTGAGATGGATGACCTTTTTTGGTTGCACCATGCTGATGATTACCTTTGGTTCATGCTTCCAGTTAAGGGATCTCTTATAGAATCCTCAAAGAACGATTTCTACCTTATGCAAAACTATTAAAATGCATCAGATTAGTTTATATCGGTCATATTTGTCTTTTACTATCATATAAATCACCGTGATGTAGTATTTATGTATGCAGTGTTCATGATAATCATCTCAACAAATCATATGCAAGTCATCATCGTACTTCTGTTAGTTCTTATTAGACTTGCAAGCCTTAAACTATATTTATAGAGCTTTTATATATGCAAGCTTCAATAGTTTTTGTGTGTGCAGTTCTTCCAGTAAAAGAATCAACTATTCAAAAAAGTGCTCTCAAAAAATCAGGTTGTGGTAATTGTAGATTGTCATAAATTTAACCCTTAAATAGTACTTGTAAGTTGTGTATAATTTTCATGCGTGCTATAGTTAAATAGTTTTTGCATGTACATGTTGGGTCCCTTCGTCCTGGAGCGCAAATCACGAACATAATGAACAACAGCTTCCTCATGTGAGGGTGGATGATGAGCATCAATAACATGAAAGTGATAGAGTTTTCTTTGAAATGACACAGACTTGCTAATAATACCGTTTGTACATTTTTCAACGTTTTATAAATCTTATTAGAAATGAATCAAAGATTTACAAAGAATAACTCACGGAAAAGTATCCCTGTTAATGACAAATACTCTCCAAACTCATACAACAAGAGGTAGCTAGCTTTGCATTGTTGTCCCTTGGAGAGGAGGATTCTAACTAATAACTTGTGCTATTTCTTATGTTGAATCATCTACTTAATCTATTTACAACCTTTCATAACTTTTCATATATATAGGGAGGGAATTAGGGTTTGCATTTTAGTTGCATAGTAAGTTGTCGACATTACTATAGATAGGCATGTGCCTAGTAGGCTAGTCTGAAGCTTACATTCGGCATTTCTTGATTTGACAACTTAGAGTCCCAATGCATGTTTCACACGTATCGATAAGTACTTAATCTTATCTTCTTGAGGAAGCTTCTCGCTCATGCTTTCAGTTGGTTGAGGTTCTAATTCAAACTAAGTCTTCAGAGTCCTAGAGACACTTGTCAAATCCTAGAACTTCTGGTGTTGCTTCTAGCTCCTTGTAATATCACTTCTTGACACCGCATCGGTTTGTGATATTGTTTTCTTCAGATAGTCTTTGACGTCCTTGAAGCCAACTCGCATTTGAGTTTTATACAACACTCACTGACATCAGTGAGTCTGCCTTCTGAATAATAATCAGTGAGTCAATTTCTCTGATAACCATCAGAGAGTATGTCACAAGACATCTATCATAATCACTTAGATAGTCTATCCGGTGACATACCTTCTGACAGTTATCAGAGTCTTGGTTCTTTCTGACCTTCAGAAGCCAGATTAGGCTATTTTATGTTTAAATATTTGTCAGAGACAATTGGGTCGTTTGTCAGACCCAACAATCTCCCTCTATTTAAATATACAAATAGACTAATTTATCATAAGTAAGTGAGCATAATAGCTTCTTCTTATTCCTGATATTATAATAAGGAAATAAATATATTAAATCAGTTAAGTCTGATTCCTTATTGTGGCTGATTATCCTAATGACCCTTATACTTTTGTAGTTCAACACTTTAATGATGTTAGGCTATTCTAAGTAAATCTGAGACTGTAGGGTCAACATTTTCAACTCAACAGTCTCATGCCGTTAAAGGTACGAGAATAGCCTAAAAAGATGTTTGTAAGTGAGAATTAGTGCTTCTTCTTACAAAAATATTTACAACAAAGTATTCTAAAGATATCAAGATCAGCTCGATACTTTGTTGTGCTTGTCTTCAGTGAAGTTTCATCGAGTACACTCTTTTCTTCGGGTGACCCATTATAACATTATGCTCATACTCTGAAGACAAGACCATCCTTCCCCTAATGTTCCCACTGAATCATCTCCACTGTCTCCTTGAAGTTTCTTTATTCATCTTGGTTACTTCCGATGGCAACCAAGTTGAGGCTTTTCGAGTCCACTCTTCGTAGATACTACTGGTGCTTTTTTAATTTGTCAAGATCAGCATAATGACAAGATCTTGCAAACGTGAAGCAGAATGATTCTAGGAGGTGTAGATTTTGGCAGGGTTGGTTGAGGATGTTTATGGTTTGATGTTATTAGTTATCATTTAAGAACGACTAAATATTATTAGCGGTCAATCAAGAACGGATCTGGATTAATTGCAATCGAATAATACTTGCAAGCCCTTTTAACTGCTATTGAATGTGTTTGTTACAAAAAACTGTTATTAAATGTGAAACTTTCATGGGAAACAAATCAGTTGTCCTAAAATACTTGGAAGCCCTTTAACTCATATCATCAACAAATGAGACGCAAGTTGTCTTCATACATCAGGTAGTTTAGTTCAAAAGTTTTATATATGCTTCAATAAGCTTTAAACTTACCAGTGGCAAACGGGTCGGTTGGGTCAGTTTGGGTCAAGTAGGTTATCGGTCAATGAGTCATTCATCAAATAGGCCATCCTTTAGAAATGGGTCAAAAGGGCTGGGTCAAACGGGTTGGGTCAGGTTTGCCCAGTTTACGGCTTAAACACTGTTGGGTTCAGTGAATACCCAAACCCCTTAAGTCTAGGACTTGAATAGAAAATACCCTAAGTGTTTAGTCCCTTAAACACTAACAAGTCACTGAGCGCATAGTCACTCAGTGAGTTGTCTTCAGGATACTCAGTAAGAGACAAAGAAGAAGTCTCTCCCCTCAGTAAGGCAGAACTTAAGGGGTGAAGACTGAGTCAAGAAGAAGATAGTGGATTCAGTGAGTAATGATAATAACTCACTGAATCCTGAATCTCCTCGCCAACTACTAACACAGAAGACAAACTAAAGACTGAAGACTGAAGGCTATGAAGACTAAAGAATGAGCGGGACAAGGCGGGACAAGTTTGAACAAATAAGACGAAGTCCTTATCAACCAAAGTCAAACTTTCCCTGAATCGTTAACTATCAGGCTCAGTGTCATCACTGACAAGAAGAAAGCAACCTTGTCACTTGCCTAATATAGCCAATGTAAACAGAGACAAAATACATCAGTATTTTGTCTTCTGTAACCTGTCAGTTTGTCCTCTAGGATAGAGCTAAAACCATACTTGTATAAATAGCATAAGAGATGGAGTGGAAGAATAAGAAGCTTGTGGATTAATTGTAAAACACACACACAAGCCATCTTTCACTCCTCCAAATATAACTCTGTCCCTGAGATAGCTCAGTGGTTCCTTTGTAGTTGTGCTCAGACTTAGCCTAAGCTTAGTGAGGAGATACCATACTTTGTCATTTCAATCCCAAGTACTATTCCACAAGTACTTGGGTAATGTATTCTTTTTTACTTGTTTCTAATATATAAGTTGAAAATTATTCGGTGTGTTTTTACTTACATTATTTCAGTCATTGTTCACAATCAGTTGGTTTATTGCTTTAATTGTTTTTATACGATTGTGAAACGGGAACAACAAGTGGTATCAGAGCAGGCTAATTATAAAACACTTTTTAAGCCGCTCAAAAATGTTTTTAAATCTGGATCCTAATGGCTGAAATTGATGTGCCCCAACTTGTCGACAAAAAGGGTGGAGCTTATTCAGCTGTTGCCCCTCGACTCGAAGTTGGTAAATTTAACAAATGGAAAAAGCGAATGCTTTGCTATTTGACTGGGATGGAACCTTACTACATTAAGTGTATTAATAAAGGTCCATTTATCCCAAAGACTGCTGAAGGTTTGCCTAAACTTAAAGCTCAGTGGACTCAGGACGAGAGGAAAGTGGTCAACCAGGACCAAAGGCTCAAAAGCATCATCATATCTTCTCTCCCTGATGATGTTATGGAGCCTGTTATAGGCTGTAGTACAGCTAAACAAACCTGGGATGACCTGGTCCACAGTCATGAAGGTCCCTCAAATACCAAGGAGAGCAGGATTATGGACCTGAAACTTGAGTATAACACCTTCAGGGCTAAGGACTCAGAAACTATGTCTCAAACTTACACCCGGTACAAAACTTTGTTAAATGAACTGTCAAATGATGGTGTTAAGTTGTCCAAACATGAAATCAATGTTGGTTTTGTCAATAGTCTCTCTGAGAAGTGGTTGAATTTCTCTCAGGGACTTAGGAATGCAAATCATATCCAGAATCTTGAACTTCCTAAAATATATGGGAAATTTATCTATGAGGAAAACCTCATCAACAGACGATACCCTGACTTGAAGAAGTCTCAGGAAGTCAAGAAGTCCCTGACCACCATCTCAACACCAATTTCTACTGCTTTTTATTCTAACAGTGTGGTTCATGATTTTCAAGAAAATTCAGATGATGAGCCTGATTAGAGATCAAGCGAAGAGTACCTAAATGACCTGAACATCGAATTTCAGGAAAGGGCACTCCTTGCTAATTCTAGAAGGTTTATAAAAAGAAACAAAGGTTTTTCTAATGCTAAAGCTAATGAGGACACTGAGTGTTTTAAGTGTCACAAAAGAGGTCATTTTGCCAAAGACTGTTTTTCAAAAACAATTTTTGAACTCTCTTACAAACCATCAGGGTCAAATCAGTCCTCAGGCTTTAGCAAATTTCAACAAAAAATCTATCAGTCTCATCAGAACTTTCAAAACAATTCTGATCAAAATAAAACTTTTGATTTTGAAGCTAAGTATAGGAAAGCCAAAGCTAAGCTAGCACTGCTTGTGGCCACTCCCTCAGAAACAACAAACAATGTTAAATCTGTGCAGGGTAAAAACAAGGGCCTAGTTACTGAAGTCTTCGACTGGGATGACGAGCCAGTCTCCTCTGACGATGAAATGGTGCAAGTCAGTGCACTGATAGCTCTCTTAGAAGAGGACAAGCTAGCTGTTGGGAAGAATCATGGCAGGAATGGAGAATGGGTCAATATCACTATGAAAAAGGTAAATATTTTACTTTCTATGTATGATGATTCAGATTGGCAGTCCTTTATGAACTATATCAATGTTGACCTTAAGTTTGTAGAGGAGCAATGATTAAATCTTTTTTTCTAAATACAACAAGTTAAGTTTTGAATTAAACAAGTGTAGGGATGAACTGCTTCTTTTAAAATAAGCCAAGCTTGAGGCTGTCACACTGCAAATTCAAAACACTGAACTAGTTAAAAGAACTCAAGCTCTTCAGGAAGAACTTAAAAAGGAAAAAAGATATCATTAAAAGTTGGACAGCTAAGAATCCTAGGGTCTTTGATGCTGTGGGAGCCCCCAGTAGCAAGAAGAGAATCATAGGTGAAGATCATCTCCCTGATTCTCACAATAAAGACCATAGTCCAAAACCATTTGTATCTGCTGGCATGCTCTCCAATAAGGAGTCAATATCCAAGTACAGTGATTGGTTGAACGGGTTAACCCTGAGAGTAAGCTTTCAAATTTCGATTCTAGAAGAATACTATAGCCTGAAAGCCAAGCTCTAAAGATCTCTGACTGTGCCTCAGTAAAGACACCAATGGTCCCCCCTAACAACCTTGGACCTGATCTCACTGGAAATCAGTCAACCAAACTCATTTTAGGGGGATTGTAGATTCACTGATGTATCTAACTACTTCCAGACCAGACATAAAATTCTCAGTCTGTCTAATAGCAAGATATTAGTCCAATCCCAAAGAATCCCATCTCACTGCAGCCAAAAGAATCCTCAAATACCTGAAGGGAACTCCAAGTCTTGGACTTTACTATCCAATGTGCTCAGGGTTTGACCTCAAAGGGTATTCTGACTCCGATTATGCAGGCTGCAACATGGACAGAAAAAGTACCTCAGGGTCCTGTCAATTTCTTGGAGGAAAGCTGGTTTGTTGGAGTGCTAAAAAGTAACAATCAGTGGCTATGTCTTCAGCTGAAGCTGAGTATGTGGCCGCTGCTGGATGTTGTGCCAATGTATTATGGATGAAAAGTCAACTCAGTGACTATGACATCCATTACAAAATGGTACCCATCTTTTGTGATAACACCAGTGCCATTGCAATCTCCAACAACCCTGTTCTTCACCAAAGAACCAAACACATTGATATCAGATATCATTTCATCAGGGACCGCATAATGAAAGGAGACATATAACTTCATTTCATCCCCACTGAATATCAACTTGCTGATATCTTCACCAAACCCTTAGATGAACCTACCTTTAGGAGACTGAAAGTTGAATTAGGAATGCTTGACATTGAAAGTCAGCAACCTGAAAATCAATCCCAATCTCAGTGAGTTTTCTCTGAAATGGTCCATGCTCCCTGAACAAAACCCCAAAACAACCTTCTCACTGAATGAGTAAGACTCATTCAGGGACCCTGACAGTTGTATTGAGCATTGAATAAGTAACTAAATGCACCAAGTATTTTAGTTACTTAAATATCCTAGGTTGGTAAACATACCATTTTAATATAGGAATATATGTCTTTATGTCCTTCTGTCACTCATGTCCAGGTTCCCTCAAACCTTACCTCATCTCACTTGGCATTAACTACCTTCTCTCACAACAAATATCATACAGATATTTTAATCCTGCAAAATGCACTTTTACTATGCACTGCGACTGTTCCCTTGAAAATCAGGAAATTATTGCGGGTAGTGGAGTGGTGGCATTAAATGAGGTAAATAAAACGTTTTCAAAAACCAACTTTACAAATCCTCATTAGTGCAAAATATACCCTTCTCACCACTTTATAAATACCCCTCTCAAACATTAAAACCCACACAAATTATTTCTGCATCAAAACTCTGTCAAAATCATTTCTCAAACCCAGAAAACTTAGTGTGTTCTTTAAATTCTCAATGAGTTTTTCAGTAAAATCTTCTCTGTAAACAATTTACAAAAGGTTTTTCGTCACAAAACTCAAGAGACTTAAACCCCTTTGATTGTTTCTGTCAAAAAATTTTTTTTCAAAGCCCAAATTTTTTTCTGAATGGAAATGGCAAGAACACAGTCTCTTCAGTTTGCACCTCAGTGGGTAAGCAGTCTAGAAAACGTTGAATTCAAAAAAAAACAATGTTATAGGCAACTTTGAATACCCACATGATGTCCCAGCCTATAAGGGAATCATGAAATTTTTACTGAACTGCCCTCTAAAACAGGCCTTTACTCAGTCCTCATCTATACTGTACCACAACTTCCTCAGGGAGTTCTGGGCAACAGCAGTGGCCTATAACCCGACACCCTCCACTGATGAGAACATACCAAGACCCCTCAGGGAGTTTCTCATTACGCTCTCTATTTTAAATGGGCAACAAATTGTCACCTTGGATTTCAAAACTTTTTGCTCATCAATAGGGGTTGACTACAACCAAGGAAAATATGTTCCTCTCCCTGACCCAGCCACTGTAAAGGCTGAGTTAGAAAAAATTTCTCTTGATCCAAAAATTTTGGACAAAACCCCAGTCACCAAGAACTCCTTTCCCGTGGCTTGGAGGATCCTGTTCACATTTGTGATTCAGGTTCTCAGCGGGAACCACTCATCCACTGAACAGATTAATTCTATTCAGTTGATGATGGCTTACTACTTGATGACTGGTACTAATGTTGTAAGATAATGGATTTCAATAACACATCATACCATGATCAATATAGGCGTACAATATAAGGTATTAGAGAGAGAAAGAGTTAGAGGTTTGGGAACTTAGTGAGAGAAAGTAAAAGTATTATTATGAGCTCCAACCCTCTACCTTGGGAGGTAGAGGGTATTTATAGTATCTTACATAAACGCCTCCTACGGGGCTGTGGATCAGGCATACAGTGGGTAAAGACCCGTCCGTCCTCCGCGGTGTTACTTAACTAAATACTAAATAACATAACTTGACTACGACTACGAGCTTTCTAACAAATACATATACTTGAGGTGACCGATACTTTAACTAACGAATTTTCTAATTCCTAACAATCTCCCCCTAAGGGAGGTCACCTCAATTTACATTGAATTCAAATAAATATTACATATTGATTGTTCTTGGATTCTTGATTAAGTACTTTGCTCAGTAGATCGTAGTCTTTTGATTCTTCATGTTCAGCATGTTTTGTTGTCTCAGGTGGAGGTCTTTAAGTGATCCACGGGATGATAAGATTGAACCAGCTTTGAGATCATCAGCTACCATAAATCTCTAACTCATCCATTGTTGTGTTGCCATAATGTGAAGTTGTGACTTTTGGACCGACATGCTCACTTTTTTTTGGATCATGATATCTTCTCATCAGAGTTGCGGAAGCTTTTGTTGATTCAGAATATTTCCAGTAGTGTAGCAGAAGCATGGTTTGAAAATATCAGAGCCAGTTGATGAAGATATACACTTATCATGATTTCTTAAAACATGAATGTGATTGTGTGAGCATGCGGCTGTGGATTGACTCCTCAATTCTGATCAGTTGCAATCGTCGGGGTGTACCTGCATAAAACAGTTAGCAATAAAGCGTACGAAAGTGTCTTTGATCACTTTCGTTGATTTGAGGTACACGGCCCACGGTTCCCCGTTGATCAGTACAAGTACTGCCTGTAATCAGGTATAATTCCGAAGAATCTCCTTGACAGGGTTTCGCAGCTGTTCTAGCCGTTCTCAAACCGGAGCGTCTCAAAGAAGACAACACGGAGTGAGTGAACCAGCGAATTGAGATTCACTGATTGATGAAAAATGATTTGAAAAAACAATCGAGTATTTCTTGATATAAAGGGTTTTGCAATACAATGAAGGTTTTATGGAAAAATCAATTATCAATCATAAATATCTTTTTATTTTGAAATATCAATACACAGTCGATGTGCAATAAGAAAGAATTTTTTGAGCACAACGACCGGTTTTTCAAAGATATCAGTCAATCTAATTTTTTTGGACTTGGATTGATTCAATATTTGAATCGCTTCATTGATGAAGTCTATATGTCACAAACAAGTCTTGGCAATACCACAAGGATAATGCGTAGGACTCTCAAAATATAGTCTCACATTCCACATTGTGTGAAACTGTGAGCCTTCATTGAAAGTGTCCTAATGAGATTTATTGATGATCTCGTGGATCTAGACTCAATTGTGCACATTTGGTTCCTATGCCGGAGACTAGGGAGAGGGTCTCCTTCTTCAATATCAACAATCTCTAAGAGAAAGTCGATAGATTATGTCGGTTCCCCGTGAGAATGAAACAATCCTTTTTAAGAGGAACTTGAGTTGCTTGGGAAGTTAAGTGCAGTGCGTCACTGGGTCCATGACAGCTTGTCTTTAATACCGGCGTTACCTTAGTAACCACCAGTAGCATATGTATTGAACCCTGTTTCTGCCCAAAGGTTGAATAAATGGAGGGCTATTTCTTTTCACCCTTTTCTCATTCATTTCTTTTTCATTCTTCAACCCCTTCAGTGCTTACCGAGACTTCATAACTAGAACCTTGTTGGGTTTATTCCAGTTCTAGCTCTATCTCAGTCTGCACTCTTCCCATTTATCATTTTCTCCTTTTTTCATCATACCTAAGGACTTCTACACTAACTAGCTAGTGGATTGTCCCTGGGTAGATCCCTCCGGTTCTGGCGGATCATGGGAGCGAATACCTAACCTAACCATCCTTATATCACCATACATAAAGTAAATTTGGTCGGTCTTTTGGTATTGTTCTTCTTACATTGGTGCCAATAGAAAACCTTTTGAAAAACAATCCAAGTACTTGTGATACATGATCAAAACATTTTGTACCTGAATTATTTTTGATAATTTTAGAAATAGCTCCCCCTCAACATGTGCATCATATATTTTGAAATGGTTTTAGCACATAGAGGCGAGAGGACTTAAAAATCTCATATTTAAGAATAAAAGCTTCGATTCTTCGATCAACCATTGCTAAAAGTTATCGACGTCACTTTCCCCGATCAAAATTAGTATTTTTCATACTTTGATAAGGATATTTTATGGGAAGGATGTGGTTTTTCAAAAAGTTGCTCCCCCTCAACTTGTGCATATGATTTTTTTTAAATTGTTTTGCACGAATAGGAAAGAGTTCTTAGAAGCACATTCACGATCATACTGCCAAACTGAAACCAATAGAAAATCAATCAAGTTACTTATAATGAAACATCGAAATCTTTGTACCTTGAAAGTTTATTTTCTTTTTTTTTTAAATGTTCCCCCTTAATATGTGCTTCGAGATTCAAAAAGAGTTTAGCACATATTGGATGGATCTAGCACATTGAGACAAATCATCACGTTTTAACCCTTTATGGTAAGAGAACGATGCTCCCCCTTAGCATATGCATGGAATATTTAAAAATTCTTGAAATCGTTTGTCATATGTAGGAGGGACGCTTTGTTAAACACTTTTCACTATCATTTATTGAGTTATCAGTTTAAATTCAATTTAAATCACAAATTCTC
Organism: Chrysanthemum seticuspe; assembly: GCA_019973895.1. Taxonomy (NCBI): domain Eukaryota; kingdom Viridiplantae; phylum Streptophyta; class Magnoliopsida; order Asterales; family Asteraceae; genus Chrysanthemum; species Chrysanthemum seticuspe. Next base: position 24,572,883 of record BPTQ01000002.1, read on the forward strand.
CCCCGATCACAATTTTCAAGTTATTTGAGATTTGTGATCTCTATATATTTAAATTGTTTTTAAAAGCTTTTGAGGGGAATTGTGACTTGCTTACGAAAACATTTAACTGATAAGGATCAAATAAAAGACTTTAACCTTCAAAGAATAAACATGCTTGAGTATCTTTTTGAAAACAGATAACAAATATTTTTCAGAAGAATATTTAGAAGGAAAAATATTTGTGAAGGAAACATTTGTCTTTTTGGCGACAAACATTTGTTTTTAGAATCAGAGCATGAGATTAAAATATTTTGAAAAAGCATGGCCCTGTTCTTTCTTTAAAAATTGGTTACTATCTGAAATGACAGTAAACATTTTACTTTCCCTCAAACATTTTTTTTGAACATTCGAACAACATCTAAAGACCCGTGTCATTCTTTGAATAGCATATCAAACTCCGTAGATGTTTATCGAACCAAAGAAAAACAAGACAAAAATAATTTTGGAATTTTTCAAGATTTTCAAATTTTTATGGATTTTAAAAATTTTATATTTTTTTATTTTCTTTTTGTTGGTTTTATATTTTAAAATAATTTTGGAATTTTTCAAGATTTTCAAATTGTTGGTTTTTGAAAAAAAATATGTACAAGAGATAGATAGAGATAAGCACGGTTACTCCTCGTCTTCCTCCTGAAGACGTTTGAGAGTTTCTGGCTGTAGACTCTTTAGACCAAGGTGTGGAAGGATAAACTCAAAACGTTCTCTAGGAAGAGCTTTGGTGAAGATGTCTGCTAACTGGTATTCGGTCCTCACGAAATAGAGTTGTACCACACCTTTTTCCACTTGTTCCAGAATGAAATGATGTCGAATTTCGATGTGCTTTGCTCTTGAGTGTTGAACGTTGTTGCAAGAGAGAGCAATGGCACTTTTGTTGTCACAATACAAAGGGATTTTGTTGAATTCAAAGCCATAGTCAAATAATTGGGATCTCATCCATAAGATTTGAGCACAACAAGATGACATGGCTATGTATTCAGCCTCTGTAGAGGATATAAAAGTACTAATTTGTTTCTTTGAAGACCAGTTTACAAGCTTGTCACCCAAAAACTGAGCACCTCCAGACGTACTTTGACGTGTATCTTGACATCCTGCATGGTCAGCATCTGCATAGGTTGTTAGTGATATACCGGTATCCTTCGGGTACCAAAGTCCCATGTTGATGGTTCCTTGGAGATACCGAAAGACCCGTTTAACCGCTTCAAGGTGCTTTTTCATAGGCTTAGCCTGGTATCTAGCACACATGCATACTGCAAACAGAATATCAGGTCTACTGGCTGTGAGATACATCAGGGATCCAATCATACTTCGATATTTCGTTTGATCTACCATGATCCCTGAGTGGTCCTCATCCAGTTTGGTACGTTCCACCATGGGAGTGTCAACAGTGTCACAAGTGTCAAATCCAAATTTCTTTAAAATTTCATTTGCATATTTAGATTGATTGATAAAAATGCCTTTGGGACTTTGTGAAATTTGTAATCCCAAGAAAAATGACATTTGTCCCATCATTGACATTTGAAATTTGGAGCCCATCTCCTTAGAAAAATGGTCACATTCATTGGGGTCAGTCGAGGCAAAAATAATATCATCAACATAGATTTGAACGTGAATTAAATGTTTGCCTGACTTTCTGGTGAACAATGTCGGATCAACTAGTCCTTTGCCGAATCCAGTAGATAGAAGAAACTTTGATAGCGTATCATACCATGCCCTTGGAGCTTGCTTCAAACCGTAAAGAGCCTTCTTCAAGCGATAGACATGAGTAGGATGCTCTGGATTCACAAAACCTTCAGGTTGGCTGACGTATACGACTTCTTTAAGATCTCCGTTAAGAAAAGCCGTGTTTACATCCATCTGATAGACTACCATATTCTTACTTGCCGCATTAGCCAGGAAGATTCTGATTGCCTCGATACGTGCAATTGGAGCAAATGATTCTTCAAAGTCAATACCCTCCTCTTGACGGTATCCTTTTGCAACCAATCTAACCTTGTTCTTTAATACATCACCATGATCATCAAGTTTTACTTTGAAGATCCACTTTAGAGCAATGATCATAGCACTGTCAGGAGCAGGTACTAATTCCCATACATCTAGTCGATCGAACTCATGAATTTCTTCTTGCATGGCATTGAACCAGCTATCTTCATTCATTGTAGTTTTAACGTCTTTTGGTTTGACCTTGGATAATACGGAGTTGAAGAAGCACCACAAGGCATCAGTTGCAAGTTGTTTACGTGTGGATACATGACGAGAAGGGTTTCCAATGATGTTGTCCAATGGATGATCATGTGTCCATTTTCTAAGGTGTTCGTGTGGTAGTTGTTGAGGAACTGAAGTAGCAGAGTCTGGATCTCCTGATGATGATGGTTCGGGAGTTGGTTCAGGAGAAAATATGTTCTCAAAGGGGACATCTTCAGGAGTAGCAAAGGGATTATCTCCATCATAGGAGCCATACACAATTCCATAATGTACACTTGATGATTCATGATTTGTTGATGAGACAGAGTGATCAGCAGCAGGCGATTCTTGACTTAATGACATAGAAACTGAAGGGTTAATTTCATTGACATGGATAGGAGCAGCCTCTGTTGATGGAATTGACAGATCATTAGCAATTGGCTCATAGTGTTCATCAAACATTGGATCAAATAATTTCTTCAAATCATCTTCTGAAGGTGGTACATATGGAGTTGCTGATGAGGGATTGTATACAAGAGTAGAACTGATGGGACTACTTGATGAAGGTTGTGATGCGGGTCCAGAACTGGGTTGTCCTGGAACCATTTGACCGGATAACTCATCGAACGTAACGTGAATTGTTTCCATGATATTTCGGGTTCTGTTGTTGTAGATTCGGTATCCTTTTCTGCTTGGTGTATATCCTACAAATACTCCAATGTCCACTTTAGCTTTGAGTTTGCCTAAGTTTTGACCCTCATTAGTCGGATAACACAATGCACCAAACACACGAAGGAATGAAATATTAGGTTTTCGATTGTGGACAAGTTCATATGTAGTTTTTCCATGAGATGTGTGAATTAGGGACCGATTTTGAGTGTAGCATGCAGTGGCAATGGCTTCAGCCCAGAGAAACATTGGAACCTTTGAGTAAATCAGCATTGTCCTTGCGGCTTCCACAAGAGTTCGATTTCGTCTTTCAACTACACCGTTCTGTTGAGGAGTTCGTGGAACACTTCTTTGATGACTGATTCCAACACTTTCATAAAACTTACTAAGTTCTTTGTTAACAAACTCAGTTCCATTGTCTGTTCGGATGATTCTGACAGTTTTGCTAAGACGAACCTGCAACTGTTTGATAAGTTTGATGACGATATATGGAGTTTCATCCTTTGTCCTTAAGAACTTAACCCAAGTAAATCGAGAATAATCATCAACCACAACTAACACATATTTCTTCCCAAAAATATTCTGCACTCTCATGGGTCCACATAAATCCATGTGAATGGTATGAAGAAATTCCATAACTGAGTTTGTAGGTTTGGGTTTGTGGGCATACTTCTTGCTTTTTCCCAATTGGCATGCTGAACAAAGATGATCCTTTTCATACTTTAGTCTCGGTAAGCCTATAACTAAGTCCTTTCTGGAGAGATCATTTATGGTACCGAAGTTCAAGTGATTGAGACGACGATGCCATAACCATGACTTTGTTTTCGAATCCTTTGACAACAAGCAGATTGGGGAAGACTTCATCATGTCTTCGATAGAGATGGTGTATAGATTTGAACCCCGTGTTCCTCTTAAGAGTTCCAGACCATCAAGTTCTCTGATGAAATAAGTATGTTTTTTAAAAGCCACCTCTAGATCAGAATCACAGAATTGTCCAACAGAAAACAAATTATGACCAAGACCTTCTACATAATATACCCTGGAGATTACACTATTACCAACAACATAGTCTCTATAACCCATAATTGCACCGAAATGATCATTCCCAAATCTAACAGTCCCGATGAATTTACTCACGAAGTTCATGAGCCGCGACCGGTCTCCAGTCATATGCTTGGAACAGTCTGAGTCCAGGTACCACAGAACGATTTAAACGATCTGCAGTTGAACACAGACAAGAATGGATAACTGGATAATTGGGATCCCCATGCAAGAATGGGTTCCACTTGGTTAGTAACAGTGATTGGAACACCCACATCAGAAGCAGAAACAATGAAATCATTAGGGTTAGATGTTGTGCTAGTGTGTGAATTAGACCTATTCAAAGTATGTTCACTTCTTAAAGGAATAGTTCTACCAGTAGGCATCCATTTCCTAATGGGCATTGGTCTAGATAATCTAGGGCACAACTCATTAAGATTAAATTTTCGTCCAGTAGGTATCCACTGATAACCTACATTACTGAGTTTTCTTCCTGTGGGTTTCCACTGTTTTCTACCCTTCTTCCACCATTGCTTTTTAGTCCTCTTAACATGTTTGATGGCATTCACAGTTTTAACTGGATTTTTAGCAACATTAATCACATCATTCATACCACATACATGATTAGTAACAGAAACCAAGCAATCATCATTACATGTTTTGCCAAAAGTAGTAGAATTCGCATTAATTACAGCACGCTTAGAGCTAACACTAGAATCAACACGATTCGTTTTTATTCAACATAGTTTCATTCTTCCTAAGGTGATATTTTACTTTCTTCCACTGAACATTCCTAGCTTCCAAGGTACTATCATTCTTTGTGTTGCCTTGAGGCTTTGACCTGCTTGCTTTAGTGTCACATTTTACTCATGTAGAGGAAATGGGAACATTAGTTGGTATTGCTACTTTTTGCTTTTCAGGTTTAGAAGTGCTAGGATCTGAACTTCTTGAGGGAACATTGAAGCTTACATGCTTAATTTTAGGGACTGGTTGAGGCATATCAAGATTGGCATTCTTATAATCAGGCATAGAACAAGGCACGACTATTTTATCCTTCTTACCAACAGTTTTCGGGCATGTTGCTCTTAAGCATTCTAAAAGTTCCTGAGATCGTTTGGCCTGAATGCAAGTAAACCTAATTTCACTATCAAGTGGCTTATTTATGAAATCCTCTTCTACAATCTCACGGAGACATTCTAGACTATCCTTAAGATGAGCAAAATAGTTACGAAACACAAGTTCGTTATTTTTGAGATGTGGAGGAATGTATTTAACAGTCACAGTATATTTAGAGTCAGCAGACGACTTTGATGCAACATTCTCATTAAAGACAAGTGGCATTTTCCCCTTTTCTTGTTTCCTCATATTCTCAATTTCTTTTTGTAAAGCAGTTATTTTTTTGTTGTTTTTGTCACGAGTGACTTTCATTGAATCATATAACTCTTTAAAGTGTAGTTTAGCCTTTTCATTTTCTTCCAGAAAACTCTCATTTTCCTTTTTTAAAACATTAACGAGGTTTTGAAGATGAAACGTTTGAGAAAATTGAGAATCTAAAGGTGGAGGCATTTGGGTGCCATTCACATTATTCCTTTCTCCCTTCAATTGTAAGATTTGGGCTCTCAATTTTCTGATCGTGTTACAATGAGCTTGAATTTGTTCATCACGTTTGTTTATTTCAAAAACTGCATCAAATTCAGGAGCATCTGAGGATGTCTTGATATTTGAGGTTTTAACATTTTCTTTAAGATGTTGGTATTTTAGTTGTAAATTAAAATGTTCCACTTCCAATTTAGAAAAATGTTTGACCAAGTTATCATGATCATCCTTTTCAATTTTATCATGCAGTTTTGAATTTGTTGTTTCAAGCTCAATGACACGATCATGGGAGACTTTCAAAGCAACAGATAATTCATGAAATTGAGAAGCAGTAATAGAATGCTTAGTAACAGTATAAAACACATCTTGAGCCACACAACTCAATACTAAGTTCTCATTTAAGATATGCAGTTTTTTCCTTTCAATTTCATTATATTTGAGTTCCCGTTCATAGTCATTTACCTCAACAATCATTGCATTAAATTCCTTTTCCATTTCTTTAACATCCGAGTTTATTCCTTTTTGAAAACTTTCAAATTGACCTTTTAATTGTTTAAACAAAGGCATGACCTCAGTTAAATAACATTCCTTAGTTTGCTCAAAACCCCTTTCCCCTTCAGTTATCCCAGTGGGTGTGATCCTTTTCTTACACGTTTTCTCAAAGTCAACAAATAGTTTGTAAACTACATGAAGGCTGATTAAGGTCTTGCTATTAGTGGGAAGATTCCTAGGCACTAAATGCATTGGTGTATTTGGAGGATACACAGTGGCTGGGGGCAATTTCCTGCAAGGGGGATTCTTAGCAATAAGATTATCTGCCTTTTGCTTATCTATATCTTTCTTCCAGAAAATTTGTTCTGGGGTTAATTGTGTTTGAGGCTTAAACATGTTCAGGGAGATCCAATTTTCTTTTGTGTAATCATGGGGTTTAATCGTTGTGTTTTTCTTTTTACACTCGGGATCTTTTAGCTTCTCATCCATTTTCTACCTACAGGTATCTTCTAATTTTATATCCTCTTTCGTGCTCCCAATACATGATGGTGTTTGCCTAGACTTGAGAATCTCATTACCATCATAAATTACCATTTGTGCAGCTTTAGCAACCTTTCCATACCTAGGATTGGGTACTTCTACAAGGGGAATGCTATGCTTATCGCTTAAGACTTTATGCTTAGTGATCATGTGAGCAGTCTGAATGGTATTCCCTTGTACGTACAATTTATTTTCGATCTTGTTTTTCAAAGTTTTTAGATTGGAAAAGTCATTTAAAAGTTTTGATTCCTTAGCATTGAATTCTTATTTAAGCACTTTAACATTATCTTGGAATTCTTGTTTTTGCTTAACAGTTTTAGAAAGCTTTTCTTGTAAGGAGTTTAACTCTTGTTTTAACACTTCTTCTCTAAAATTACTTTTTCTAATAATTGTACGCATTTGGTCATCCATTTCCTGCTCACGGGTGGTTAACTCAAACTTAGAGCGTTGTTCATAAATGGCAACTTGTTATTTATAGGCATTCAGTTCAGATATAACAGAATCATCAGGAGCACATTTAGTGTATTCATCGAAAGCATAATCAACATTGACTGCATATGATACATTACTTGGTACAGTTTCACTTTCATCTTGCTCCACATATGGATCATATGGGACAACATTGCTATTGCCCATATTTTCACTATCTGATTCAGAGATTTCAGTTGGTTGTACTTTGTATTGTATCTTTTGCGCATCAATCTCATCATATAATTTTAATACCTCAGAGATGATTGATGCCTTGGAGGAACTGGCCTGTTGTGGTGAATTAGCCTTAGGAGAGACCATTGGTGAAATGCTAGCCATGAAGATGGTCTGGGCAGTTGGTTCATCATCAACATCTGAGTCATATGCATCACAGTCAGCTACTTGAAATGCATTTGGATGATTCTGTCCCATGCCCTGCACTGGCTGTTCATCCACATCAGCATCATATGTCTTGGCATTTCCCTCAGCAAGAAATAGCAACTCTTCCTCATCCAAGACCGCTCCACTGTCCTGAGCTTGCACTAGCAGCATCTTGTCCCTGAAGTACTCTACATTTTGAGGGTGTTTTGGAGATGTGCAGTTCCTTGCAATGTGTCCATCACCACCACATTTGTATCACCTGATTGGCTTTACTTGTCCTTGATTGGCATTCCTTCCACGATTCTGATTAGCCACATACCCTCCACCAACTCCACCTCTTCCTTGTTCATACTGCCTTCCTTGAACTGGTTGCACCATAACCTTCCCATCTCTGACGGTGGCTTGATTCTGTGGATTGGATGCAGTTCTGAGGTTATTGTTGGTGTGTGGGAGAGAATTCAGATTTTGACTGACCATGAGAGATAGTTGATTGATGAAGTTTTCCATGATGGTGTTTGAATCAGGAGGCTTATAAGATGGATTTGGACTGAGCTTGTAGTTACCATTTCCCGTTGGTATGACTTGAGAGGCTTTGGTGGTAATTCCAACATTGGTGTAGAATGCTGTTGAATCATTTGACGAACTTGCTTCTCCCTGTTAAGATTTGAACTAATCAAGAATCATTCGTTCAAACATAGCATGTCTCTCATTCTGAAGCAGGAAGGCATACAGTTGCTCATAGTTGGTGTTTTTTAATCCTTTGGTTAGCTTCACAGAGGTGACAAATTTGATACATTCGGGATTCATGTTGTTCACAAAATTTAAGTTCAGCTGAATATTTGGCATGGTCATTTTAATATTCCTCATGTCATTCACAAGCTTGTGGAATCTCACGTAATATTCATAGACACTTTCTTCTGGTTTCATCTTAAAGTGCTCAAATTCATCATACAGTTGTGATTCTCTGTCTTCCTTGGTTAATTCAGAACCCGAGAGAAGCATCTTGACATTGTCCCAAACAGCCTTAGCTTCAGTGTTGTGATTGATCAGCTTGTAAATGTCCTTAGGTAAGCCCTGAAGTACGATGTTAGAAGCCCTGATGTCTGCATCGTATCTCTTCTTCTCCTTATCAGTCAGTTTATCATACATTTTAGGTCTGTCCAGTCCTAATATCATCGTGCCATCAGCAGCAGTATCGAGTATGTCTCTGGTTGTCTCAACTTGATACGGTCCTTCATCAATTGACTTGAGAATGTTGACTCCATTTTCTTTTCCCAAATAGTACAACCTAATTCGTTGAGCCCATGAGTCATAGTCAGTTCTGTCAAGCATAGGTGGACGAGTATCTGATCCAGCTGCTTGAACGTCCTCTGCAACAGAAGATATGATTGTAGGCACGTTGGTAGACATAATTACAGATTTCACGGGATTTTAAAACTCTTGGATTAAACCGGGAAATAGATTCTTTCACAGGATTTTACTAAATCAAGAGAAAACCGTAGAATGTAATCAAGAAAAAAAGCACTAAGTCACAAGAGACAAATCGCTTAGCAGAACAAATCGCTTAGACAACAAATCGCTCAAAAGTAACAAGTCGCATCAATAAACAAATCGCTTAACCAAGACAAGTCGCTTAACCAAGACAAATCGCTTAACCAAGACAAGTCGCTTAAACTTACAACTCGATTCAATAAACAAGTCGCTGAAAACAATGACAAATCGCTTAAACAACACAAGTCGCTTAAAGACACAACTCGCTTAAATAAGCAAATCGCTGAAAAATGACAAGTCGCTTCTCCTAACAAGTCGCACAAGTACAGCCACTACCCGGACAAATCGCTTAAATAAGTGATTTGAAACTGACACAAATCGCTTCCAAAACAGGGACAAATCGCTAAACAGAATGTGTTACAGTGACACAAATCGCTAACATGCAAACTTACTCAAACGCCACTTTAAATTCCAAAAACAATCCAACCACAGTGATTCAAGCCTTCCAAATCAAAACCTAAGCACTTATGATGATTCTAAACACAAAAGTACAACCAAAATCCAAGCTTTAACACACGAAATGGTCCAAATGATGCAAATACCACTAAACTTTTTCAAACTCAAAAACCATAAAAAACCACTAGAAATCCAAGAATATGTAAGAGAGATGATCAAACCATGGCTCTTGATACCAATTGTAAGAAAATGGATTTCACTAACACATCATACCATGATCAATATAGGTGTACAATATAAGGTTTAGAGAGAGAAAGAGTTAGAAATTTGGGAACTTAGTGAGAGAAAGTAAAAGTATTATTATGAGCTCCAACCCTCTACCTTGGGAGGTAGAGGGTATTTATAGTATCTTACATAAACGTCTCCTACGGGCTATGGATCAGGCATACAGTGGGTAAAGACCTGTCCATCCTCCACGGTGTTACTTAACTAAATACTAAATAACATAACTTGACTACGACTACGAGCTTTCTAACAAATACATATACTTGAGGTGACCGATACTTTAACTAACGAATTTTCTAATTCCTAACAAATGTCCACATAGGGGAGATCATTTACAGTGATCTCGTAACCAAGCTACAGAACAAAACTAGGGTGAAATACGTTTCATACCCTAGATTTGTTTCTTGTGCTTTGCAAGTGTTACTGGATTGCAACTACACTCAGGATTTTCAACATGGTGCTTTACCAACCACCCTGAGTGCATCAAATTTTCAAAAGAACCCATCCCTGGTCACTGATATAGAATTGACGGCGCATATGGTTGCTGTAAACAACCAGGCGGATTCCGTGTCTCAAAACCCTACTCCTAAAAAGAGAAAGGGGAAGTCTCAGACTGGGACTAAGACCAAACCCAAGTCTTAGTGCCCCGAGACTTCTGGAGCACGGCCTAAAAGGCACAAAAAGCCCCATACTTAAAAAACATCCAAGGGTGACCAAGTAACATCCACCCCCGGTGACAACGAAGGACACGGATACATCATAGTCAGTGCCCTTGGTCCTAACTACTACTCCCCAAGATCCAGAGGGAAACATGATAACGCTACACGCGTCGTTCGGGGTCAAGGAAACTTCCTTTTCTTCGAGCAAGTTTTATAACACCCTAGGCAGTGAACCTAATCGTTGTAGTGTAGTAATTAGGGTAAGCCACGGGTATTGATATCGTTCTCTAGGGGAATAGAAATGCTAGTAAGGAGTTACTACGCTAAGGTTAAGGTTGAGGAAGATTATTTTTTATCTTTTTATATTTTATGAAATGGAAAGGTACGAATCTCGGGTATTGGATTTGGGGGATTGGTATTTCTACCGATTACTCTACTATTATCTAATTATCTAAACTAAGGTTGTGGGAGTCTATGTCTAATTAATGTGTGCTCGTATGATAGTTTAAAGATGTGTTTACTTAGGTTGTATTACTCCTTAATTATCTCCTATTGATGGTTGAGTTGTCACGTCCTTATTCCTAGTTGCGTTGTGTGTCTAAGGTTGTAGGGTATGCGTTTCTCCCTAACTCTTTGAACTTACCAAAGGGTCTCGTCTACAAACCCACTAGGGATGATAAACTCCTACTCTAAGGCGCTCTTTGGATGGTTTAGCCTACAACTACTCAGGTAATTATATTCTAAGGTTCACAAAGATGAATCAAGCATTAAGTACACAACGAATGACCTATCGCATTACTAGATCATTAATCAACTAAGATAAGAAACAACCAATCAATATTCAATAGTTAAGTTTCATACTTCCTAAGCAAACACACAAATAAATTAGCCGGACATGGAGAACATGCAAGCATACACACAAATAATCAAAGACATAATTGAATTAATGAAGTAAAGACTTATCTTGATGTAAGATAGGGTTTAAAACCCTAAAATACTGTACAAGACACCTTAGGTTCGGTTTTAGGTTTTCACTCCAAAAGATTCTCCACAAAAGACTGAAAAATTCGGATTCTATATATAAGATTACATATGCGACGGCGTCACCTTATGTTTAGTGACGCCGTCGTGTCGCCGTCATTAGGGTTTCGTCTTGGCCACGTTAACCTTGCGACGGCGTCACCTTATGTCCGTGACGCCGTCCTCTTCAGCTTCTGACGTCGTCTGGATTGCATCTAGGCCGTCTGAGTAGCGACGGCCTACTCTTTCACAACTAGACGTCGTCACTTGAAAATACGAGTTTTGAGTTCTGAATCGTCACAAAAATCTTGGGACGGCGTCGCAATTAGCACCTGACGCTGTCGCCTTTTAATTTCAGCAGCTGTGAGTGTCTCAATTTTGACTTTGGCCATTTTCTTCATATATTCGCGCCTTTTCGTCCAAATAAGTGTCATTCCAGCATTTTGCCTTCAAGAGACCTAAAAAGTGAAAAGGAACGATATTAAGCAATAACGGATACAAAAGTGATCAAATAAGGACTTAAACGACCCCTCAAAATGGTACCTTTTAAAACCTTATCAAATATCCCTACACTTGTTATTTGCTTGTCCTCAAGCAAATGTGCTTTTAGCCAATTAATTTATAAGTTAAGGGTCATGAAGCATTAATTCAAAACGGTCCACAACACATATAAGCCCCGCAAAAGTCATAACAAGCACTGAAATTACATACTAGCACCTCACATGGGGTGTTTGGATACTCACATCTCTCTCGGGTGTATATATGAAATATAACAAAATAGGAAATGGAAGATAAACACTAATTAACCGGTCCTAGTACATAGATTACCATAGGCTTGAGAATAGATCAAACCTCCATCGCTTTGGCGTAAGCACCTAGGAAAGACTATCAAAGAGGTCTTTAAAGGGTTGTAATGTTAGGCTTACGGTAGGGAAATAAAGGGTTTGGTGGGATAGGCTTTTTAGTGGTGGCAAGTCAAAAATCTCTATGTTAAATGCATATGAAGAATGGCGTTGCTAAGCCAAGACTCGACACTCTAAACTCTAGATAACTGAAATAAACAAACATAAATTTAAAGGATAGATGTAGGATGGTAGCCCGTATGTTTTTTTTTTTTTTTTTCACTCTATTTTTTTTTTCTTTTTCTCTTTTTCTATTTTTTTCCGATTTTTTTTTTTTTTTTTCATACACTTTTACTCTACCATCCTCTAAGATAACATCAAAATACTAGGGATTTATAGGCATATCCCTACACTTGAGTTTTTATTACTCTAACACTAATTTGACCCGAATTGAAAAGATCAAAACACTTGGGGTACATTATTATGCAAACAAAGGGAACTTGAATTTTAACGTTCCCTTCCCGTCATTTCATAAACTTTAACTTTTCCCATGAATCTCAATCGTCCCAAAACTGTATACAAAGGATATGACTCGACTTAGCAACTTATGCAAGCAACTAGATAATTGAACTAAGGGTTTAGGGTGATAACAAACATTTGCACTAAAAGTAAGTGCATAAGGGGTAGGCTAAGGCGATTTGGGTGTATATTTGGAGGTGGGGTGTAAACAATGCTCTTCATTGATATTCCGGAAAAACCAAAACATCACGAGAACCGCGAAAAGGATAGGCTCTGAGGGGTTAACTAGGGGTATCGTGTACTAAAGATGAGTACAACGCAAAGGGTGTGGGGGAATTACTCAACCGATATGGAAGAAGTAATTATATTACAGGTATCAAACAAGGGTTATCCTAATGCCTCTTATCATTTAGTTATTCCTAACTACACAAGTGTAGCCTCACTTGCGATCTCGGAATGCATCACAAAACAAGTTCTAGAATCTAATATACTACCGGTTCACACTCTAAGCATTGAAGATGAATGCTTTAATTCCTACTAATCTAAGGGCGATCCTCACATTTTGGTGGAATTTGGGTGGTAAAGGGTTTTTTTGTGCTAGTCATGCAACTTCCTATTCATGAGACGCTTTTGTTAAGACTAATGGCCCACTCCTATATGTCATAAAAAATTTTAAATTTGGTGAAAAAATTACCCTAACCGACATTTTCTCATGGTTTATTACACAATCACAATTGGACAAAGCAAATAGTCAAGGATAAGCATAGTTTCAAAGTTCCCGTTTTATTTTCCCTCCCTACACTTAAACTGAACATTGTCTCCAATGTTCCCCGAAAGTATCAAAGTTATGATAAAAGAAGGTAATTAAAAATGAAAGAAACTAGTACTCCCCTGATTAGCTCGGTAAGATCCGTGTAAAGTGGTGGTTAAATCCTTTTCAAGAAGAATTATTGCGTGAAAAGCTCCTTCCAATCTTATGTAATTTCTTCTTGACAAACTAAACCTGCACACTTGAAGAAAACAAACGAAACCTTCGCGTAAAATCGGCGGTAATAATATATATAAGACTCGATTTAAACTAGGATATAATGCTTGTAGAATGGATGTTTACAGAATTTCTAAGAAAATTAAGACCTGGAAAATTCCAAAAATTTATAAGTAGCTCAGAAAACGAGAAAAAAGTAATCTGATGTTTTTACTCCTTCCTGACGCCGTCAGGTTGCAATCCTGACGCCGTCAGGTTATCCTGACAAAAACTGGTCTGCGATTTTCTAGAAAAAATTCTGGAAAATTTACATCTTTAGAATCTGGAAAAATTTCTGCAAAACATCCATTATGACTCGATACAAGCATTTGACTCGAACAAACAAACATAAATATCTTTTAGTTAATTGTTATTCTCATGTTTACGTTTCTTTTGAAAACGTGTGTAATCCTCCCTACACTTATCCCTTATGTAAAATACCTTTACATGCAATTAAGACGAGGTTAAAAACAAAATAAAGCATTTTTACAAATTTAAACATGAGGATAAACAATTAATAAGAGATATAAGACACTAACAAGCAAACAATTAAGCATGGGTTGCCTCCCACGAAGCGCTTTTCTTTATTTAAGAGTCTTGTAGCTAGACTCATAGTCGTGCTCCTACGTTTTCTCATTACCGCCCTCTTGACGGTTTCTAATGGGGGATTCCATGTTGTAGAAGTGCCCTAAAATGCGCTTCTCTAAGAGTTCATCCTCTCCCCAATCGGTCCTATATTCCGGTCCTAGGCTCAAGCAATCCTTATAGAATCCGAAAATCTTAGCCATAACATAATCAACACCTTTTTCCCTATCCTCATCATTCCTATAATAGACCGACAGTTTAAGTTCCTTTTCATCATTAGAGAGTGATGAAAACTTCTCAATCTTAAACGGCATTTGGTAAGCTATGTCATCGGTCTCATTCTTGAATCGCACTACTCCTAACGAGGGGTCATAGGTCATCCCGGTGCTTTCTATGAAAGGTTTTCCTAGAATAACATGGGATAAGCTAGGGTCTATGGCCGTGCTAATATCATCCACAATTATGAAGTCCGTAGGAAACGTGAAACTACCTACATAAACGGGCAATCCCTTAATTCTTCCTAGAAAATTGCAACTAACATTAGGATCATTGGGGTCTTGCCTAGTTGGAATAGGCTTCTACAATATCCAATTGTAATAGGTGCTAGTCATTATGTTGATTGGGGATTTGCGATCAATGTAGGCTTTTGCCACAAAAAGGTGTCCTATGACACATGGTATGTTAAGATTCCAAGGGTTCCCAAACTTGATTCGAGGACTTTTCCTAACATACATGTGACGGAGGTCACGCACTAAGTGAGGGTGGCGAGATAGTTCTTCTTCCGTAGGAAATTTGTTGAAATAGTCAATGTCTACTTCATCTACTTCCTCGGGTATTTCCTCATCCGCAAGTGTATAGTCCTCTTCGTCATTTGTTTCATTAGGTTCAACTAAGGCGATGGTATTGACGAATTGGACATGCTTAGTTAGCTTGCTTGGATCCTTAATCTCTATACCTGAAGGCTCGGGAGTTGAGATAGCACTAACCTTCTTATCACTATTAGTTATGGCTTTCAAAAGGTTGTCTATTTTCCTATCCATCTCGGCTTGTTGATGGTTAAAGCGGTCCGAGAGCTTAGCCATTTGGGTTTCTTGGGATGCAACTAGGTTTTGCAACATCCCTTCGATGTTTTGTTGGTTAGGACCGTTAGGTGGGGGCCATGAGAAATCATTAGAGGTGAATTCTTTGGTTTGTCCCCAGTAGAAGTCGGGCTTGTTTTTCCATGCTTCACGGGTTTCATTGAAATTCCTAGGTCCGGGTGTTGTAGGGAATCTTCCTCCCGCTCCATTAATACGCGAGGATGCGTAGTCAACAGAAGCGTGTTCGGGGGATCGGGTGCTAGTGTGTGTGTTATGAGGATCACAAAACGGCTCGCACGAGGAAGAAACTTTGTTCACATGGTGTGAAGACTTAGGATTTTCGTAGGAACTCATGAGGAATTTAACTTGATCTTCGAGTTCGATCATCCTAAGGTCGGGAGGAGGCAAGGAGATTGCCTTGACGGTTTTGGGCAGCTCACGGGGGTCATCCCAACTTTCGTTGTCATAGAGGGCGAGGTCCTCTATTATTTCTCATGATTCTTCTGCAGTGAGATCACTAAGTTTTCCACCGGCCGCTTGGTCAATGGATCGCTTAGTGAGGAAGTTGACGTGATCATAAAATATTTGGACTTGGAGCCAAAGATCAATGCCGTGATGAGGGACTTTATGAAGTAAGTCCTTGAATCGGGTCCATGCTTCGTAGAGAGATTCACCTTGACGTTGTTGGAACATGAAGATGTCATTCCTAAGCTTAGTGGTTCTCCCCGGTGGGAAAAATTGAGCAAGGAAGCGAGAAGTAAGATCATCCCAACTTGAGATGGAGCCAGCGGGAAGTCGCTCAAGCCAATTACTAGCTTAGTCCCGTAGAGAGAATTGGAAGAGACGCGGGCGCGTGGTCTCCCGAGTAGTAGCATCAAGGTCGATGGAATCGACAATTTTGAGGAAATCCCTCAGATGCTGATTTGGATCTTCGGAACGAAGTCCATGGAATGCACATCCGTTTTGCACCAACCGGATGGTGTCGGATCGCAGGGCCGTAGTTTGGGCTTGGTCGGGAAGCTCAATGGTGTTCCTATAGCCTAAGTGGCTTGGTCTCGAATACTCACCAAGAATACGGGCTCTTGGTGGGTCAATTAGTGGTGGGTTGATGAATGGTGGGTGGTTATCACCTTCCATGATGAAAAGTGATGGGGTCACGAACAAAAGTCACGAAGAAGGGGGATAGACTAAGAGAAGGCTAAAAATGAGAAAAAATTTACTTGATAGGAATCAAGCAAAGAACCTAAACGAGGTGGACTACTAACTAGCTATTCTATTCCCCTGCAGCGGCGCCAAAAACTTGATAACGCTACATGCGTCGTTCGGGGTCAAGGAAACTTCCTTTTCTTCGAGCAAGTTTTATAACACCCTAGGCAGTGAACCTAATCGTTGTAGTGTAGTAATTAGGGTAAGCCACGGGTATTGATATCGTTCTCTAGGGGAATAGGAATGCTAGTAAGGAGTTACTACGCTAAGGTTAAGGTTGAGGAAGATTATTTTTTATCTTTTTATATTTTATGAAATGGAAAGGTACGAATCTCGGGTATTGGATTTGGGGGATTGGTATTTCTACCGATTACTCTACTATTATCTAATTATCTAAACTAAGGTTGTGGGAGTCTATGTCTAATTAATGTGTGCTCGTATGATAGTTTAAAGATGTGTTTACTTAGGTTGTATTACTCCTTAATTATCTCCTATTGATGGTTGAGTTGTCACGTCCTTATTCCTAGTTGCGTTGTGTGTCTAAGGTTGTAGGGTATGCGTTTCTCCCTAACTCTTTGAACTTACCAAAGGGTCTCGTCTACAAACCCACTAGGGATGATAAACTCCTACTCTAAGGCGCTCTTTGGATGGTTTAGCCTACAACTACTCAGGTAATTATATTCTAAGGTTCACAAAGATGAATCAAGCATTAAGTACACAACGAATGACCAATCGCATTACTAGATCATTAATCAACTAAGATAAGAAACAACCAATCAATATTCAATAGTTAAGTTTCATACTTCCTAAGCAAACACACAAATAAATTAGCCGGACATGGAGAACATGCAAGCATACACACAAATAATCAAAGACATAATTGAATTAATGAAGTAAAGACTTATCTTGATGTAAGATAGGGTTTAAAACCCTAAAATACTGTACAAGACACCTTAGGTTCGGTTTTAGGTTTTCACTCCAAAAGACTCTCCACAAAAGACTGGAAAATTCGGATTCTATATATAAGATTACATATGCGACGGCGTCACCTTATGTTTAGTGACGCCGTCGTGTCGCCGTCATTAGGGTTTCGTCTTGGCCACGTTAACCTTGCGACGGCGTCACCTTATGTCCGTGACTCCGTCCTCTTCAGCTTCTGACGTCGTCTGGATTGCATCTAGGCCGTCTGAGTAGCGACGGCCTACTCTTTCACAACTAGACGTCGTCACTTGAAAATACGAGTTTTGAGTTCTGAATCGTCACAAAAATCTTGGGACGGCATCGCAATTAGCACCTGACGCCGTCGCCTTTTAATTTCAGCAGCTGTGAGTGTCTCGATTTTGACTTTGGCCATTTTCTTCATATATTCGCGCCTTTTCGTCCAAATAAGTGCCATTCCAGCATTTTGCCTTCAAGAGACCTAAAAAGTGAAAAGGAACGATATTAAGCAATAACGGATACAAAAGTGATCAAATAAGGACTTAAACGACCCCTCAAAATGGTACCTTTTAAAACCTTATCAAAACAAACAACCCGCTGGTAGGGGAGTGCCTTCCACTCAACTCGAGGAGGACACTCGCAAAACACAGCTTTTGTCTGACAGCAAAACGAATGATTCCAAAGACTTAGGGGGAAACAAACAACCCACTGATAGGGATATCACTGCCACCGCTTCTAAGGATAGCACTGAGAATCACCCACCAGTGCTTGAAGGAGCACAGGGGGACAAAGACTTAGAGGGACAAATACTACCCGCTGATACGGAACCCATCACCACCACTGGATTGTTAACTGTTGCTGAGGTCAATGACATCTTATTTTCTGATGAAGAAATTGCTGACAGTGAGGAAGAAATACTCTCAGCTGGAGATGAAATGGATGTTGATGTTCAATCACAAGAACAAGAGCATCAGCCTGATCCACAAGAGACTGAAGAGTCACCTACTCAGCCTGATGATAATGACTCTGACTCCTCTTCTTCATCATGTCCTAAGGAATTCAGAAAGTATGACAACATTCTTCCACTGACTGAAAGACAGCTGGTTATGTGGATCACCAAGGTTTCCAGGAAGTTATATTCTATTGTTATTGATACTCTATGGGATCAGCATGTTGAAGCAGCTGCCAGCTATGCAGACCTGAAAGATGAAGTGCTCACTGCCAATACTAACACAGACGAGCACAGGGAGCTAATGTATCAACATCTACACAGACTGGATGAAAACCTGGTTAAATTTTTCAAGTACTTTTAGGAGTCTCACACCAAACTAGATGAAATCAGGGATTCTGTTAAAGAAGACCCAGCACTTAACTCCAAATTGCTGGAGGCTACTGAGGTTTACAAGAAAAATTCCTCCAGTCTCACTGAACTGATCAACATGCTTAACTCTGCAAATATTCAGGGTCTTCAGTCTTCAATTCAGTCTCTTTAGTCCACACTGGGATCACTGGATGCTAAAGTTACTGATCTGGCTAAAGCATCGTCCTCTATGGCCAGGAATCTTGGGCCTAGGATGACCGCACTTGAATTATCTCAGGTCACTCTCGCTGAAAAGGTCACCAGTATTCAACAAGATACATCCGACATCAAGACCATGGTCTCGGAGATTTATCAAACCTTCAAAGTTCAAGCAGATCCTTCTCCCTCAGTCTCCCAAGCAAATTTTGCTCTCACTGACGTTGCAGCAACAGTTAAGGGGGAGAGAGCCACTGAAGAAATGATGAGTGTCTAAATACTCATCATTTTTGTACAAAATAAACTGCAAATTCATCTGAAAACACTCAGAAACACATCAAAATGATCAAAATATCACAAATCAGTGTTTTATGTGTTTCAAATGCAAAAATATCAAAATCAGATGAAAAACATATCAAATTTGCAAAAATTGCAGTTTCAGTTCCCCAAGTTTCAAAAATTGTCACAAACAGTCCCTGAGCACAAAATTTCAAAAGAAAAATCACCTAAGGTCCTTTTTAAATCATAACTTGTCAAATTAAGTCCTTTGGTGAAAAATATACAAAGTTTGAGAAATTTACAAAAATGGTCCTTCAACTTTCAAAATTGACAGAATTGGTCCCTGGAAAATGTGAAAATGGCAGTGTTGGTCCTTAAACTTTTGAAAGTTGTCACTTTTGGTCCTTGGAATAACTTTTCTGAATTGGCAGCCTAAACCCTTCAAGTTTCAGAATTTACAACTTAGTCCCTATAGTTTAAAACCTTTTAAATACCAATTTGGACCTTTCACCTATTCTGGACCCCCTGTCAATACAAATTGTGAACCCTCTTTATTAATACCACTTTGGTCAACATTTCTGGTCAAATCCATTTACCCGCCAAACACTTATCCCTCCCACTTGACTTCTGCAAACCCTGCAACACACCATACCAACCCATCCTTTATCTCATTCCATGTCTCCCCCCCTCCTCCACTACATCCAAGACTCATTAAATGCTCCCCCTTACCCCCTCAATCAACCCCAGTTGTCAAAAGAGAAAAATGGCGCCAAAACTGATTTAAAGGCCAAGATGAAAGTGAATAATCCAATGGCTAAAATTAGTGGTGGGAAAGACCAAGTGGGACCCACTGAGTGCAAGAAGTCACTACAAGAGGAGGAAGATGCAGTAGAATAACCTGTCGACTGTTTTTAGACCATTTCTTAGTGTAAACTTTTATTTTCTGTTGTAAACCTTTAAATTCAGCCTTAATTTCAAAGTTGTATTATGTTTTATGTTTAATAAAAGTTACTTTCAGTTTAAATTTCAGTTATGTTAAATTTCCAGATTTGTGAATTACTGTTGAAAATTTTCAGTTTCAAAGTTATGGTCCAAGTTGTTAAAAGCTTACTCTCATGTTACAATAAGTTCATTTAAGCAATTTAAAGCTTCTCATAAGCTTACATTTCATTTTCAAGTGAAATTGTTACATGGTCAACAAAAGTCAAAATCTGGTCATGAATGGATATGGTGATGAAAAAGGGTGTTGCAGAGATGGTTGTGGGTTGGATTAAGTTCATTTAGTGTAGTAATAGGTTTATTTTGAGCCTGCAATAAGCTGGACAAAGTTGTGAGTTCTCTTTCCCATTTTCCAAATTTTAAGTCATAGTGCAGTTTCATGCTTTTCTTATATCTGTGATCATTTGCAGTTTTCATATGTCCAAATAGTTGTAATTAGATCATATTAGCACAGTGTAATCATTGGAATTAGTTAAATTAGTTGTTTGTTTCATTAAACTTGCTTATCTGTCCATTAAGGGGTGTTTGGGATTGTTTCATTTTCTGTATTCAAGACCTCATCAGTGTTTGTCTAGTATTGATTCATGTTTGTCTAGCTCAAGTAAACTTATTTGAGCCATAATTTAGGCCTGTTACACTCAAGAAGTCAAAATTGAACTCAAATCTGTCCAACAGTCCACTGTGTTGGATTTTAAAGAGCAAGTCATTCATTTTGTGTTTAGAAGTCATAAACCAAGCTTATGTTAACTTTGTTTCATCACAAATAGTCCTTATCATTCTTAAAATTGGATCAAAATCTCAAGAAAGTCAATGTTCTATCTTTTTCAAAAAGTCAAAAAATGGTGAAAAATGGGATTTATGCAGAAAGTGCAGCATGTGCACAGGCTTCACTAAAGGTTTGTAGGGTCTGAATTTTGGTTTATAAGTAGTTTAATAGGTCATCTCTAAGACTTAATATCTGTTTTCAACTTAAGCTTCTTTGATAAGCTTCTGCAAAAGCTCAAAGTGAGCCTCATCTCCCCTGTTCACTGAAGTCAGTGAATGCTGAGCTTTTGCTCAGTTTTTGCATCAGCTGCACAGAGCTCAAAAGAGTTCCTCATGGTCTGAATTTTGGTACAAGTGCTCTCACCCAGGTCTTATCCAAGTACCAAGTTCTGTTTTCTTGTTTATAGCTTATTTGGTTGCTTATTTCTTGGCTTAAAGTTGCCCCCATTTCACTGTGTTCTGCCAAAATCTCAGTTACTCAAATCATTGCAAACTGTTAATCAGAGGTCTTGGGTTGTTAAAACTTATTGCATTTTGGTCATTTTAGCTTATCATAGCTTTGGTAAACAGTTGGTAGCTTTAAGTGTTCATTTGGCTTATTTGGGTGGCTTAATATTAAGCACTTGTTTAGCAGTTCCACTATTCCACACATAAGCACCTATTTTTCTATTTTTCCTTTATTCCTTATATCATTTTAGATTTTTTCTGAAATTTTCAGTTTTTTCCTAGTTGTCTAGCTATTTTTCATAATTTAAATTAGATTTTAATCATTTTTAAATAGCTTTTAATATAAAAAATTAGAAAAAGCTTCAAAAAAATAAGTTTTCATTTTTCTTAGACTTAGATAAATATAAAAAGTAAAAAAAGTAATTTTCTAGATTTTTCATAGTTTATTTGGTAATTTTTAATAATTAAATTAGTTTTAAATAGTTTAAAATTTCTAGAAAATAGAAAAATAACCAAAAAAATACAAAAATAGTTTTTAAAATTCTAGTTTGATATTTTAGACTTTTTCATTCCATAATTTTATTTTTCTAGGTTTATTTCCTATTTTCTTGGATTTTAGATAATTATTAAATAGTTAAAAATAGTTTTTAATTAATAATAATTAATTAAATAGTTATAAAAATCATTTTCTTTTTCTAAAAAGTTTCTTATATTATTAGGTTTGTAAAAATGTATTTTTCATATTTTTAGGACTTTTATTTCTTAGATTTCACTTTTTATTTTGTACGTTTACGTTATTTTTAATTTAAACGTACGTTTTAGTTTTTAAACGTTCATCACTTTAAATACAGTGATAGCGTTTATTTAATAGATTTTAACTTTTTAATCTTCTTTAATTTGCATTTAAGCCGTTTTTGTTTGTTGGCTTTTTCCTTAGTTATAATATCATTCACAAATCCTTTTCCCGTTCAAATTCCTCGATCACTAAACGATTGATAATCCATTGCACAACTCGCTGGGACATAACGACCCGGGGAAACACTGTACTCCTCAGATCTTAATTGCATTGGTTGTTGAGCAGTTTTTAGTCTTTTAGACTTGACTGTTTGGAACCGATCAAATTTTGGCGCCGCTGCCGGGGAGCTGTGCTGATTATCTTACGTCTAGCAGATTAGTGATTTGGATATTCACTCTTTGTCTATACCATCTGTATGTATTTATATTTTCTTTTTAAAAAATCAAAAACCCAAAAATATTTTCATTCTTTGTTTTCATAATATGTTTTTCAAAAATACCAAAAATATTCCTCTTTACCCTCTCACATATTTGATTCTTCATTTCTCACCCTCTAAAACCATTTGATTCTTTCTATGTCTTTCATTTCTTGTCCCATTTCCGACTCTTCCATTTCTTCTCTCACTCCTGATGAGGAAGATGACAAATTTTGGAAGGAGGTCGATGATTTTCTTAGTGATGAGTCGATTCCAACAGGAATTGACAATACTTACTTTGATTCGGAGGGAGACATCCTTTTTCTTGAAAATCTGTTGATTGAAGAACCGTTTCCAGCTCTCCCTCCCGGAAATTTTGCCAATCACCATACAAGCTTCAAGTTTAAGCTTAAAAATATTAAAAATGGTGATTTGCTTCTTTCTGATGAGGAATGGACATGCATTGTGATGCACATATTTATTCCATTCTTCACAAATGGTGTGGTTGCTCTTTCCCTTTTCTCCTTCGGGAATGAGGACACTATTTTTGATCCCGGCATTTTCAATTATCATTTTTGAGCCGGTTCTCTGTATATCTCGTCGGTGTGGAACTTTCGCGTGCTTCAAATGTTTATACAAACATCTTGAACGAAAGTCCGATTGAGATTGTTTCTTCCACTTTGCTTCCCCATGAACCAATGAATTCGGGGTCGAGTCAAGCTAGCGACTCGGAAATCAAAAACAGTAGCATGCAATATGGGTTCTCACCCATATTTCTGTCTTCTTACCTCTTTCTACCACCCTAGTGTGGGGGGGTTGCCCACATGTTTCAAAAAAAAAAAAAAAAAAAAAAAAAAAAAAAAAAAAAAAAAAAAAAAAATTTATGTCTTGGAACTCAATTGTGCTTTGAAAACTGTGTTAACTGTCATTTTACATTATCCTTGATAATCATAGGTCTTGACTGTTTGACCACTGGTTTAGACTAAAAAAAGGTTTAATTTGACACTTTAAATCTTCTGGATTGGATAGGATTTGTTTATGCAGTGGTATGGTATGGGAAGCTCAGTTTGGTAACATTTAAGGGTTGTTTGGATCTATGGGTAAATCTGAGCTATTGACTGTTATGAGTATTGTCATTGTTTGATTTAGACTCAATATAGCCTAAGAAACTCAGCTGCACCTTAATCAATGAGTTTAGCATGGTAGATAGTCAATTTGACACTTGACTGTCTCATTATGAGAATTTTGAGATTGGTAGAACCTAGAATCCTGCATATGTATTTCTAAAAAAAAAAAAAAAAAAAAAAAAAAAAAAAAAAAAAAAAAAAAAAAAACTTTCTAAATAATGGCCGTAATATTTCCCTTTTACGTTCTTTGTTTCGGCATAACCGCCGGTACTTTGAATATTGAGGGCAATATTCATTTCTAAGTGTGGGGGGGAATTCTCACGAATTTCATATATTATCTACCCAATTCCCCCGTTTTTGGCCAAAATTTTTTTTGGAGTAAGTGTTTTACACTTACTCATTTGGTTATCAGTCCGCCTTGTCTGTAAGACAAAAGGATTGGCTAATCCAGGAGCAAACGGCTCTTGGTAAAGATTCCTCAAATCCGTTTATATGGCTTGCAATTTGCCCAAAATTGTATGGTATTCAGCTCACCATATCCTAAAAAGTGAAGAGTTGGCTAGCCCGCAAGATTATGGCTTGTGGTAAAGGCAGTGGAAAAACCATAATTGGTAATCAGCTCACCAAAGATAATATTGATAATTTATCTAAGAGTTGGCTAGTCCAGAAGGGTACGGCTTCTGGTAAAGACAAATCAAATCCGTTGGAAGCTGGTGGTTTGCTCAAAATCACATGGTTATCGGTGTACCATGGTTCTTACTTGAACTGAAACATTTGGCTACTCCAGAAGTAATGGCTTTTGGTAAAGAGTTTAAAATCCATTATGTTTTCTCAAATCATTGCTAGGGACTAGCAATATCTCAGTGTGGGGGATTGATGAGTGTCTAAATACTCATCATTTTTGTACAAAATAAACTGCAAATTCATCTGAAAACACTCAGAAACACATCAAAATGATCAAAATATCACAAATCAGTGTTTTATGTGTTTCAAATGCAAAAATATCAAAATCAGATGAAAAACATATCAAATTTGCAAAAATTGCAGTTTCAGTTCCCCAAGTTTCAAAAATTGTCACAAACAGTCCCTGAGCACAAAATTTCAAAAGAAAAATCACCTAAGGTCCTTTTTAAATCATAACTTGTCAAATTAAGTCCTTTGGTGAAAAATATACAAAGTTTGAGAAATTTACAAAAATGGTCCTTCAACTTTCAAAATTGACAGAATTGGTCCCTGGAAAATGTGAAAATGGCAGTGTTGGTCCTTAAACTTTTGAAAGTTGTCACTTTTGGTCCTTGGAATAACTTTTCTGAATTGGCAGCCTAAACCCTTCAAGTTTCAGAATTTACAACTTAGTCCCTATAGTTTAAAACCTTTTAAATACCAATTTGGACCTTTCACCTATTCTGGACCCCCTGTCAATACAAATTGTGAACCCTCTTTATTAATACCACTTTGGTCAACATTTCTGGTCAAATCCATTTACCCGCCAAACACTTATCCCTCCCACTTGACTTCTGCAAACCCTGCAACACACCATACCAACCCATCCTTTATCTCATTCCATGTCTCCCCCCCTCCTCCACTACATCCAAGACTCATTAAATGCTCCCCCTTACCCCCTCAATCAACCCCAGTTGTCAAAAGAGAAAAATGGCGCCAAAACTGATTTAAAGGCCAAGATGAAAGTGAATAATCCAATGGCTAAAATTAGTGGTGGGAAAGACCAAGTGGGACCCACTGAGTGCAAGAAGTCACTACAAGAGGAGGAAGATGCAGTAGAATAACCTGTCGACTGTTTTTAGACCATTTCTTAGTGTAAACTTTTATTTTCTGTTGTAAACCTTTAAATTCAGCCTTAATTTCAAAGTTGTATTATGTTTTATGTTTAATAAAAGTTACTTTCAGTTTAAATTTCAGTTATGTTAAATTTCCAGATTTGTGAATTACTGTTGAAAATTTTCAGTTTCAAAGTTATGGTCCAAGTTGTTAAAAGCTTACTCTCATGTTACAATAAGTTCATTTAAGCAATTTAAAGCTTCTCATAAGCTTACATTTCATTTTCAAGTGAAATTGTTACATGGTCAACAAAAGTCAAAATCTGGTCATGAATGGATATGGTGATGAAAAAGGGTGTTGCAGAGATGGTTGTGGGTTGGATTAAGTTCATTTAGTGTAGTAATAGGTTTATTTTGAGCCTGCAATAAGCTGGACAAAGTTGTGAGTTCTCTTTCCCATTTTCCAAATTTTAAGTCATAGTGCAGTTTCATGCTTTTCTTATATCTGTGATCATTTGCAGTTTTCATATGTCCAAATA
The DNA here is from genome assembly GCA_019973895.1 of Chrysanthemum seticuspe. Classification (NCBI taxonomy): domain Eukaryota; kingdom Viridiplantae; phylum Streptophyta; class Magnoliopsida; order Asterales; family Asteraceae; genus Chrysanthemum; species Chrysanthemum seticuspe. The sequence continues at coordinate 24,599,056 of BPTQ01000002.1, forward strand.
GTTGTAATTAGATCATATTAGCACAGTGTAATCATTGGAATTAGTTAAATTAGTTGTTTGTTTCATTAAACTTGCTTATCTGTCCATTAAGGGGTGTTTGGGATTGTTTCATTTTCTGTATTCAAGACCTCATCAGTGTTTGTCTAGTATTGATTCATGTTTGTCTAGCTCAAGTAAACTTATTTGAGCCATAATTTAGGCCTGTTACACTCAAGAAGTCAAAATTGAACTCAAATCTGTCCAACAGTCCACTGTGTTGGATTTTAAAGAGCAAGTCATTCATTTTGTGTTTAGAAGTCATAAACCAAGCTTATGTTAACTTTGTTTCATCACAAATAGTCCTTATCATTCTTAAAATTGGATCAAAATCTCAAGAAAGTCAATGTTCTATCTTTTTCAAAAAGTCAAAAAATGGTGAAAAATGGGATTTATGCAGAAAGTGCAGCATGTGCACAGGCTTCACTAAAGGTTTGTAGGGTCTGAATTTTGGTTTATAAGTAGTTTAATAGGTCATCTCTAAGACTTAATATCTGTTTTCAACTTAAGCTTCTTTGATAAGCTTCTGCAAAAGCTCAAAGTGAGCCTCATCTCCCCTGTTCACTGAAGTCAGTGAATGCTGAGCTTTTGCTCAGTTTTTGCATCAGCTGCACAGAGCTCAAAAGAGTTCCTCATGGTCTGAATTTTGGTACAAGTGCTCTCACCCAGGTCTTATCCAAGTACCAAGTTCTGTTTTCTTGTTTATAGCTTATTTGGTTGCTTATTTCTTGGCTTAAAGTTGCCCCCATTTCACTGTGTTCTGCCAAAATCTCAGTTACTCAAATCATTGCAAACTGTTAATCAGAGGTCTTGGGTTGTTAAAACTTATTGCATTTTGGTCATTTTAGCTTATCATAGCTTTGGTAAACAGTTGGTAGCTTTAAGTGTTCATTTGGCTTATTTGGGTGGCTTAATATTAAGCACTTGTTTAGCAGTTCCACTATTCCACACATAAGCACCTATTTTTCTATTTTTCCTTTATTCCTTATATCATTTTAGATTTTTTCTGAAATTTTCAGTTTTTTCCTAGTTGTCTAGCTATTTTTCATAATTTAAATTAGATTTTAATCATTTTTAAATAGCTTTTAATATAAAAAATTAGAAAAAGCTTCAAAAAAATAAGTTTTCATTTTTCTTAGACTTAGATAAATATAAAAAGTAAAAAAAGTAATTTTCTAGATTTTTCATAGTTTATTTGGTAATTTTTAATAATTAAATTAGTTTTAAATAGTTTAAAATTTCTAGAAAATAGAAAAATAACCAAAAAAATACAAAAATAGTTTTTAAAATTCTAGTTTGATATTTTAGACTTTTTCATTCCATAATTTTATTTTTCTAGGTTTATTTCCTATTTTCTTGGATTTTAGATAATTATTAAATAGTTAAAAATAGTTTTTAATTAATAATAATTAATTAAATAGTTATAAAAATCATTTTCTTTTTCTAAAAAGTTTCTTATATTATTAGGTTTGTAAAAATGTATTTTTCATATTTTTAGGACTTTTATTTCTTAGATTTCACTTTTTATTTTGTACGTTTACGTTATTTTTAATTTAAACGTACGTTTTAGTTTTTAAACGTTCATCACTTTAAATACAGTGATAGCGTTTATTTAATAGATTTTAACTTTTTAATCTTCTTTAATTTGCATTTAAGCCGTTTTTGTTTGTTGGCTTTTTCCTTAGTTATAATATCATTCACAAATCCTTTTCCCGTTCAAATTCCTCGATCACTAAACGATTGATAATCCATTGCACAACTCGCTGGGACATAACGACCCGGGGAAACACTGTACTCCTCAGATCTTAATTGCATTGGTTGTTGAGCAGTTTTTAGTCTTTTAGACTTGACTGTTTGGAACCGATCAAGAAACTCCTTCTCGCACTGAGGGGGAGCCAACTCAACCTATATCAGCAACACCACTCTCATCAGTCCCGCCATCAGCAACAACCACAGTGACAACGACAATAGCAACAACAACACCAATAATCATAACTACTCCTCCACTGGTAGCATCTTCTTTGACAGCTTTGGATAAGGAAAAAGCCTTAATGACCACAATAGGGCCCGAGAAGATTCCCTATGTCATCGGCAACACAAAGTACCTACTCACTCCAGAACAGCTAACAGACTACCTTGAAAAGGAAGACAAGCGAAAGAAACTGACTGAGGAGGAAAAGAAAAGCAAAGAAGCCCTGGTCCAAGTAGTGGCTGAAGAAGCTGAAAAGATTGGGATTGATCCTAAGAAGCTTGAAAAGGGACAGGCAGGCCAAAAGTTTAAAGATGCTCAGTCTGCTGAAATGGCTGCCATGAGAAAGAAGCTTGATGAAAAGAACAAATGGCTGCTACCATCAGGCAAGAAAGGATCAACCATTACAACTGGACCATGACAAGCAGAAGGATGCCTGAAAAAATCACTGATGTAAAAATCATCCCCAGATCCAAACCACTGGAAATGAATGTCTAAAGGGGGGATGATAAAAGGCATTTTGAAGTTCATGATCCCTTGAAATTTACTGACTTTGGGATCACTGAACTTGATAAGCTTGGTCCTATCATTGCGAAAAAGCAAAATGCAGTGGTCAAGGAGCTGATGAAATCCCTCAGCAAGCGGTATGAAAGACTAAGGGAAGCACCAGCACAGCTTGGGATACAACCAGCTCTAACCGCAACTCAAGGATCTCAGTCTCAGCCAACCCATGGTAAGAGGAAAAGGGTTGAATCTGGACCTGAAATCAAAGTACCTAGCCTTGACTGCAACAGGGAGCTACCTGAAGGAGTGAAGTTCGTGAATTATCTTTGCATTGAGAAGCCTGAAAGAGGACTTTTCTTTATTGATGTCTTTGGGAACCCAGCATTCCAAAGGTGGAGTGACATTGATCTTGCAGGGGTGGCTACAATGGCAAGCTACCTACCAGTGGCCTCTCAAATCCAAACTTCAGAAAACATCAGGTGTTGCACTGACCTGAATGCCAAGATAAGAGAGCACCTTGACAAAGAAACACTCCTCAAGAAGAAACTAAAGCTAGAAGCACTGGGAATCCATCTTGATTAACATCTTATGCTGTATCATTTATCTGTTGTACTAGTAATAGGGACTATGTAATCTGATCAATAAACGATGTATGTTTTGCTAAAATATTCAGTGTTCCTTATTATGTTCATTAGTACATTCAGTGTAAGAAGAAGCCATTTGCTCACTTACATTGATCCAACACTTAGGCTATTTATATATCCAAATAGGGGGAGACTGTTGGGTTTAGTGAATACCCAAATCCCTTAAGTCTAGTGATTCCTCCCGAACTACCTTCTTTTATTTCTCCGTCACACTTATCAACCGCTTGTGAACGGTCAACCGTAACAGATGATAAAAGGGCGACAGCCCGGGAGAGAATGATAGTTTACCAAGGATTAAAATGTCCTTGGATCGTTTATGTCCTGGTGAGGCGTGACATTCTGGTACAATGACTTGTGAATTGTTGAAAATAATATTAGTATAGGAAAACAGGAATCTGATTGACTAACACTAGGAATGTGTAATAATAGCTCTGTCACAGCTACGTCAATAAAAACGTACAATCAGAAACCTAAAAATCTAAAAGATATACAAACGTACGTTTAACTAAAACGTAAACGTATAAAAACAAAACGATTATAACTATAGTAGGGATTTGCATGTCTTAGCGACTTAAATGCAAATTAAATAGAATTAAAATATTAAAATCTATTAAATAAACGCTATCACTATTTGTACAATGATGTTTTTGTGATTTTATAAAATAAAATAACTTAAATAAACTATTTTAACTAAAACGTAAACTCAAATTATCTAAAAACTAGATTTAAAATGAAAACGAGCGTTATTAATAAAAATTACGCTGGAGCGCAAGCAAAAACGTAAAATTTATGAAATAAAAGTCCTACGAGTGTAAAATCAATTTTCTTACGTACTAAATGACAAAAGAAAATTTTTGAAAAAAGAATTATATTTTTTTGACTTTTATATTTTTTATTATGAATTAATTACTAAAAAACGCTAATTAAATGTTTAAAAATACTAAAACAAATGAGAAAAATCTGAAACTTTCACAGAAAATACTTTAAACTAATACAAAGATAAGAAAAATAAAAAACATGAAAAAGCTGGATTGGATAAGCTGATAATAAGCTAAGTACACTGAATAAGCTAAACTGGACAAGCGTATATAAGAGATAGATTGTGCAAAATGTTAACGAGACAAGTCCCAAGGGCAATTGGTATCCAGGTACACTTCTAACGCTTTCCTAAGGGGGAGGTCTCAGGTTCGAGCCTGCCTACCCCCTTTTTGCTAAGCATTTTATTTTTTTTTTTATTTTCTTTTTGCAAAACTGTACATTAAGTAAAAATATGGAACTTTAACCAAACCAACTTATCCAAAACTTGGAAATAAGCTGTGTGACAGCTTATTTCCAACTCAGTTGGCTAAATAAGCTCAAACTCCTAAATAGAAGCTATCATTTATGGTTAAAGGGTCTTTTTGGTTTTTTCTTTTTCTGGAACTAAATAAGTACTGATATTATACATGCTTAATGAAAAGAGAACTTTACAAACTTGAAAATAAGCATATTATAAGCTTATGAGTCCAACAGTTGAGCTTTTGGCTTGACTGTTGGAACTCAAGCTTAAAATAAGCTTGAAATAAGCTATACACAGAAAATAGAAGGGAAAAATATATTTGTACAAGTAAAATATACATATATGAACAAGCTTATGCACAGGGATGCACTTATAAGCTCAGAATAAGCAAATAAGCACTTCTCTGATGCACTCAGTTCCAAACACCCCTGCAACTATTTAGAGAGGCAATTTAAGCTTAAGGAATAAGCTGAAAAAGCCAAACTAAGAATTGGAGTAGCAAGCTGAGGTGGTTGGCTTTCCAAAAAGCCAAAGCTCATCAAGTGGGGTCCACTGATGAGCTTATGAGAGGCTTATGAAAAAGCTCCAAATTGACTGAGTAAGACTGGGTATCAGTTTACACTATCAACATGGGACAAACAAAAAGCTCATTGCAGCCCTGGTTAATAAGCTGCAACATGAAATTAAAGAGTAGGATCATGAAGCTGGGCAGCTTGGCTTCTCAAAAAGCTAAAGCTCTCAACCCATGGATCTTTAATGAGCTTCTGAGAGGCTTGTGGAAATGGTGTAAAACCACTGAATTGCTCAGGGGTATGTTGTGAGTGGGCAAACACAAGCTCTCAAATCTTTATCCAATAAGCTCATGAGAGCTCAACAAACACAGAAACATTGAGTATGACTAGTTAGCATAACATGAAACTAAAAATCACAAGCTCAAGCTTAAGGAGGAACTTTTCATTAGCTTTTGAAAACAACTCCACCTCCACTGTTTGCTTCAGTGGAAGGAGTAAGATGGGTCAAAAAGGTTGGAATGATTAAGCTACCTAAATAAGCAAATAAGGGACAAATAAGCATAAACATTACAACTAGACTACAAAGGCTACACAAATAAGCCAAATTCACAAGCTAAGGTCAACTTCACAAGCTTTTGCAAGCTTGTGAACTTGACACCTAAACCTGTGCACAGGGCATGGTTTTCAGACAAGGTACCAAAATAAGCCAATAATTCAGCACTTAACAAGCTGACTCAAAGAGATCTAGTATTTTTATAATTTTGTTAAGCAACTGAACTTTAATTAACCAAAAGCTTATAAGCTAAGACTCAATATTAAACACACAGTAAAAATATCTATTTTAATCAAAAACGACCCAAATGAAAATTTTGACTTTTTAAGTTTATGATCAAAGTTGACTTTGATCAACTTTGATCTGAATTTAACAACTAATGATGATATAATATGATACAATAACATGAAATAAACAAGTAAGAACAACTTAAAAACACATTAGCAAGATTTAAGGTTGTGACAACTTCAAAATACTCATAATGAAACAGTCAAGTGTGATTTTGACTATTTACCATGCTATACTCTTAAGTTAATGTTTCATTGAGTCACTTTAGTCATATAAGGCATACATCAATCAAGAAAAACACCATACATACCCTGTAACTCAGATCATCTATCAAAACCAAACAATCCTTAAATGGAATTTAACTAAGCTTTTCATTACATAGGACTGAATACACCAATTTTATCAAATCCACAGGCCTTCATCTGTTAAATTAGAACCTTTAAAGCTTAAACAAGTAGTCACACAAGGTTTAAACCATGATTATCAAAAATCAAGCATATGAGACAGTCAAAATGGAAATTTAAGCATAACCAAATTCCAAAACATAACAACTGATTTAAAGCTATAATATCACTACATAATAACACATAAACATGAAAATATGAAAATCAAGACTGATTAAAGACTGAAAATTAGAAATGCAGAAATGGAAGAAATTGCTTACAAGTGATCAAAGCTGAGATCATGGAACCAATGAACACTAACTATCCTACAGCTTCCCATGAAGCCCTAAACCATAGCCATCCATTAAATTCCAAGCTCCAAGCAGTATCACCATGAACACACTCTTTTTTTATTTATTTTCTATTTTTAGTGATTATTGGTTTTATAAAGACTAAGCTGATTTAGGTTTCTAAAAGCTTAAACAAGCTTTGTCAGGGGCTTATGTGACCTATAGAGTCCATATAATCAACTACAAACAACAAGGAAATGTAAATGACATGAAATTAAAAGACAATTATGAAGAATATGAAATTTAAAAGAGACTTGTATTAAACTGAAAACAGAGTTCCATTACACTAATTTGAGATTCATTACACTATTAAAGCTTGTAAATGACATGATAAATAAATTAAACAGTAAAGACTATGGCTATTCCATAGTGTGACAATGGCTTAAGGCCAAGGTAGTTGTTCCTCTGCTTTTCTTCCTCTTTTATAGCTTCCAATGCTTCCACGTGTCCTCTTAAGCAAATCCCACCTCTTTGTTTGGCCAATGGGTGAGTTTGGTGGATTTTGGCTACTTTTATCATTTTGGCGGGAAACATGGATTTGACTTGTAGGCCTGTGTTAGCTGCTAGGGGGGTGGCATTTATTGTGGGGGGTTAGTGATGATGAGGGGGTGGTGGAAAAGGTGAGGTGATGGGAGGAGGGAGCAGGCAAGTTGCAGGCAACTAGGTGGAAGGGATAAACAGTGTGGGCGCCTTTTTTTCTGCTTTTGACTTTGTTTGACCAAAGGGTTCAAAAAGGCTAAAGACAGGGGTCAAAAGGGGTTAAGTGGCAGGGGTCTAAAAGGTTTTGACAAGGCTAAGTATTAGCTTATAATGACAAGGACTAAAACTGCCAATTCTGAAAGATGAGGGACCAAACTGCCAATTTCTCAAAGTTAACATAAGGACTGATTTTGACAAATTTTAATAGTACAAGTACCATTTTTGACATTTTCAAATTCTCAAAGGACTAAACTTGCCAAATTTCAAAGTTCAGGGACTAAAGTTGTAATTTTGTAAATTTGAATCTCAAGGACCAATTTTGACAACTTAGAAATCCCTAGGGACTTAAAATGATATTTTTCTTTATTTAGATTTACCAGGGACTGTTTTTGACAACTTTTGAAACTTGGGGGACTAAAACTGCCAATTATGCAAACTTGATACGTTTTTCACCAGATTTTGATATTTTTGCATTTAAAACACATAAAACACTTGTTTGTGATATTTTTATCATTTTGATGCATTTCTGAGTGTTTTCAGATGTTTTTGCAGTTAAAACAGTACAAAAATGATGAGTATTTAGACACTCATCATCTAGGATTTTAATAGAAAATACCCTAAGTGTTTAGTCCCTTAAACACTAACAAGTCACTGAGTGCATAGTCACTCAGTGAGCTGTCTTCAGGATACTCAATAAGAGACAAAGAAGAAGTCTCTCCCCTCAGTAAGGCGGAACTTAAGGTGTAACACCCCGCCTTATCTGACCACAATATTGTCCGCTTTGCCCGCAGGCTCACGGCTTTGTTTTTGTGGCCTCATTTGAAGACTTCCCGGCAGGTCACCCAAGCCAGTACTACTCTCACATGAGCACGCTTAACTGCCAGTTCCTAAGAACTCCACCCGCAGTAGACCACAAAACGCGTTGTGTCATTGTAAGGCGAATGTTATCTTATGAGCCCAACATCTCTCCAGGCCACAGCCGATGTGGGATTTGCCTAGGGTGTCACAATCACCCCCCCTTTGGGACTCATCGTCCTCGATGAGGTTTGCCCCACCATCCCGAACGGCTCAGGAGTGGCTCTGATACCACTTGTAACACCCCGCCTTATTTGACCACAATATTGTCCGCTTTGCCCGCAGGCTCACGGCTTTGTTTTTGTGGCCTCATTTGAAGACTTCCCGGCAGGTCACCCAAGCCAGTACTACTCTCACATGAGCACGCTTAACTGCCAGTTCCTAAGAACTCCACCCGTAGTAGACCACAAAACGCGTTGTGTCATTGTAAGGCGAATGTTATCTTATGAGCCCAACATCTCTCCAGGCCACAGCCGATGTGGGATTTGCCTAGGGTGTCACATAAGGGGTGAAGATTGAGTCAAGAAGAAGATAGTGGATTCAATGAGTGATGACAATAACTTACTGATTCCCGAATCTCCTCACCAACTAATAACACTGAAGACAAACTAAAGAATGAAGACTGAAGGCTATGAAGACTGAAGAATGAGCGGGACAAGGAGGGATAAGTTTAAACACATAAGACAAAGTCCTTATCAACAAAAGTCAAACTTTCCCTGAATCGTTAACTATCAGGCTCAGTGTCATCACTGACAAGAAGAAAGCAACCTTGTCACTTGCCCAATATAGCCAATGTAAACAGAGACAAAATACATCAGTATTTTGTCTTCTGTAACCTGTTAGTTTGTCCTCTAGGATAGAGCTAAAACCATACTTGTATAAATAGCATAAGAGATGGAGTGGAAGAATAAGAAGCTTGTGGATTAATTGTAAAACACACACACAAGCCATCTTTCACTCTCCAAATACAACTCTGTCCCTGAGATAGCTCAGTGGTTCCTTTGTAGTTTTACTCAGACTTAGACTGAGCTTAGTGAGGAGATACCATACTTTGTCATTTCAATCTTAAGTATTATTCCGCAAGTACTTGGGTAATGTATTCTTTTTTATTTGTTTCTAATATATAAGTTGAAAATTATTCAGTGTGTTTTTACTTACATTATTTCAGTCATTGTTCACAATCAGTTGGTTTATTGCTTTAATTGTTTTTATACGATTGTGAAACGGGAACAACATTATGTAGTTTTTATACGTGCAAGCCTTTGAGTAGTTTTTGTACGTGCAATATTTACAGGAAACAATGAAGGATTGTGATATGGTACCTTAAACATAGTTATGCGGTTCTGCTAGTAAGCGACATGAGCATTGCGAAGACCAAGCATGATTATTTTCTTCTTTTTTTTAGCTCAGTTAGTTGTTGGATTGCGATAGTCATTGTACTTGCATTTCATACTTGAGAAAGATGTTCGTTTCTACTTTGTGGTTAGGCAAAATACTTGGTCTATATCGATTTAGGGTTGAAATAATAAATAGGTTTCAATTTCAGTTATTTTTTTTTACTAATACTAGTATTTCATGTGTTACTTTTCAGTAAATTTAGGAGACTAAATTGGTATATATAGAGAGTAAATACATATGAACATAATCTTTATTAGTAGACTATAGTGACACATGTATATGTCAGAAATAGTCTCAACCTATCCTGACACTATTAAGTGTCAAAAAACTGTGTCACAATGTACTTTTACTACCTGGACTTTTAATGACACTTTTTTATTAGTGAAGGTGAAAAATAAATTATTTAGTGACACTTTTTTTTGACATTTTCAAACACTTTTTGTGTGTCACTAAAAGACTCTTGTAGTGAGAATCAAAGCTAATAAACGTTCATAGTTTTACTAATACTAATAAGTTAAACGTTAGAACCAATGGGATCAAAGTGCATTTGTCAAGGTCCTCCATATTAACCATTTCTTGACTACCGGTCGATAGAACCAAATATGGGTCAAGACCCAATAGGTGTGACATTTGAAGTTGGAATCTTGAAAAGTTAGATTTAAGCATTCAATTGCTTAAGTTGTTTTTCCAATCAGAAAAAGTCTATATTAACATAATTTAGTCGCACATATAGGTACCCGTAATAAGCTGATTGAAAAATAGTAGAAGTTTTGAAGCTCATTGGCTACTTTAATTGAGATCTTCTAGATTCATTTCAATATTTGGATCGTCATGTTCATTCTTTAAGTGTTTTGTTTCTTACAACTTGCACTAAACTACTTGACATTTCCTTAAAGTGTGGGTCAATGGAATCAAATATGCAAGACTTTGAATTTTTTTCCATTGATTAGTATAACCAAACCACCTTTCATTTTTCATTGCTTCAGTTTTATTATTGAGTAAATATAATGGGGAGTTCATCTTTAAAATCCATTACTAATCATACATGGTCATATGATGTTTTCGTGAGTTATGAAGGTGGCGATATTATTCAAAGCTTTGTAGATCATCTCTTTCGTGATTTTAAGCGCAAAGGGATTCGTGCTTTCAAAGAAGACGATCATGTGTGTAGAGGCGAAGAGAGATCTCCACAAGTCTTTAGAGCCATTGAACAATCAAGATTTCTGATGGTTATACTCACTGAAGGCTTCTCTTCGTCACCATCGTGTTTGAGGGAGCTTGTGAAGATCATTGAGTACAAGGAGAAATTGCAGGACAAATATCAAATCAACATCGTATATCACAGTTGTAAGCCAGAAATGGTGGTTAAACAAACCGAGAATTATGAAGAAATCTTCAGTAAACATGAAAAACTGGTCAAACGAGAGGTGCCCAAATGGAAGGAAGCTTTGATCAAGGCTGTTAACTTACCTGGATGGGATCTCGAACGTCTGGCCAATGGGTAATCACTGAGGGCTATTCTTCTGCTAGCTTGTCTTCTATTAATGATTTTGCATCCTTATCAATTCTATGATATTAATTTATAATAATCAATAATCTTCTTGAATTCATGTTTGAAATTGAAAACTACAGAAATATTTGGTAGTTATTTTATAAAGAAAATATAGGAATACATAATGAAACTGAACATTAACTAAGAATCAAATTTGCAACTCGTAATTTCTTTATTTGCTCAAAGGACTCCTAAACATTGAACTGATTTCAGCCATGTGCATCTCATAAAAAATCTGATTTAGTTTATTAGGACTTTTTACCTTTATAGTTTACTTTTAAAAAAAAAAAAAATAATAAAAAAAAAAAAAAAAAAAGTTCATATATTTTTATTAACATAGTAAACTTAAACAACCGCGGATGCCAAAGTTCCAGACTTATGAGGTTAACCTGTCAGTAACTGATCATATGTATCTGTCTTTTGGATTGGCAGCTATGAATCGAAGTTTATTGATATGATCTCAAAACATATCTTTAACGAGTTAAATGTTGGATGTTTACATGTTGGTGAGAAACTAGTTGGAGTACATTCCCGAGCAAAGGAAATGAACTTACTGCAGTTTATTGGATCAAGTAAGGTTCACATGATTGGTATATGTGGTGTTCGGGGCATTGGAAAGACTTTAATTGCCAAAGCTGTTTACAACAGATTATATGCCCACTTTGAAGTTTGCAGCTTCTGTGAAGACGTGAACGAGTTTGTGAAAAAATTTGGTATGGTTCAACTTCAAAGGCAAACTATTGAGGACATGACGAAAGAAGATTTGAAAATATCAAGTGTTGGTGAAGGAAGTAATGCCATGAAAAAATTCATGCTATCTAAGAAGGTCTTGCTGATTCTTGATGATGTTCACGAACGGGACCACTTAGAAGCTTTAGCTGGTTCACATGGTTGGTTTGGTTCAGGAAGTCTGGTTCTTATAACGGGAAAAGATAGACAGCTACTAATTGCTCATGGAGTGGAAAAAGTTTATGATGTGGAACTTTTACATGATGATGAAGCTATGGAACTCTTTAATCTGTATGCTTTTAACCATAAACAACGTAAAGAGGACTTTAGAGAACTCTCTGAACAATTAGTTCCATATATGAAGGGTCACCCGTTAGCTCTTAAAGTTTTGGGCTGCTTTCTTTTCGGAAAGACTATGTGTGAATGGGAAAGTGAATTAAGAAGACTTGAAAGATATCCGACTGATGACATTCAAGTGCTGATATCGCGCTTTTCTTTAAATAAGAAACGAAAGGATTCATAGTTTAAACTTCAAACCACAACACTTTTTTTTTTGGGTAACCATGGTTTCCGACCTTTTGGCCGACTAATCTAGGGGTTTGAACCCACCGCCACACAAATTCAAAATGGGTAAAGCCCTCCCTATTTAGGAGGTTGGCCAAGGTTGGCGTGGCCAACGCTTTATTTTACTTTCAGTTGAGTTTTATAAAATAAATTGATTTGTTTAGGTATTTTTTTTTGTTGAATTAAGCATTTGGTTGTTTAATTGATTATGTATTGATCTTAATATTGAGTGTTTTTCATGTTTTTGAATTCCATTTTTTTATAAGATTAGGAATTTAACTGAAAATTCAAATCAAAAGAGCACATAGGCATTTTTGTCATTTCAGTTCGGTCATCAATGAAATGAACTCGAGTTTGCGGTTTTTTGAAACTTTTTTTGCGAGTCTTGTTTTCCCATTTCTGCTAACTTTTTGGGATAGTTTTACGATTTTTTTGTGACGCTTTTTAAAAACTTGAAAACTTTTACAAGAAAGATCACAGATTTTTAAGATCTCTTTTAAGAAAAAGTGTCACTAAAGATAAAAAGAAACTGTCAATAAAAAAATGTAAAAAATCCTAATACTATCATATACATTTGAAATTTTATGAATAAATGGATATATTTTGGTTAAACCAATTATTGTTTGTCATTTTAAGAATTTGAGTATTTTCCCTTTGAAGAAAGGTGAAAGAAAAAATAAAGAGACAACTTATATTCTCATTTCTTCATTCCTAAATTCTCAAATCAAACACGCGCGACTTACATGTTTTTTCGTAGGAATCATGGTACAAATCAGTGTGCACAATAAGCATGTGAGATATGATAGACTGTAAAGATCAGTTCTCTTTGTATTAGATTAGACGTTGTCGTTTTATAACCGCCATGAGGAAAGGAATGACACATATTACCATCTTAGATACTCAATCGAGGATATCTTGAGCTCCTCCAACCGTTGACTATAATGTATACCAAAAATCAAAACTAGAATTTGTAACTTGAATGTTTCTTTTTCGTATCTGAATTAATTCTAACAGTTGACTTTACTTTTGTATGACTTTTCCTCTTCATATTCCATCTCCCACATGTTCAAGTTGCTTCAAAATAATAGTGTTTAATCTTTAGATTCCATAGTTGTTTGATGTCATAATTAGCCTAATCAAAGTCAAAAGTTGACTATAACTATGTCAACCCTTCTGCATTGACTTTATCCTCCATAGATTAATAATTGCACCACGATATCATCTATAATGACATGAATTGCTTCAGGTTGCATATATATATACAGCAAACTGATTTGAGTTTCAAAATAAGGGAAATATAGGAAGCAGGTGCATACAGAAAGGTAAAAATTTAGTAGATTTTTCTTTATTTTTATGTTCCGTTCTTATCTTATACAAGTAATTTGATAAATTACATCTGATTTCATACACTAGTCAAGTTTTTAGAATACTTAATCATGCTCTAAGCATCCTAATTGAAACATAAATACATTTGAGTGTTAGATTTAAATTGTCCGAAAAGGCATCGAACTTGCCATCATTTCTTTTTTTTGGGCATCGAACTTTTTTTTTTCCTATTGTAGCACTGAACTTGCCTAATTTTCCTATTGTAGCACAAAATCACACTTAAAGTGTAATTAACCTTCTTAAACCCGTTTTAAGTGTGATTTTGTATCACAAAAGGAAAATTAGGCAAGTTTAGTGCTACTATAGGAAAATTAGGCAAGTTTAGTGCTACCCGTTTTAAGTGTGATTTCGACCGTTAATTTTTTTATTGCACCGCTAGTCCTTTTCGTCTGTTTTTAACGACCGTTATTATATTATTGCACCGTTAGTCCTTTTCACCCGTTTTTTACACGTTTTCGTCCGTTTTGTTCGTTTTTACACGGTTTTATCCGTTTTTTCACGGTTTCGTCCATTTTTACACGTTTTCGTCTGTTTTTGCACGTTTTCGTCCGTTTTTACATGTTTTCGTCCGTTTTTGCACGTTTTTACACGATTTTTTTAGTTTTTGCACGGTTTCGTCCGTTTTTACACGTTTTCGTCCGTTTTTACACAGTTTCGTCCGTTTTTGCACGTTTTCGTCCGTTTTTGCACAGTTTCGTCCATTTTTCACCGTTTCGTCCGTTTTTACACGTTTTCGTTCGTTTTGCATGTTTTTACATTATTATTTTTAGTTTTTGCAAGGTTTCATCCGTTTTTACACGTGCAAAAACGGACGAAACCGTGCAAAAACGGACGAAAACGTGTAAAAACGGACAAAACCGTGTAAAAACGAACAAAACGGACGAAACCGTAAAAAACGGGCGAAAAGGACTAACGGTGCAATAATATAATAACGGTCGTTAAAAACAGACGAAAAGTACTAACGGTGCAATAAAAAAATTAACGGTCGAAATCACACTTAAAACGGGTAGCACTAAACTTGCCTAATTTTCCTATAGCAGCACTAAACTTGCCTAATTTTCCTTTTGTGACACAAAATCACACTTAAAACGAGTTTAAGAAGGTTAATTACACTTTAAGTGTGATTTTGTGTCACAAAAGGAAAATTAGGCAAGTTCAGTGTTACAATAGGAAAATTAGGCAAGTTCAGTGCTACAATAGGAAAAAAAAAGTTCGGTGGCCAGAAAAGGAAAAGGTGGCAAGTTCGATGCCTTTTCAGACAATTTGCCCTTTCATTAATAATGGCGGGGTGTTTGTATGTGCCTCTTGAAAGTGTTTATTGCGATTAGAAGAGTCATTACTAGTTAATAAGTTTGACAAAATACAATTGTGCTTACAACTTATAATTTGTTTATTTGAAATCTGAGTATAATCAGAATGGCCAAAACACAAAAAACTGATTATTGCGATTTATGAGTTTGTAAACACATCCTAACCACTGTCCACCCCGACAAAGTGACTTCCATAGTATTTTAATTTCAATGGCTCAATGCATCTTGATTCCTGAAATTAGTTCAAAGATACAACCACATTAGAAAGAGTTTCGACCTTTGGCTCATGGATATCTTTGAAGAATAATTTCTTCAATTATAGAGAGATTCTCATTACCATTGCTTGTTTGCTTACATGTTTTTGGTCTTACTATTTGCAGGCCGGTATCTTTCTTTCCTTGATTGGTTGAAACAGGATATTACTTTTGAATTTACCTTAGACTTAATATCCATTTGATGGCGCCATCATCTTCACATATTGCTCCAAGTTGGAAATATGATGTCTTTGTTAGTTTCAGAGGTGAAGATATCCGTAAAACATTTGTTGATCATCTTTTCAATGATTTCAAAAGAAAAGGTATTTATGCTTTTAAAGATGATAAAAAGTTAAAGAGAGGAGAAGAGATATCATCTGGACTCTATGAAGCCATTGAACAATCACGGTTTTTGATAGTTATATTCTCAAACGACTATGCTTCATCAACATGGTGTCTGAGGGAGCTTGTGAAGATCCTCGAGTGCAAGAAAATAAATGATAAGTATGAAGTTCGGGCACTCTTTTATAATGTCACACCCGAAGTGGTAAAGAATCAAAGTGGTACCTACCTCGAAGCCTTCATGAAACATGAAGCTTCAAACAGAATAGAGGCACATGAATGGAAGAAAGCTCTAACCTTGGGTGCAAGTTTATCTGGTTGGAACCTCCAAGCTGGCAATGGGTATTTCCTCAACTTCACGCAATTAATTTCAAAATTAGTTTTATTAAAGTTTTCAATTCCAGGGTGTTTTTTCCCCAACATTCTTTGACAAGAATTTTGATACAATGAATAAAGACTTGGGTTCCCTCTTTTGGTGTTTTTATAGTAGGATGATCTAGTTTTTGAATTTTAGTTTTATTAAAAAATGTGCTATCAACAATGTCAAAGTTCTCCATTTCCTTTTTCTACTATAAGTTTGATATTGTTTTGTTAATTGTTATTGTGGTAACATATGTGGAACGTGTATTCTTGCTTCATGACTTTCTCTGTAACTATCTTTGTTTGTAATCCTAATGTTGTTCTTATTTATGATTTTGCAGGAACGAGCCTAAGTTTATAGAAAGGATCTCAAATGAAATTTTTTATAAATTAACTAGTGGTGGGCCGTTAGATGCTGGTGAGAACCTTGTAGGATTATACACCCGCGCAAAGCAAATGGACCTTTTACAATTCATAGGGTCAAGAAAGGTTAATATGATAGGAATATGTGGTATTGGTGGTATAGGAAAGACGACCATTGCCAAAGCTATTTATAACTTACTTCATATACATTTTGAAGCATACAGTTTTTGTGAAGACGTTAAAGGTGTTGAAAAACGATATGGATTGGTCCATCTCCAGGAGAAGCTTCTTGAAGATCTGTTAAGTATACAACCTCCTAAAATACGTAGCATAAGTCGAGGGATAAGCATACTGAAGAGCAGATTGTCAAGAAAAAAGGTAATCAAAGGACCTTAACTCTAGCTTCTTGAACAAGATAGCAAGCATAACGGAAAATGATTGGGGGACCTAAATGTATGACTAAATTTATGCCTAAAGTGATGTGGAAGTGTTTTATTGGTTTGTGAACTAGTGGGTCCGTGTACTATAACCAATAGAGTGATGCCACATAAGATTAGGCATGTATTTAGGCCTACGAGTTAGGCATGCCAATCAATGCTCCAAGCATAACATATCATATCTCATATACAATTCATGGTCTTATGCAATCGGTATCTATTTCAAGCATGAAACATATTGTGGTTCCTGATCGAATTTTATTTTGTAAATAATACCCTTGCCTACTGTACTAATTATCATAAATTACATGAATATAACAGGTACTTGTTGTACTAGATGGCATGGACAATTACAACCAATTTGAAGCTCTAGTTGGTTCACGTGCTTGGTTTGGGCAGGGAAGTGTTATCATTGTTACTGGTAGAGATAAACAATTGTTTAATGCTAAAGGGGTAGAGGAAATATATGAAGTTGAACTTTTATATGATGATGAAGCTCTTGAGCTTTTTAGTCTTTATTCTTTTAGAAATAAGCATCCGAAAGAAGAATTTGAAGATCTTGCTAGCCAAGTAGTTGACTATGTCAATGGACTCCCACTTGCTCTCAAGATTTTGGGTAGTTCTCTATTCGGCAAGACTGTAGAGGAATGGGAAAGTCAACTGAAGAAGCTTCGCAGATATCCTCACTCTGAGATACAGCAAGTTCTTCGAATGAGTTATGATGTGCTAGATTTCGATCAACAAAACATCTTTCTTGATATTTCTTGTTTCTTCAAAGGGGAGAAGAGAGATTATGTAATGAAAGTGCTTGATGGTTGTGATTTGGATGCTGCAACGAATATCAGAGCTCTTATGGATATGTCCTTAATATCAATCCATTCTGATAGGATGCAAATGCATGATTTGGTACAAGAGATGGGCTGGCAAATTGTACACGAAGAATCTGAAGACCCTGGAAAGCAGAGCAGATTGTGGTTTCCGACAGATGTGCTTCATGTATTAAACAAGGATAAGGTGACTTCCTGACATTTTTTCTGTCTTTTTATCCAATTTTCCATCATCTTTTAGAACAGTGAGGATCCTTGCAAATGATGCGCTTATTTGGTGCATGTTCAGCCAAAATTTCAAAATTATGTATGCCGAACTAAAACTTTGTAAAGTTGTACAACATGTGATTGGTGGAACATAATTTCTGATCTAATCTAAGTTGCATCTAAAAATATTAATAAATCAAGAAAGGGCTTGACATTTAAGGAAAAATGATAACTTCATCCTCGATCATGACCGGATTTGGGACTAACGTTCAGATAAACTGCTGTAGATCTCCAGCCCAATGAGACTTTTGCTGGTCTCAGATCTGCGAATAGGAAACGCCATTGTTTTATAAAAATTGTGTGTTTTCCCATGCAGTTTCCATGTTCCCACTTATAAGAATCGCCCATTGTGTTGTTATACGTGTGTGGGCTATGATTTTTTTATCTGAACTTTCCAAAATCTTGTTGACATTTGATACATAACTAACTTTTCTTATCAAACTGTCCAGGGAACTGAATCCGTTAAAGGCCTTGCTATGGATGTTTCAAGCTCGCATATAAATATTAATGGTAAAACCTTCGAAAAGTTGAATAGTATTCGACTATTAAACCTTTATATTGGATCCTGGAATAACCTTAGAGATGTCAATGGAAAAATACGTGAAAAGAAATTGGGGTTAGAAACCAAAGTGAATGCAATTTCTGGAAGGCTTGAATACTTATCTTCTGAACTAAGGTTGTTTTGTTGGCATGGGTTCCCTTTCCCAGAATTACCATTGACATTCTACCCAGAGAACCTCGTGATCCTTGATTTGTCGTATAGCTATATCCAAGAAATATGGAGCGGAACAAAGGTATACCCGTAAAAATTCTGTTGTATATGTGACTTTTAATGTGTTTTGGCATTATTCTGCTAGTAGTAGTGGCAATTTGAACCCATATAAGGCTCCAACGTGTGCCAAAACTGTATTTAAGATGCATTAAAAACAACATAAAATTTTATAATAAAAACTTAGATTATTAATGTATTGTAAATAGTTTTTGTACTTATATTTTAAGATGCATTAATGTTTATGTCCGTTGCCCTGTTTTCCACCTCTAAAATCTACAATGTCAAATGTTACATTTGATTTCATTTTGTACGCAGGGTTTCAAAAAGTTGATATCAATGAATCTTAGTAACTGTCGTTACTTAATAAAGACACCAGATTTCACTGAAACTCCGAAACTTGAAGAACTAATACTAGACGGTTGTAAAAGTTTGACTGAAGTTCACCCATCGGTTGGAACTCTCACGAGACTAATTATATTAAGTTTGAGAAGTTGCACCAGTCTTGTGAGTCCTCCTAACTGCACCGGATTGAAATATGTTCAAATTCTTAATCTTTCTGGTTGCAAGAATTTGAACAAATTTCCTGAAGGTCTTGGAAACATGAAAGCTCTAATGGAGCTTCGTGCTGACGGAACTCGAATTGATAAACTCCCTAATTCTTTATCCTCTCTTGGAAATCTTCAAGTTTTTACACTAGGTCAATGAGAAGAGATGCAAACTAAATCATGGGGTTCAGTCCTTTGGCCTTCATTCACACTGAGCACCATTGTCCATCCACCGAGTGCAGTATTTCCTTCTTTATCCAGCTTACGTTTTTTAAGAGATATCGATGTTAGTCATTGCAACCTTATAGAAGCAAGCCTTGATGGAATTGAATGTTTATCGATGCTTGAAACACTAAACCTTAGTGGGAATGATTTCAGAAGTTTGCCAAGTTTTGGTAAACTTTTTAGACTTGAAACACTTGGTCTGGTTGGTTGCAAGAACATTGAAGTGTTGCCAGAACTTCCACCAAACATTCAATTGGTTGAGGCACAAGACTGCGTATCACTGCGGGAATTACCAGCGAAATCAACCACCTATGAAAGTAGCATTCAGTGTTTTGACTTCACTAACTGTGCGAAAGTGCTCGACAATCAATCTGTGGAAAATCTGATTGCCGTGTTGCTGCCACAGGCTTTTTCTCTCAGTATTCACTTTTTAATACCTGTCATCAATTGCCCAGGTTTACTATTTTACAAATAGTAATTGAACATGCATAAGATAAGATAAATGGGACGAAAATTGATATTAAATTTTTAATGCACTGATCCATAAAAAGATTTATTCTGACAAATGATAATTTGCTCATGACCTTTACTTTGTAGGGACGCATTGATCCATATAAAATGGTGAGCGTATTTCTTCCGGGAAGTAGCATTCCTGGGTGGTTTAGTCATCAAAAGAATGGAGACTGCGTAGAAGTGGAGTTACCTACAGATTGGTGTTATGAAAAGTTCAAAGGAATAGCATTTTGTCTTGTTTTTAGTCCAAGAAGACGCAATGGGCGCAAGAGTAGCTATGGGTCAATTGGATATAGATTCAAGTACTTCGATGGTACTCCCATTTGGAATTCAACCATTCCAGATTCTATATTTCAATACGAAAACATAGGGATCAAGTCAGATCAGATGTGGTTGAGCTATCATCAATCAGAACTCGATTGGAAGAAAGCCAAGAACTTTATTACGGTTTCATTTGATGTCTATGGAGCAGACTGTGTGGTAAAAATGTGTGGTGCTAGATTGGTATATGAGGATGATGAGCAACAACAAGAAGGTAGGCCTGGTTCAAGAATGATTCAATGGCTACCTTGTTGGTGCTTTGTCACAGGTTTATCATACCAATTACAACATAACAGTCGATTTGCAATAACCATTGTTAACTTGTTTATGAGAGACAAATGAATAAAACAGTAAAAGGTATTCTTGATAATAATAAAAGGTAATACGTTTGACTTGTCCTAATGCAGTATTTATACCATGTGAAACGACATGATGGTTGACCAATGATACATTGTGTCGTTTCACAACATTTGGTAACTGTCAAATAACTGCCTAAACGAACTTAACTGTCATACTTAAAGGCCTGTTTGGTTTAACAGTTTTGGCCCAAACATTACATGCCTTTTTGACCCATACTAATACGAAATATAAATAGTCTTATAAAGTATAAACATTAAAGCATTAACATGATCACATTCTCCCTCCTAATGCTTGAATGCTGCTTCTTTGATCTTCTTGATTCCATCTTCAAGTGATGATGATAAAATCATCACTGCTGCAGTGCCTGTTCCAAATTTGCTTCCACTGCTTCCATCTTCCATGTGTACATCATCCTTCACAGTTTCTCTTGGGAATCCTTCATGCATTTCTTGGTCATCAACCTGTGCATCAACCTGCATATCCATCTCTGGCTCATCTGCAGTAACTCTGCTATTTCCTGCCATGGCTTCTGGTTCTCCTTGCACTCTTTTTGACTCTTCATAATACACCTTGATCATCCCAATGTATTCTCTATACAATTCCTTAACTGTGCCTTGATGTTCATATTCCAAACCAAGTATCTTAGCCACTTGGTGCCAATTTCCATTGAGTGATACGTCCATGTATCCACCCAGTGCATCAACAAATTTGTATAAACCCAACAAGTCAATGTTAATTGCTCCTACAGTTGGTGGCAATTCTCCTAAAACTTGTTGTCCTAAAAAGTCTAGATAGAACCATCTGATCATCTCTATGAACTTCCCTTTCAATACATCCCAGTTTCCATAGACAAGTTTATCTATATCTATCAAATCTAGGAATGCTATAAACCTTTTATAAGTGTTTACCTTCATGAGATAAAGAGTTCCATTCATGCTTATGTACTCACTGTCCATATAATCATGCTTCTCTTCCTTCCCCATTCTTAGTTCTTCCATGCCTTTGACTAAAGAACAATCATCCCCTGGATCCAATGTCCTGTAGTAGTCATCCAAATGCTTGTTGTGACTTTCAATTATGGTGTCTTCACTTTGTTCTTCAATGATGTTCTGTCCCTCAACTGCATCTCCATACATATAATCAAACATGTATCTTAGACTGCATCTGTTGCCATCATAATTCACCACATATCCTTGCTCTTCTAATTGCTCCAAACTAAGAATGTTTAATGTAATTTCTGGGGTGTAAATTACATTTGGTATTATCAACTTTCCCTCTTTTGTCTCTACAATCACTTCTCCTATACCATAAGAGACAATGAACTTTCTCTCCTTCTCTTCTGTCCCTTCAACCTTGAATCTCTGAACCATTCTCTTGAACAAGTGCTTCATGGGGCTCATGTGCTTTTTGTATGTTTTGCTAACATACCAGATTCCATCCCAATTTCCCATGTCAGAACCATCAACCATAAAGTCTGTTGATACATGCACTGTTTCTGGTTCGTATTTGAATACATCATCAGTTTGTGAAACCTTGGCTGTTGGTATTTCCATTATACTTGATTCAATCTTTCTTCTGATTTTCTTTCCTTTGTTTGTGCATCTCCAAAAAACGTGGCCCCTTTCCTTACATATATAGCAACGTGTCCTTTTGTCCCTCTTGGATAGGTTTCTTGGTTCCCCTATTTGTTTGTAACTGCAACTAGTGGGGGGTTTTAAATGCGAAGAATTATAGGACACCACTTCTTCCATTTTCTTTTTTAATAACCGTTTTCCTTCTGGTGATATGTACTTTTTGTGTCTAGGCCATTTTGGAGTGTTTGGATTTGTTTGGGAGGTTTCTCCTTGTTGGTAGAAACTGTTTGGGACATGGTTAATGTTCCTGTGTAGTTGGCTTCTCCTAAGATCAGAACATAGGCTCTGGTACCATTGTTGGTGCTTTGTCACAGGTTTATCATACCAATTACAACATAACAGTCGATTTGCAATAACCATTGTTAACTTGTTTATGAGAGACAAATGAATAAAATAGTAAAAGGTATTCTTGATAATAATAAAAGGTAATACGTTTGACTTGTCCTAATGCAGTATTTATACCATGTGAAACGACATGATGGTTGACCAATGATACATTGTGTCGTTTCACAACATTTGGTAACTGTCAAATAACTGCCTAAACGAACTTAACTGTCATACTTAAAGGCCTGTTTGGTTTAACAGTTTTGGCCCAAACATTACATGCCTTTTTGACCCATACTAATACGAAATATAAATAGTCTTATAAAGTATAAACATTAAAGCATTAACATGATCACATACCTCCACCTTCTCAGGCTGAAGATGAGCCACCGGTCAAGAAGAGACACGTTTCGCAGTCCTATTAGCTACATAATTCTGATAAGGTAGGAGAGAAATAATAAAGGGTTAGTGAAAGTTGTATTGTGTGCCTTCTTTTCGTCCAATGTGTGTGAGTCTTTAACAAACTTAGGTAGAATATCACATTTATTTTCCCACTCATAAAACAATATCAAAAGTTCTTTTAGCATGACATGTATACTTCTTTATAAGTTTATATTTGGGTAAAATCTATAAATGCTTAATGTACTTACCATAATAACTCATTATGCTTTCTCAACTTTTTTTATTGTCATTTCACTTAACATTGTTTCACGTCTATTGTCATTATACTTAGTTAAATGTTTTTCTCATGCAAAAAGACTTAAATACCCTTCTTTTCATCTTCCCTACTCATCTATAACCATATTCCTCCGAGAGTCCCACCCATAAAACTTGCAAGTCATTTATTCTCATCGATAGTAACTATAAAAACAGATCTACTACTCCACCTTTCACCAGATTCTCAGTTTCTAACTAACGTGCACGAGGGGTGTGCATGGAGATAACATACGCATCCTCAAGCCCCAATGACCTCGTCACAACGACGTCGTCAACCGGAGCGACTTCTCGTCCGGTCAAACTGATCCTGTTCCAGCATCCATACGATGATGTCACACCAACATCATCTTCAGCGTCATCATCTTTCTCGAAATGGAGTAGTAAAATGAAAGGAATGAATACGGTTGACTGGTTAGATTTTGTGTTGCCGTGTTGTAGGTGGATGAGGAGGCATAATTGGCGGGAATATTTGCAGATGGATGTTGTTACTGGTCTTACTGTTGGTGTGTTTGATGAAGATATGTAATTAGGTAGTATGATATTTGCTACATTTAGACCCAACGAGTGTTTGGGATTTGGTTATTATTATTTTATTTTGTTAATCCTTTTACGTTTTTAAGCAGAAGCACATTTTTTGTTTATGGTTGGTATGGGTCTTTCACCAGAAATATATGGCGTTTGGAGGAAGCAGATGAAGATGTGAGAAATGATCAATAAACCTTTAATAAACCATTTGAGTTACAGTATGTATTATGAGAATATATAAAGTAGATAAAGCACAATACATTAAGCATTTGTAGCTTTTACTCTTTATATTTAAAATAGCTTGAAAACCCTCAAAGTAGCGAATAATCTTCCAAGAGTTTATGCTTTGTTTGTGATTTCTTGTTGTGGATGATGATATGTGTTAGTGGTGTAAGAGAGGGGATAGAAGCCGGTTATGATCGGAGATTGTTATTTAGAGTTTTGCCTTAGCCTTGTTTGTAGCAACTGATAGTTGATTCAATGTTTTAGATTCTTCTTACTTTCGTTATCTCTACTATATAAATTAAAGGTAGCGGATGAATTACAAAGTGATAAAGTTTAAAAAGTGTGAAAAATCACTCATTTATATGACATGTGTTCTCCATTTATTTTATTCAAAAAATTCGTCTAAGGGTAAAATCGTAATTTTATCCGTTTTTTGCTTTTCCATCTCAAATTTCAAACGCACATATCTTTTAAACGACAAACTTTTATAAAAAAAACCGATTTTACCATAATTCTTAAAATTTAACCCTCTTTAATTTGGTATAAATCTTGTTAAATATTTCAAACTCTTTTTTTAACATATCAAATGGATCTTGATTTTCTTGATATTTTTGTCATTTTCGACCTTATTTTTTACCTTCAAAATTGTCGAATCTTTAAGTACTTGAAACACAAAAGTTGTAGACTTTGGTTCACTCTTTACCCAGAATTTTGAATCACTCAAATACGATATGATATCAGTGAGATATCGCACGTTAAAGATGACGTTTTAATCATACTTGTTGCACACAATGTGTTTAATGAAATGTCTAGCCTAGATTTTTAGTGTTAAAATTGCGTTAAATGCTCTAATGTTTGTACCACAACGCATTATTAATCATTATATTAATGTAAGATTCAAAAAGTGATAATCTTTAATCATTATTATAAAAAAAAAAAAAAAAAAAAAAAAAAAAAAAAAAAAAACGTTATGTTCATCTGTTAGTCTTTATTCATCAGTTAATCTTGTTCATCAGTTAATATTATTCATCAGTTAATCTTGTTCAAGACTGATGATGCGCGTAGAAGGCGCGTTCGGGGTCAAGGAAACTTCATTCTCTACGAGCAAGTTTTTCAACCTCCTAGGCAATGAACCTAATCGTTGTAGTTTAGTATGGGGTAAGCCTCGAGGATTGACATCGTTCTCTAGGGGAATAGTGTCGTTAGGCTGAAGTGTATGTCGAATTAAGTCTAAAGGTGAAGGATGATTATTTTTGTATTTTTATATTTTAAAAATCTCGTTTTGAATGGGAGGGCGGAATTAGTTGCTAATCAACTAACCCAAAAGCTACTCACTAAACTAAAGTGCAATCTACAAGAGAAGTGAAGCGTATCTACTTATGATGCATTACTCCTTGCTAGTTATCCAATTCTACCTACTGAATTGCCACATCCTTGTTTTAATTTGTGTGTGTATTCCATGTTTTATTCATAGGGGGTGCCAGTGATCCCTAATTCTATGAGCATAAACTCACGCAATAAATACAACAAAAGCCAACTAGTGCACTCTAGGGCTATTGATCACTATTTAGGACGTTCAAGCTCACAACTCGAAGATTGGAGCAACTTTTCCTTAATCTAGTGCGACAACCAATTAAACAACAGACAGTAGGATTCAAGAATTATAAACTAAATCAATTAGACTCATTGAATTTGTCACACCTTAATGATGAAGATAGATACAAGCATCAATAAGAAAACAATAAGATTTAATCAATTATATACAAGTTTCACACAATCATAAGAAAACACTAGATAAATTAGTCAAGCATAATTAAAGACATGAATTAAGATAGAATCAACAAACCATTACAAGATGTTTATGGAGTGATTGAAACCCTCTAAGTTTCTGGAAAAACAACTACCTAAACCCTAGAATCGGACTTAGGGTTTAGGGCTCACAAAAAGTGAAGTAATAATGTTATATTAATAGGAAGATTTTATGTCGGCAAAGGGTGACGGCGTGCCGTCATGAAGACTTTTTAACCAAACTGTATATTTTCTCGTCCCGGTCACGTGGGCTTTTGAATCACCTAAATCCGAGTTCGTATGCAAAAGTTATGGCCAAAAAAGTATCAGCTACTTCGCGCGCATGTTGTGATAGTCTTGATCAGCTTGTGCCGGGGTCAGTTGAGATGTGTGACGCCGTCAGTCTTTAGTAGCGACGTCTTCTGAGTCTTTGATCTTGGGCGTCTGGTGTAGATTTTGTGAGTGACGCCTTCCAGAATTAAGGCGTGACGCCGTCAGGCTTTAGGACCAAAAATTCCACTGATCCGTCGCATGCACTTTTTGATCAAATCTTCATAGAGGGACGCCGTCGCCCTTTGGATGGGACGCCTTCAGGTTCTGTTGATCAGCCTTGAGTGTCTTCGATCTTAACTTAACCATTTTCTTCATGTTTTTACTCCTTTCCATCCAAATGCGCTTCATTCCAGCATTTTGCTTCCAAAAGACCTAAAAAGTTAAAAGGAATGAAATTAAGCAGTAACGGATATAAAATGTGTCGAAATAGGGCTTAAATGACCCCCTAAAAGCGTACGTTTTAAATCCTTATCACATATCCCTACACTTGGTATTTGTTTGTCCTCAAGCAAATGTGCTTTTTACCAATCAATTTATAAGTTAGGGGTAATTAAGCATTGGTTTAAAATAGTTTACAACAAGTAAAAGTACCACAATAGTCATAACAAGCACGGAAATTATACACTAGCACCTCACAAGTGGTGTTTGGATTATCTTATCTCTCGGGTTTATATGAAATATAATACGAATGGAAATGGAAGATAAACACTCATTACCTGGCATAGTACATAGATTACCATAAGCTTGAGAATAGATCAAACCTCCACCGCTTTGGCGTAAGCACCTAGGAACAACTATCTAAAAGGTCTTTACAAGGGTTGTAACGTTAGGCTTAGGGTAGGGAAACAAAGGGTTTTGTTAGATAGGGGATATTTAGTGGTGGCAAGTCAAAAATCTTATGTTACCAGCATGAAAAGCGTGGCATTGCTAAGCCAAGACTCGACTCACTAAACACTAGATAACTTGAAACAAAACAAACATAACTTTAAAAACATAAACATAAAGATAGATGTAGGATGGTAGCCCGTATGTTTTTTCTTCATTTTTTTAACACTCTTTTTTTCCATTTTTTTTCGATTTTTTTCCATACCTTTTTACTCTACCATCCTCTACGATAACATCAAAATATAAGGGATTTATAGGAGCATCTCTACACTTGAGTTTTTATTTCTCTAACACTAATTGACCCGATTTGAAAAGATCAAAACACTTGGAGTATTTAATTACGTAGACAAAGGGAATTTGAATTTATCGTTCTTTTCCATTACTTCCATAAAATATTACTTTTTCCCATGAGTCCCAATCATCCCAAAAATGTGTACAAAAGATATGAGTCGACTTAGCAACCATGCAAGTAACTAGATATTTGAACTAAGGGTTTAGTAATGATAAAAATAATGCACTAAAGATGAGTGCATACAAGGCAAGCTAAGGCGATTTGGGTGTACATTTGAGGGTGGATTGTAAACAATGCTCTTCATTGATATTCCAGAAAACCGAAACATCACGAGAACTGCGAAAAGGATAGGCTCTGAGGGGTTAACTAGGGGTATCGTGTACTAAAGATGAGTATATCGCAAAGGTGTGGGGTAATTACTCAACCGATGTGGAAGATGTAATTATAACACAGGTTTAAAACAAGGGTTATCCTAATGCCTCTTTTCACTTAGTTATTCCTAACTACACAAGTGTAGTCTCATTAGCGATCTCGGAATGCATCACAAAACAAGTTCTAGGATCTATTATACTACCGGTACACTCTCTAAGCATTAAAGGTGAATGCTTTTATTCCTAAATATCTAGAGGCAAACCTCACATTTTTGGGGTGGAATTTGAGTGGTAAACAGTTTTTGTGCTAGTCATATAATTTCTATCCATGAGACGCTTTATTAAGACTAAAGTTTAGCTCGTAAATGTTATAAAAAATTTTAAATTTGGTGCTAAAATTGCCCCAACCAATATTTCTCATAGTTTATTACACAAATTACCAAGGACAAGACAAATGATCAAGTGAGTGAATAGTTTCTAAGTTCCTGTTTAATTCTCCCTTCCTACACTTAAACTGAACATTGTCCCCAATGTTCCTCGAAAGCATCAAAGTTATGATAAAGGAAGGTAAGTAAGGAAAAGAAACTAGTACTCCCCTGATTAGCTCGGTAGGATACGTGTGAAGTTGTCGTTAAATCCTTTTCCAAGAAGAATGCATGATTAATAAGCTTCATCCAATTTGTGTTTCTTCTTCTTGTTCAATATAACCTGCATACTTATAAGAAAACGACAACCCAAAGCATCAAACCGAACAAAGAAAAATCACAACAAGATGTAATTCCAGACTTAGAAATTAAAACAAAGCAAATAAGATATAATGCTTGTGGAATGGATGTTTGCAGTTTTTCTGGAAAATTAAGACCTGGGAATTTTCAAAAACTTACAAGTTGCACAGAAAATGAAAACTGAACATTCTGTTTTTACATAGCCTGACGTCGTCAGGCTTTAATCCTGACGTCGTCATGTTTTCCTGACAGAAAGGGTCTGGTACGTTTTCTGGAAAAATTACCTCATTAAAACCTGAAAAAATTCCTGAAAAACATCCATTATGACTCGATACAAGCATTTGACTCTAATAAACACACAAATATATCAACTTCAATTATCGTAAATCTCATGTTCATGTTCTTAAAAACATATGTGATCTTCCCTATACTTATCTTTTTGTAAAATACCTTTATATGCAATTAAAACGAAGTTAAAAATAAAATAAAGCATTTTCACAAAGTCTAACATGAGAATAAACAATAATGAAAAGATATATAAACACACAAATAAAAATTAAAAACAAACATTCAAATAAATAAACATGGGTTGCCTCCCAATAAGCGCTTGTTTTTGTTCGAGTCACGAGCTTGACTCTATCCTTATTAAACGGATAAAGGGGAATTTTTCCCTACACTTAAGCTTAAGTACGGTTGATAGTAGAGATACACACCCTTAGGGTGGAAATTTGTCACGTGAGGAGAGGGTGATGGGTGATACTTATGCTCAAAGGGGTGTACTTCTTTCATTGTAACTTTACCTAATTCTATTTGTGTAGCGGGTGAATCAAATCTTTCTCCTAGAAATGGATCATCTTCTATCAACTTCAAAAGATTCTTAGTTAAGGATCCATCTTAACCTAATAAACCTTGTTTAAACCCATAATGTTTCTTGTTATCAACCATGAATGGGTGATGTAAGTGTGTAAGGTTATGGATTACTCCTATATTAGCTTCCACTCTACATGGCTTAGAGTATACTACCTTCATCACGCAACTACCCGGACTATTTATTTTGATGGGTGGATTGGGGCTTAATTCAATTCCTAGATTCACATCTAAAGATGGAAAATTGGGTAAGAGTTTTGGTTGAGGCTCCGGTTCATCAAAACTAAGAACTTCCTTAGAACTAAGAGAAAGGTCATGACAAGCGACTAAACCTACATTCTCTAGTGGTGTTTGGTCCAAAGGTTCTATATCAATCGGGGTTCCTATAGTCTCTTCTACTTTTTTTCGGGTAAGTTATAGGCGGTGTGTGTTCCTCAAGTGATGGTAGGGCTTGTGGGCTTGGAGTTTCCACCTCATTCTCCATTATATCTAGATCACCTAAATGTGTCTTAGTATGATCTAACCCAAATACACTCCTAAGCATCTCAAATCCTTCTTTGGCCATTTCAAATTTTCTTAGTCCGATTCATAAGAATTGTTCTCAAAAACTTGACTACTATGTTCTATTTGTCTAAAGGATTCCTCAAGCGTGTCATATGTTTTGGTAAAATCTATCCCACTGGTATGTGCTAAAACACATACCATTTCTTTACCAAATCAGGCCCAAAATAACCAAGAAAGAGCCGTTTATGTCTTATATTTGTTGGTTTCTTGAGTTTATGCATGTGCAGGTATGGATATGACAAAACAGGCAAAAGAAAGCAAAAACCGAAGAAAACCGAGAACGAGAGAAAGAAGAGTGCAAAATCCGATGCTGGGGATGATATTTCATGGACTTTGATGATCAAAAATGCAAAATACGGTGTTCGGGACATGATTTGGGAGTTTATCACAATTTACCTTTCACTTTATCATTTTACACAAATAACCCCTCAATTTTCCATAGTTTACCATTTTAACCCTTTACTTTCCCATTTTACCCTTTATACCCTTATACACCTCACTTAACCATTTACCCAAAATACCTTTACCAATTCACAATTTCACTTTTTGTCCTTAATAAATGTAAAATCACATGAATGGTCCTTGTTATAATTACAACACTAAAATAAACAACAAGTCCAAAACCAAAAATAAACCAAGCCCTTTTATACCCAAGCCTAGTCCACTACCATTCACAACAAAGCCCAAATCCATCCTAAAAATACTCGGTTCCCATATTTCCCCAACCCGTTTTTTCACTTACACAACCCATGGTCAAAAGTTAAATACCCGGTCAACAATTATCCAAAGTCAAACAAAACTAAAATAAACACCCTAACCAAGAGCGCCAAAAGTAAAAATAAACCCAGGATTACTGTTACCTTCCCAAATCCTTCTTACCCTGCTTCCCCCAAATTAACCCTGACTTTAAGTGGCTTCTAGAAGTACTGACAACGTGTCAGAGGTGTACAAGCACAAGGATCGCCACAGTGGCAGTATGGAGCACTCTCATTGGTCTAAACACCTCATCAATCATGATCCAAGGGCTGTGAATAGATGTGATGAAAAGAGAACAAATCAATGGTGCAGATTAAAGATCAAGAAGCTTCGGATGCTCAACCCCAAGTCCTTAAGCAGCAGCTATAAATTGATCCTTCAGTCACATAGCAATTTGTCCAGTTTTTATGTATTTAGAAAACTGTTACCCTTTAATTACTGTCATTCTTCTTGTTATTTTATTAGTTGTAATGGTTATTCAAATTTTGTATTTCAATTTGGTAATAAGAATTTTTGTTTGTTCTCAATTTCCTTGCAAAAAGTTTCGTTAAGATTTCCATCTGCTTATAATCTGTTGTTCATTCTAAAAAGCTCACTTAAGCTCAAAAAGTTTCTTGTTAAGTTTTTCCCTGTCTCAATTCTTCTTCTAAATCAGTTTTTCAACAAAGTCAATAAAAGTAAAAAATAGTCAAACTTAGTCAAAATTTGAAAGTCAAAGTTGAAGTTAGATTGATTTCAGTTTTTCAAATGATTCATGTGATTTAAATCTATTTCTGGCTAATTAACAGTAGTGTTTGGTTTAAATACAGATTTTAGTAATTTTAAGGAGTGTTTGGATTACAACTGTTTAAATTCCGGATCAACATTACGGGAACGCCTTGATTTACCGCCAACGAATGTGGAGGAAACTCTGGAAATTTCATGGATTTTAGATAGTCTATTGGATATAGCAGTTTTGTAGCGCCACCATTGTTTCCTATAGGAATTGCATCGTCTACACTGATGTAAAACTCAGGTGGCCTAGATAGTCTCTGTAGTATTTTTTTTTTTTTTGTTTATTATATCGGCAGTTTCATTTTTTGGGCATACTATTGATTTATCCTGAAAGGTTGCGACCACAGGGGCTCGTAACGATTCATTGTCGTTGATGAGTGTCTAAATACTCATCATTTTTGTACTGTTTAAACTGCAAAAACATCTGAAAACACTCAGAAATACATCAAAATGATAAAAATATCACAAATAAGTGTTTTATGTGTTTTAAATGCAAAAATATCAAAATCTGGTGAAAAACGTATAAAGTTTGCATAATTGGCAGTTTTAGTCCCCCAAGTTTCAAAAGTTGTCAAAAACAGTCCCTGGTAAAACCAAATAAAGAAAAATGTTATTCAAGGTCCCTGAATTATTCTAACTTGTCAAAAATGGTCCTTGAATAAATCTTTTTGTTAAATGGCAGAAAAGGTCCCTCAACTTTCAAAAATGTCAAGTTTGGTCCTTGGAAAATTGAAATTGTCAAATCTGGTCCTTGTACTATTGGGACTTGTCAATAATGGTCCCTTGTAACAAGTTTGGAAAATTACAGGATTGGTCCTTCATAATTTCAGATTTGCAACTTAAGTCCTTGTCTAAACTAATACTAAGCCTTGTCAAAACCAAATTGACCCTGCCACTTACCCTTTTGACCCCTGCCTTATAACCCTTGACCCTCCCATTTTGGACCCTTGGTCAAAGAAAGTCAAAAGCAGAAAATGGCGCCCACTCTGTTTATCCCTTCCACCTAGTTGCCTGCAACTTGCCTGCTCCCCCCTCCCATCACCTCACCTTTCCACCACCCCCTCATCATCACTAACCCCCCACAATTAATGCCACCCCCCCCCCCCCTACCTGCTTGTTTCAGAGCCTACAAGTCAAATATAGGCTTCCCGCCAAAATTATAAAAATGGCTAAAATGGTCAAAACTCTCCCATTGGTCAAGAGAAGAGGTGGGAATCAATCAGAAGGCCACGTGGAACAATTTTGAAGCATAAAAGAGAGAGGAGATGCAGAGAAGAAGGCAGTTTTTTAGTTTTTTTAATTTTATTAATGTCGTAATGTACTTTTAAGTCTTCAATTAAGCTTTAAGTTGTAATTTCTTGTTCCATGATATCAAATTAAGTCATTGAAATATATTAGAACTATTTTCAAGTGGTAATTCAAGTTTCTACATAGGTTGCATATTTTCATGTTCACTGTCTTAAAATTCAAAGTTAAACTCTATAGTTAAAGCTTCTTATAGCTTATATTAAAGTCACACCAGCTTATTCAAGCTTAATATAGCTTTCTATAAGCCTGGAGTTCAGTTTCAATCAAAATTGTTGAAAGTCAACAAAAGTCAACAGGGAAGCAAACATTGGGTTAAGCAGGATTGGAAATGGATACAGGGTGTTGCAGAGCAGTGTTTGGATTGGAAATGGATTAGGATAATGGTTTTTGGTTGGGTTTAAGCTACAAAACCAGCTGGACCTTTGTGAGCTTCCTGTTCTCATTTTTACTTTTTATGCAGTTTCATATTGTGCTCATTTTTCTGAATCTTTGGTCATTAAGTAGGTTTAATTAGTAGTAATTAGCATATTAAAGTTAGTTTAATTAATAAAATGAGTTAAACCAGTGGTTAGTGTAGTTTAAATTCACAAAACAGTTAAATCAAGGGTGTTTGGAATTGCTGTCAAAACACTGTCAAAGGTTTAGTCAGTGGTTGTTCTTAGTTGTTTCATGCTTGTTTATCTTCAATATATTCATCTCAGTCAACATTTGTGCCTGCTAGTTCAAAAAGTCAACATTTCACATAATCAATCTCAACTGCTAATCTGTTGAAAATATGGATTAGCAGATCCTTGTTTTGTGCTTAGAATTCAAAGACCTTGCTTGCAATAAGTTTGTTTTATCATATAACATCAACACCTGTCCATAAATTGGATTCAAAACTCAACTAAGTCAACATTTCATTTTTGCATCAAAAGTCAAAAACTTGGAAAAGTGGTTTTGAGTCCAACTGGGTAGATTTTTCACAGGCTCATCCTTAGGCCAAATCAAGTCAAACTTTGGGTCTTATAAACTCTCTTGGTCTAGTTTCTTATAAGTATTTTTGTTGATTTTTAGTAATTTTCTAAAAGCTCCAACAGAGCTTGTTAAAAAGGGCTTAAGTGCCCTGCTCCAACACTCAGTCTATACTGAGTTTTTCTCAGATTGTGCAGCCTATGCACAGAGCTCATAAGAGCTGGTCTAGGTCTGATTTTTGGTTTAGACACTCTCAACCAGGTCTACTTTAGTTTCCAATTTGTAGTTTTCTGTTTTAGCCTAATATGTGGCTTGTGCTTATGCCCAAAGTAGGTCACTGAAATCTGTTCTAGCTTAAAAGCTCAAATCTTCAAATCTGATCAAACTTGCATATCAGTGGTGGTATCTTGTTGATTTTAGTTGCATTTGGTCAATTTTAGCTTATTAGAGCTTCTGTTTTGGTTTGGTGCTTTTTAGTTTCCATTTGCTTATTCAAGTGCTTATTCCAATAAGCACTTACACATCAGTTTCATTTTCTTCCAAACAACACCATTTTTTTCTATTTTTCCTAGATTCAGGATATTAAGTTAGACTTTTCCTGAAATTTTCATAATTTTTCATAACAGTTTGCTATTTTTCTTAATTAAAAACAGTTTTTAGGTAATTTTAAATAGCTTTTAATGCAATTAAATCAGAAAAAGTCCAAAAAAATAATTTTTCATTTTTATTAAGTTTAGATAAATATAAAAAGTAAAAAAAGTAATTTTCCAGATTTTTCATAGTTTATTTTGTAATTTTTAGTAATTTAATTAGTTTTTAATAGTTTAAAATTCATAAAAAATAGAAAAATAATCAGAAAAATGTAAAAATAGTTTTGAAAATTCTTTTTTGTTATTTTAGATTTTTCCAAGTCATAATTTTATTTTTCTAGGTTTATTTCCTATTTTCTTGTAATTTAGGTTATTATTTAATAGTTAAAAATAGTTTTTAATTAATAATAATTAATTAAATAGTTATAAAAATAATTTTCTTTTTCTAAAAATTTTCTCATATCATTAGGTTTGTAAAAATATCATTTTCATATTTTTAGGATTAATATTGTGTAAGTTTCACGTTTTTATTTGTACGTCACGTAGTTTTAATTTAAGTTTTATAAAAACAATAAAATCAAAAACATCAGTTTAAAAATAGTGATAGCATTTATTTAATAGATTTTAACTTTTTAATTTCCTTTAATTTGCATTTAAGTCGCTGTAATTTATTAATCTTTTCTTTAGGTATAAATATCTCAAAAACCTTACTGATCACTATCCTTAGTGGTTATTCGACATCTGATTGTGTTAAACACCAGTCATCCTCCGTGGGACTTAACGACCCGGGAATCTACTGTATTCTCCTGATCTAAATTGCAATTGGTGTGTGAGCTGTTTTAAGTTCCTTACGGCTGGTCATTCACAAGTGATCAGCTCGCGTGAGAAAACTTGACGGTTTTGCACCAATCAAATTTTGGCGCCGCTGCCGGGGAGGCTGTAAGCGTGTTCTAAGCATTTTTCAGACCCATACTTGCACATATACCACAGTTTTTAAAAAGTCAGTTTTTTGTAAAGTTATAACAAAATCAAAAAGTTCATTAACACTTTTCCTAAAGTGTTAAAAACACCAAACAAAATATAAAACAACAAAACAATCGTAACGTTTTCTAGCTTGTGTTTCTTTTAAGGTGATTCTTAAAGAAATACGATTTGGTTAAACGAGACGATACCAAAAATATTGTCCAAAAGTTTTAAACCCATCAGCACAAATCTGTACCTACGTCTTTTCAGTGATACTTAATATACATAAAAATCAACCACCGCAAATCAAGGCAGTGCACTACCTAACTGGGGGTGCGACCATAATAAGTTCCCGAACATCAGATTTAAAACTTGCCTTTGTGTCCCTGTGATTTGGTGTACCTTTTTCAAAGAAGCCATTTCATTTGTGATTATTGGTTAAGTTCACTTGTCGTTTTGCCTCGCATTTGTTTTGAAAACTGATTTTTATACTTAGTGCATGCGCACTCGTTCTTCCAGTTCTACAAGTCCATTGTCAGAACTTGGAAAGATTCCTCGTAGACGTAGAGGACGTTCAGCTCCTTCAGCCGTGACTGAGGAACGTCTACCACCACCACCTGCCATAATGGCAGAAGACAAGCCGATGAATGAGCTTCTCCAAGCACCCATCGAGGGTTACGGAGATGCCATTGTTGTCCCAGCCATCGTGGCTGATACTTTTGAGCTCAAAACCGGGTTACTTAATCTGGTAACCCAAAGCCAATTCTTGGTTTTGAGCGGGACGATCCTCATGCACACATTCGATGGTTTAACAAGATTGCATCTACCATCAAGTACAAGAATGTCCCACATGAAGCTATCAAGCTTCTTCTGTTCCCATTTTCTCTAGAGGGACAAGCCCGGAATTGGCTTGAGAAACAACCCCCTCGTTCCATTGAGACATGGGAAGATCTAGTTACAAAGTTTGTGAACGAATTCTATCCTCCATCCCGAACCACAAGTCTTAAGAATGAGATAATGAAATTTTCTCAGAGATTTGATGAATCATTCGGGGAGGCATGGGATCGTTACAAAGAATTGCTCCGTAAGTGTCCGCATCATGGTTTCTCCGAGTTAATGCAAATGGATACTTTCTACAATGGTCTGAACCAGACTAATCAAGACTCTTTGAATGCCTCCGCGGGAGGTAATTTCTTGAGCAAGACCACAAAAGAAGCCTTGCAAATCATTGAAAACAAGTCCCAGGTCCGTCCTTTCCGCACAAAGACATATCATACTGAGTCTAATGCTGGACCTTCTACTTCATCTCCCGTGAGTACATCTAGCACCGATGCTAAGATTGACAAACTCACGGATATTGTTCAGGCTTTGGTTCTTGCTAACCAAAAGAAAGTCACTTTCACACAAGCACCATCATATGGTGAAGTGAAGAAAGTTGAAGTTTGTGTTACTTGTGGTGGTCCTCATGCATACTGCAACTGTACTGCCACCGATGGTAGTCCGTTTGAAGCTAATGCTATAGCCGGTACTTCAAATCAAGGAGGTAATCAATACCGTCCTCATAATGAACCAAACTACCGTGCTAACACTTATCAGGCACCACCCGGTTTTAACCAGAATCCTAACCGGAATCAGAACCAACCAAGAATAAACCAAGGTTATCAAAACCAAGGTAATTTCTATTCCGGACCCAATCAAGGTTTCCAACATCAAGGAAATCTTAATCAAAACACTTACAATCGAGGGAATCAATTTCAGGGGAATATGAACCCTAATCAAAGGAATTCTGGCTATAACCAGAACATACGGCCTCAAATTGTCCCTCCACCTCCTCCTGTGTCAACATCTGATGAGCTTTTAAAGCAATTCATGAAGACTCAAGAGGAGACAAACAGGTTGTTGGTCAGTCAGATCGCTGAATTAAAGAAGTCTTTAAATGATCGACCCTCGGGCTCAGGTACTCTACCTAGCAACACGATCGCTAATCCGAGGGGCGATGCAAAGGCGATCACAACCAGAAGTGGTGTTTCGTATGATGGACCCGCTATTCCTACTACCTCTTCTTCTTCTCTCCCGAAGGTAGTGGAAAGTGAACCTGCGGCGACAAAGGACAAGGAACTTCCTACTAATAACGGAAGTTCCAACAATGTCCATCCTCAGGTTGTCCAGAAACCAAAATCCAATCCAGGAGTTGTTTTTGAACCTCCTGTAGCTCCCATTGAAAAATCCAAATCTTCTATTCCTTACCCATCACGTTTACATGAGCAAAAGCTCCGCGAGAAAGCTAGTCAACAAATGGAAAAATTCTTTCAAATTTTCCAAGAACTTCATTTTGACATAAGCTTCGCGGATGCTATCATGTTGATGCCCAAGTTTGCATCAACTCTCAAACACATGTTAAGCAATAAGGAAAAGCTGTTTGAAATGGCTAAAACTCCACTGAACGAGAACTGCTCTGCAGTTATCTTGAAGAAGCTTCCCGAAAAGCTTGGAGATCCTGGAAAGTTCCTCTTACCTTGTGTATTTCCAGGAATGGTTGAATGCTTTGCCTTAGCCGATCTTGGTGCAAGCATAAACCTGATGCCTCATTCAGTATGGAAGAAACTTTCTCTTCCGGATCTTACTCCTACATGCATGACTCTCGAGCTTGCAGATCGTACGATATCCCGTCCTCTTGGAATTTCCGAGGACGTATTTGTGAAAGTAGGAAAGTTCCATTTTCCAGCTGACTTTGTAGTTGTTGATTTCGATGCTGATCCACGGGTTCCTCTCATTGTTGGAAGAGGATTCCTGAGAACGGGCCGTGCTCTCATTGATGTATTTGAGCAAGAAATCACATTACGTATTGGTAATGAAGCTGTCACCTTTAACCTTGATCAAACTTCGAGGTACTCCGCAAACTATGATTCTGAGTCGGTTAACCGAATAGATATCATTGATGTTGCTTCTGAAGAGTACTCTCAAGAAGTTCTTGGTTATTCTCATAATTCTGTGAGTGGGGATCCCACCACATCTTCTCAACCTATCATAGCCAATTCTACTGCTTCTCTCACTCCGTTTGAGGGAAGCGACTTCATCTTGGAAGAGATTGAAGCATACTTGGCTAGTGATTCTGTTCCATGGGAAATTGATCACGCTCCAATTGACATCGAGGGGGACATACTTCTCATTGAGAAGTTGCTTAAAGATGATTATTCATCAACCCCTCATACTAGTGATGCAATTCCAGAAGAGATTAATCACCATGAGATTAATCCGGAGGGAGATATTCTTATTCTTGAGAAGTTGTTAAATCAGGACACTTCTCCTCCTTTCCCTCCCGTCAAACTTCATAACAAGGAAGTCAAGTCAGTTGAGAAAACTGAAGAATTTCCTGAAGTCGAACTTAAGGACTTACCCCCTCATCTCGAGTATGCATTTCTTGAGGGTGATGATAAATTACCTGTCATTATTGCTCGAGATTTGAGTAAAGATGAAAAGACTGCTCTCATAAAGGTCTTGAAGTCACACAAGCAAGAAATTGCTTGGAAACTCTCTGACATTAAGGGTATCAACCCTGAATTTTGTACTCACAAAATCTTGATGGAGGATGACTTCAAACCAGCAGTTCAACATCAGAGAAGAGTAAATCCAAAAATCCATGATGTTATCAAACAGGAGGTTATCAAACTTCTTGATGCAGGATTGATTTACCCAATCTCAGATAGTCCTTGGGTTAGCCCGATTCACTGTGTTCCAAAAAAGGGTGGCATAACTGTTGTCACGAATGAAGAAAACGAGTTAATTCCAACTCGATTGGTTACGGGATGGCGTGTGTGTATTAACTATCGTAAGTTGAATGACGCCACCCGTAAAGACCATTTTCCTCTACCCTTCATGGACCAGATGCTTGAGAGATTAGCAGGGAACGAATACTATTGCTTCCTTGATGGTTTCTTGGGTTACTTTCAGATCCCCATTGATCCACAGGATCAAGAGAAGACCACATTCACCTGCCCATACGGAACTTTTGCCTACAAACGTATACCTTTTGGCTTATGTAATGCTCCTGGCACGTTCCAACGATGTATGATGGCCATATTCCACGACATGATCGGGGAAACAATGGAGGTGTTTATGGATGACTTCTCAGTCATTGGGGATTCATTTCAGACATGTCTCTCCCATTTAGACAAAATGCTTAAAAGGTGTGAAGACATCAATCTCTGTCTAAATTGGGAGAAGAGCCACTTTATGGTCAAAGAAGGCATAGTCCTTGGCCATAAGATTTCAAAAAACGGGATTGAGGTCGATAGAGCAAAAGTTGATGTTATTGCTAAACTGCCTCATCCTACCACCGTCAAAGGTATTAGGAGTTTCCTTGGTCATGCCGGGTTTTATCGTAGATTCATTCAAGATTTTTCTAAAATCGCTCGGCCTATGACCCATCTTCTTGAAAAAGAAGCTCCTTTTATCTTCTCTCCTGAGTGCGTCGAAGCTTTTGAAACATTGAAGAAAAAGCTTACGGAAGCACCCATTCTAGTTGCCCCCGACTGGGATTTACCCTTCGAGCTCATGTGCGATGCAAGTGATTTTGCTATCGGTGCAGTCTTGGGGCAACGAAAAACCAAGCATTTTCAGCCTATACACTACGCGAGTAAGACTATGACTGAAGCTCAAACCCATTACACCACTACAAAAAAAGAACTATTAGTTGTGGTGTATGCATTTGAGAAATTTTGGCCATACCTCATCTTGACTAAATGCGTGGTGTATACGGATCACTCGGCTCTCAAATATCTCTTTGAAAAACAAGATGCAAAGCCGAGATTGCTCCGTTGGGTTCTCCTCCTCCAGGAATTTGATATCATTATACGTGATAAAAAAGGAGCTGAGAACCTGGCTGCTGATCATCTGTCCCGATTAGAGAACCCTCACCAAGATGTTTTCGAGAAAAAGGAAATAAATGAAACATTTCCTCTCGAAACACTCAATGCGGTTTCTTTTCGTGGAGACTCTTCTACCCCATGGTTTGCTGACTTCGCAAATTACCATGCGGGTAACTTCATAGTGAAAGGGATGTCGTCCCAACAGAAGAACAAATTCTTCAAGGATGTTAAACATTACTTCTGGGACGACCCCTACTTGT
Organism: Chrysanthemum seticuspe; assembly: GCA_019973895.1. NCBI lineage: Eukaryota > Viridiplantae > Streptophyta > Magnoliopsida > Asterales > Asteraceae > Chrysanthemum > Chrysanthemum seticuspe. The sequence goes on from BPTQ01000002.1 coordinate 24,639,376, forward strand.
TTAAAATTTGCGCGGATCAAGTCATCAGGCGATGTGTGTATGGTCAGGAAGCTATTGACATTCTCAAAGCTTGCCATTCTGGACCTACTAGGGGACATCATAGCCCCAACTACACCGCCAAGAAGGTGTTTGATTCCGGATTCTATTGGCCCACAATTTACAAGGATGCCCACGAATTTGTCAAAGCCTGTGACGCTTGTCAGCGTCACGGGAATATCTCACAAAGGAATGAAATGCCACAAAACGCCATTCAAGTGTGTGAGATCTTTGACATTTGGGGCATTGACTTTATGGGGCCATTTCCTTCTTCTCGCGGTAATAAGTACATACTCGTGGCCGTTGACTACTTGTCAAAATGGGTTGAAGCTAAGGCTTTGCATACCAATGATGCCCGAGTTGTTGTGAAATTCTTGAAATCTCTCTTTGCTAGGTTTGGAACTCCACGAGCCATAATCAGTGATCGTGGTACGCATTTCTGCAATGACCAGTTTGAAAGAGTCATGCAGAAGTATGGTGTAACTCACCGTCTCTCTACTGCGTACCACCCCCAAACAAGTGGGCAAGTGGAAGTTTCCAACCGGGGGATTAAAAGAATTCTGGAGAGGACGGTTGGCGAAAACCGTGCCTCTTGGTCGGATAAGCTAGATGACGCACTCTGGGCCTTCCGTACAGCTTATAAAACACCCATCGGGTGTACTCCATACAAGCTTGTATACGGGAAGGCGTGTCATCTGCCGGTTGAGCTAGAGCACAAGGCATACTGGGCCTTGAAGCATGCCAACTTCGATATTCAGACAGCTGGTGATCACCGGAAAGTTCAAATGAATGAATTAAATGAACTCCGTGATCAAGCTTACGAGAACTCTTTGATCTACAAAGAAAAGACAAAGAAGATTCATGACTCTAAAATCAAGAACCGCGTTTTCAACGTTGGTGATCGAGTCCTTCTTTTCAATTCTAGATTGAAGATTTTCTCGGGAAAGCTTAAATCCCGTTGGTCTGGTCCATTTACTATCACTAAGGTTTATCCTTATGGCACCATTGAGTTATCTCAACCCGATGGTCCAAATTTTAAAGTGAATGGTCATCGGTTGAAGCATTACTTTGGAGAGGACATTCCCCCTGTGATTGTCCCAGATCTACAAACTTTCCCCATGAACCAATGAATGCGGGGATCGAGTCAAGCTAGCGACTCGGTAATCAAAAACAGTAGCATGCCATATGGGTTGTCACCCATATTTCTGAGCTGTCTGAAGTTTGTTACGGTTAGCCATTCACAAGTGGCTAGCTTGTGTGACAAAACTTGACAGTTACTTCTTTCTACTTTCTACCACCCTAGTGTGGGGGAGTTGCCCCACATGTTGTGTATATATAAGAGTTTCATGAAAAAAAAAATGGCCTTAGTATTTCCCTTTTACGTTCTATGTTTCGGCATAACCGCCGGTACTTTGAATATTGAGGGCAATATTCATTTCTAAGTGTGGGGGGGAATTCTCACGAATTTTATCATGCAATTATACCGCCTAATTCCCCCATTTTTGGCCAAAATTTTTTTTTGGAGTAAGTGTTTTGCACTTACTCAGATTATGGTTATCAGTCCGCCTTGTCTAATAAACAAAAGGATTGGCTAATCCATGAGCAAACGGCTCTTGGTAAAGATATCTCAAATCCGTTGACGGCTTGCAATTTGCCCAAAATTGTATGGTATTCAGCTCACCATATCCTAAAAAGTGAAGAGTTGGCTAGCCCGCAAGTTTATGGCTTGTGGTAAAGGCAGTGGAAAAACCATAATTGGTAATCAGCTCACCAAAGATAATATTGATAATTTATCTAAGAGTTGGCTAGTCCAGAAGCAAACGGCTTCTGGTAAAGACAAACCAAATCCGTTGAAAGCTGGTGGTTTGCTCAAAATCACATGGTTATCAGTGTACCATGGTTCTTACTTGAACTGAAACATTTGGCTACTCCAGAAGTAATGGCTTTTGGTAAAGAGATGAAATCCATTAATTTTTCTCAAAACATTGCTAGGGACTAGCAATATCTTAGTGTGGGGGATTGATGAGTGTCTAAATACTCATTATTTTTGTACTGTTTAAACTGCAAAAACATCTGAAAACACTCAGAAATACATCAAAATGATAAAAATATCACAAATAAGTGTTTTATGTGTTTTAAATGCAAAAATATCAAAATCTGGTGAAAAACGTATAAAGTTTGCATAATTGGCAGTTTTAGTCCCCTAAGTTTCAAAAGTTGTCAAAAACAGTCCCTGGTAAAACCAAATAAAGAAAAATGTTATTCAAGGTCCCTGAATTATTCTAACTTGTCAAAAATGGTCCTTGAATAAATCTTTTTGTTAAATGGCAGAAAAGGTCCCTCAACTTTCAAAAATGTCAAGTTTGGTCCTTGGAAAATTGAAATTGTCAAATCTGGTCCTTGTACTATTGGGACTTGTCAATAATGGTCCCTTGTAACAAGTTTGGAAAATTACAGGATTGGTCCTTCATAATTTCAGATTTGCAACTTAAGTCCTTGTCTAAACTAATACTAAGCCTTGTCAAAACCAAATTGACCCTGCCACTTACCCTTTTGACCCCTGCCTTATAACCCTTGACCCTCCCATTTTGGACCCTTGGTCAAAGAAAGTCAAAAGCAGAAAATGGCGCCCACTCTGTTTATCCCTTCCACCTAGTTGCCTGCAACTTGCCTGCCCCCCCCTCCCATCACCTCACCTTTCCACCACCCCCTCATCATCACTAACCCCCCACAATTAATGCCACCCCCCCCCCCCTACCTGCTTGTTTCAGAGCCTACAAGTCAAATATAGGCTTCCCGCCAAAATTATAAAAATGGCTAAAATGGTCAAAACTCTCCCATTGGTCAAGAGAAGAGGTGGGAATCAATCAGAAGGCCACGTGGAACAATTTTGAAGCATAAAAGAGAGAGGAGATGCAGAGAAGAAGGCAGTTTTTTAGTTTTTTTAATTTTATTAATGTCGTAATGTACTTTTAAGTCTTCAATTAAGCTTTAAGTTGTAATTTCTTGTTCCATGATATCAAATTAAGTCATTGAAATATATTAGAACTATTTTCAAGTGGTAATTCAAGTTTCTACATAGGTTGCATATTTTCATGTTCACTGTCTTAAAATTCAAAGTTAAACTCTATAGTTAAAGCTTCTTATAGCTTATATTAAAGTCACACCAGCTTATTCAAGCTTAATATAGCTTTCTATAAGCCTGGAGTTCAGTTTCAATCAAAATTGTTGAAAGTCAACAAAAGTCAACAGGGAAGCAAACATTGGGTTAAGCAGGATTGGAAATGGATACAGGGTGTTGCAGAGCAGTGTTTGGATTGGAAATGGATTAGGATAATGGTTTTTGGTTGGGTTTAAGCTACAAAACCAGCTGGACCTTTGTGAGCTTCCTGTTCTCATTTTTACTTTTTATGCAGTTTCATATTGTGCTCATTTTTCTGAATCTTTGGTCATTAAGTAGGTTTAATTAGTAGTAATTAGCATATTAAAGTTAGTTTAATTAATAAAATGAGTTAAACCAGTGGTTAGTGTAGTTTAAATTCACAAAACAGTTAAATCAAGGGTGTTTGGAATTGCTGTCAAAACACTGTCAAAGGTTTAGTCAGTGGTTGTTCTTAGTTGTTTCATGCTTGTTTATCTTCAATATATTCATCTCAGTCAACATTTGTGCCTGCTAGTTCAAAAAGTCAACATTTCACATAATCAATCTCAATTGCTAATCTGTTGAAAATATGGATTAGCAGATCCTTGTTTTGTGCTTAGAATTCAAAGACCTTGCTTGCAATAAGTTTGTTTTATCATATAACATCAACACCTGTCCATAAATTGGATTCAAAACTCAACTAAGTCAACATTTCATTTTTGCATCAAAAGTCAAAAACTTGGAAAAGTGGTTTTGAGTCCAACTGGGTAGATTTTTCACAGGCTCATCCTTAGGCCAAATCAAGTCAAACTTTGGGTCTTATAAACTCTCTTGGTCTAGTTTCTTATAAGTATTTTTGTTGATTTTTAGTAATTTTCTAAAAGCTCCAACAGAGCTTGTTAAAAAGGGCTTAAGTGCCCTGCTCCAACACTCAGTCTATACTGAGTTTTTCTCAGATTGTGCAGCCTATGCACAGAGCTCATAAGAGCTGGTCTAGGTCTGATTTTTGGTTTAGACACTCTCAACCAGGTCTACTTTAGTTTCCAATTTGTAGTTTTCTGTTTTAGCCTAATATGTGGCTTGTGCTTATGCCCAAAGTAGGTCACTGAAATCTGTTCTAGCTTAAAAGCTCAAATCTTCAAATCTGATCAAACTTGCATATCAGTGGTGGTAGCTCGTTGATTTTAGTTGCATTTGGTCAATTTTAGCTTATTAGAGCTTCTGTTTTGGTTTGGTGCTTTTTAGTTTCCATTTGCTTATTCAAGTGCTTATTCCAATAAGCACTTACACATCAGTTTCATTTTCTTCCAAACAACACCATGTTTTTCTATTTTTCCTAGATTCAAGATATTAAGTTAAACTTTTCCTGAAATTTTCATAATTTTTCATAACAGTTTGCTATTTTTCTTAATTAAAAACAGTTTTTAGGTAATTTTAAATAGCTTTTAATACAATTAAATCAGAAAAAGTCCAAAAAAATAATTTTTCATTTTTATTAAGTTTAGATAAATATAAAAAGTAAAAAAATTAATTTTCCAGATTTTTCATAGTTTATTTTGTAATTTTTAGTAATTTAATTAGTTTTTAATAGTTTAAAATTCATAAAAAATAGAAAAATAATCAGAAAAATATAAAAATAGTTTTGAAAATTCTTTTTTGTTATTTTAGATTTTTCCAAGTCATAATTTTATTTTTCTAGGTTTATTTCCTATTTTCTTGTAATTTAGGTTATTATTTAATAGTTAAAAATAGTTTTTAATTAATAAGAATTAATTAAATAGTTATAAAAATAATTTTCTTTTTCTAAAAAGTTTCTCATATCATTAGGTTTGTAAAAATATCATTTTTATATTTTTAGGATTAATATTGTGTAAGTTTCACGTTTTTATTTGTACGTCACGTAGTTTTAATTTAAGTTTTATAAAAACAATAAAATCAAAAACATCAGTTTAAAAATAGTGATAGCATTTATTTAATAGATTTTAACTTTTTAATTTCCTTTAATTTGCATTTAAGTCGCTGTAATTTATTAATCTTTTCTTTAGGTATAAATATCTCAAAAACCTTACTGATCACTATCCTTAGTGGTTATTCGACATCTGATTGTGTTAAACACCAGTCATCCTCCGTGGGACTTAACGACCCGGGAATCTACTGTATTCTCCTGATCTAAATTTCAATTGGTGTGTGAGCTGTTTTAAGTTCCTTACGGCTGGTCATTCACAAGTGATCAGCTCGCGTGAGAAAACTTGACGGTTTTGCACCAATCAGTCGTATATGAACTCAATAAGTTATTCCACCCCGTTATTCCCTGGTTCAAAACAGTAGGCAGCTAGAATGCGTATCCAAGAAGTATTTTCTGGATCTTCAAGATCTTCTGTACCAATGTTTCTGTCCCCAATATTTAAGAGCCATTCAGAGAAGGAACGGCATTCTATCTTTTCTTCATCTGTCATACCTGGCTTCTGCAACCTCATGTTCTCGAGCAACAAATACACTTTGAAATGGTTCCATAATCTGGACTCTGCTATGGATGCAGCGATGATTTCATTTCTTGAAGCCCCCATTTTGACTGGTAGCGTTTGATGAAAATCGCCGCCTAGCATTATCAATTTGCCGCCAAAAAGTAAATGCGGGCTGTCAAGGACGTCTCATAAAGTTCTGTCAAGCGCTTCAAAACACCTTTTTTCATTCATTGGCGCTTCATCCCTGATAACGCTCAGATTGTGCATGTTTTTAGTAGCGTTATGTGTATTTTTATATCTGTTATTTGGTTATATTTGCGTGATTTTAGTACTTAATCGTATCTAGAGATGTTTGTCTAGTGTTTATAACCAAGTACAGGGAAATGGAGGAAAATGAAGAAATATGCAACAAATCGAAGATTCCCGTTTCAGTAAATTTAAATCTCAAGGACCTTTGAAGACCTTAGTGATTGAAGAATCAAGTTCTACAAGACATAGTGAAGATAAAGATCAAGTTTTGTATCTCAGAAGATCCAACCGGATCCGGTTACACCATCAACCGAATCGGTTGGAATTTGGTCAGAATAAGTGTTTTTACCATAGCCAACCGATCGGTCGCAACCCGCAACCGGATCGGTCGGCTTGTTGATATTGAAGACCAGCCGGATCGGTTGGTCATATGACCGATCCGGTTGGAGAAACTGCAGTTGCCAAATCTTCATCACTAAGCTTCCCCTTTGCATCCAAACGATTCTAGGTCCTTCTCTTGGTGTATTCTAGTCCCTTCCTTACTCCTTGGAGGCCAAGTTAAGCATTTAACACCCTAGGCCTTGGAATTAGTATAAATAGAGGCTAATTGTGAGCATATGAGACACACTTCAATTACAAATCTCTCTACTCATCAAACCAAGCCTTAAGCTCTTAAAATTCGTCCTTAGAAATCCAGAGAAGTTTGGAGTTCCAGAAGTTCCACATTTGGAGGCCAAAACACCAAGAAGTCCACCACGGTCCTTTGGGAATCATTACTTCATCATTTGTAATCTTATTCCAAGCATTGTAAGACTTTTAATCATGTTTTCTAATGATCAAAGTTATGAGTTTATGTTCATGTTTGCTATGAGTGGCTAGTTTCTTTATACACTTGCTTAAATGATGTTGATTATCATATGATTAGTTAGTGATTGTGTTAACATATTTTAATTCAATTTCAAGTTAATTCTAAGATCCAATTATGCTAAAGTTTCATAGTGACATTTGTTAATCAAGTTTGGCTAATTGGTAGTAATCGTTGGGGTCGAAAGAACTTCGTGTTATTCAACTAGTCATAATCATTTTGTCTATGGATGATTGTTTTTACCCATTATTCTTGATTATACAAAGAAACCAAAGTGTGGTTGTAATAGAAACGCTTTTTGATTATCAAATTGGATTGGTTGGAAACATCTAAATGGTCGTAAGATTAGTTGTTGAGAATCAATTGTAGCCTTTTGTCTATGATCGGTTACCTTTTGTATTGACCATTTCTTAAGAAATTTGATGAACAAGTTGATGTTTTTGTGTTTAAGTTTATGTATGTAGACTTATGAAACTTGAATTGATCTTGAATTGATTGGTTAAACTTAATGCTTGTTTTTATAAACTAAACTCTTGATCAAAGTTTAAACGTGTAAGAACAATAGATTAGTACACCAACTAATTATCATAACCAACATGTTAAGAGGTTAACACAATCACATTAATCTATGACATGAAACTAGTTTAAGCAAGTGTAGTTTTTAATCATCTGAATTTCATTATATCTATTTGCTTAATTATATGTTTTGGATAGACTCCGTTAATTCAAACTTGTGCTTAGATTCACTCAAATCCCTGCGAACGATCCCGACTTACCTTCATAATCTTGCTATAACGGACGAGTATACTTGCTCGTATGTGTTATTGGTAATATTGGTAATTCACCTTTTATAAATTTAAAACTTGTACACACCGAACGCATCAATCCCATATCACCAATTATGTTCGTGTTAGTAGCACGATCAACTGCATATTCTTCTTTATTGTGCAGACTGACTAGTCAGTCAGGTTTAATGGAATTTTAAACCTCGAATGCGCAGTTCAACCTGCTGGCAATAATAACGATGCCACGCTAGATGATCCAACTGCTAAAACTATTTTGCCCTCAGCTCTGAGCGTGGTAATAATGGTTTTCCATAAGAAAGTTTTACCTATGCCTCCATGCCCATATACGAACATCAGTTGTTGCATGTGGTTGCGAATAGCATCCATAATGATATCAAAGACTTGACGTTGTTCTCGATTCAGCTGTGGAATAAGCCTTCTACTTTCCGCTGCCATTTCAACTCTGTTATAACATGTTTCTTCAATAATTGTTCGGTTGCTGAATAAATCTAGCAAACCCGGCGGTGGATCTGGTAAGCCAAAATCTCTTAGAGACTTTCCATGAATAGCTAACAGCGCATGTAGCTCATACAAAACACCGCCTTCTAGTTCTCGATCATTAACAAAAAGCGGGCGAATATGCAGGAGCTTTGCTAATATGTGTGGGACATCGTCAGACATCTGCCTCCAAAACATTTGCCAAAGATTTATTGGGCTTGTGATATCTGTGAACAGCATAATCTGTGCAAACAGGGCTCGTAACAGGGAAGCAGTAGCGGTCGCACATCTTTCTTGCATCGCCGTAACCCATTCTTGATCGTTCTGTAATAAACCCATCACCTCACAAGCCTGCCTATTTGTGCCATACGTAAAACCATCGACAGTTTGAATGGCTGCAAACGATGCACATCCTTTCTGATGACACAACAGCATACACTGGTAAAATAGGTCCCCTTCAGTAGGATGCACATAAGTCAAGCGGCCAATTGATGGTTTATTGAGGCCTCGCCTGGGAGACCATGTTATGTCCCCCTTACACCAAACAAACTCTGATGGAAACTGCAAGTATGTAAGATGCCTACCAGATGTCATTGATTCGTTTTATGCTAACCACTCAGTAAGAGTTGTCTTCCGTGCATTCAGGTTATCAAGCACTGACTGGACCATTTGTCTTGCGCGAAAAGAAACGTGTTACATGTTCTCTAAATGAACAGCAAGGATTTGAACAGCTGGTTGTCGACTATGAATGTCAAAACCAAAAATGCGCCAACAAGCCTCATGAGGACTGTTAGGTCACTAGTTTTACAACACAAGTAATATAGAAAAGAGATAAAGGCGGATGAACAAGTATCACACACACACACGTTATACTAGAGATGGTTTAGGCGTAGAGAGTATGTGAAAAGAAAACTTGAACAACCAACCCTCAAATGAGGGTTTACAAGAGTATTTATAGGAGGGAAGCTAGGGCAACACTCCTAGTTCCCATCCTTTCTTATGTGGGCTTGGGCCTAAGCTTATAGGCCTTCTACATAAGCTTGACCTTAAACAAACATAAAGGCCATAATAAGCTACCTATTACATATGAAATATAAATACTTGAAATACTGTTTAGGAGTGATTCCAACAATCTCCCCCTCAAGTATATATGAATGTAAACGGTGAAGGCGTTGATGTAATAGTAGCTCTGACGTCTTCTGACATTCTTCTTTCTTGTGAGAAGAATTGCCTTGATTCGAACAATCTCCCCAGTGTAGAGAGATAGTTATCTTTGAACAGTTATGCTTTGACGTCATCATTAACTTTGTTCTATGATCATTGTTCTTTGTGGTGAAAGTGATAGTATGTTGTTGTCTACATCAATCTGCCTCAGGTCTGCTTCGCTGCTCCAGTGTCTCCACGTCATTCTTCAACATGCTCACACGCTCTTTGACGTTGGAAATCAATACTGATGAAGTTCTGTAAGTCTTTGACTTTGTAGATTCTTTGATTGATGAAGAATCATTCTGACTGTTGTGTTGCATTCGAATAGAACTTCCATTAGTGATGATGTTGGCATGAGCATGAGAAGAATCAGCACGATCATCCCGCTCCGGAGCTTCCATAAGAAGAAAACATTGCAAACGGTTAGTAATAAGCGGTTTCCGGCACTTACAAGTTTGAACTTTGAGAGTGTTAACAGCATAGTGTGAAAACACAACTCTAATTCTTACGAAGGCCGTTCCTGAACTGGAGTCCCACAAGTGAGATAACGCGATGTACCGAAGTACATCTACAGTTCAGATGAGTCGCTGAGGTACACCGTAGCATCACCTCACGACTGTAGACCGTTTGAGACACACTCCGCGTAATCCACGGGGAGTTACCGAAGTGACCTGCTGTCAGGGCTGTTTGATGTTGACCCTGGCAGGAGTTTCCATTCAATCACTGAGGATCACATATGTGAACCTCTCATAAATGTTCTCGACAGATTGCTAAGATCTGTGAAGGACTCGATATGAACCACTGATGATCTTATTTGTTGATCATCAAGTGATTAAATGTCAAGTGTTCCTAAGAGATCTTTTGATGAATCTCGTGGCTCTAGACTCAATAGTGCGTTTTGGTTTTCCTGAGCGGAGACTAGGGAGAGGGTCTCCTTCTTCAATACCAGCGATCTCTAAGAGAAAGCCAATAGTTTATGTAGGGTTCCCTGTGAGAATGAAACAAGCTTCTGTTGAGAAAAACTTGAGTGGCTAAGAAGGTTTAGTGCATGCGTCACTGGGTCCATGATGACTTTTAATCTTCAATACCGGTGTCACTAAGTGACAATCAGTAGCATATGAATTGAACCCGGTGTCTGCCCTAAGTTGAATAATCTGGAGGGCTGTTTCTTTTCACCCTTTACTTTACATTTCTTTTTGATTCTTCAACTCCTTCTTTCTCCGATTCTCATTTTCTCCTTTTTACAATCATTCCTAAGGACTTCTAACACTAACTAATGGTAGTGTCCTTGGGTAGATCCCTCCGGCTCTGGCGGATCATAGGTTGGTTATTCCTAACCTTAGTCACCTTATAACTCCATGACTAACCTATGTTTGCCATTAAAACCACTAAATGTGAAAATATCTCTCAAAGGGTTTGTAAATGAAAAAACATGTTTGAACCACTGTGAGAGATACGTTTTTGCATAAATACTCCCCCTCCACATGTGCTTAAGAGTATTAATGGTTTAAATGCACAGTGAGGAAAGATCGCGCACTTTTTGAATTGATCCACTGAAGATAGACAATCCCCCGCGAGACACGGTTACGTTGCATAGTTAAAGAGTTACATTGTCAGCTTTTAGGTGACAACTAGCTCTAATAACTACCTTGAAGGTTTAGACAAACCTCGAAAGGTTGTCATACCCATTAGAGTTCATGTCTATCAAGAGTTTCTCGAATGGTACTTTCTACTTAGACAAGTCCTTTGCGAGACACGTTTACATTACTAGCGAACTAGCTTGAAATTATTACCCGTCCAGGACAAGTCTTTTCGAGTTACAAACAGTTTAGTACCGTCAATTCATTGGTTAAGTCTGAGGTACACAGATTCATTTGCATTTTGCACAATCATATTTCTTATCACACAAATTTTCTCCCCCTCAAAAATGGCATATGAAAATGTTATTTTTGAAACGGTTGACAATAAATATGACCATTTCGAGTGTTGCGGGAAGATGACCACTATGAACAATTTGTGAACAAAGTTTTAATTCAAATACTCCCCCTCAACTAGTGATATAAACGGTTGAGGTTTTGAAAAATCATATGGGGAAGTACTTGTTCTTTTGAGCAAAACCTTGAAAATAGAAAGGTTTGATAGGTTTTACTCAAAAGTAAGAAGCTTTCGCTCCTTTTATAAGGATTGTGGCACTGAGGCGTACCACAGGGTCCTTTCTTGACAATTACGGGTTGTACACTGTTATGTGTGCACAAGTCATTGACATATATAATCACTCATCCAAAATTATATGAAGGAAACAATTCAAGGGGTACCAGGAAGTGCAGTGATGTTCCCAGGAGTGCGCACAGGGTGTTGAAAGCCGGTGATGTTTCTCCTGGGTCGTCCACCAACATAGCTCTCCAACCGTCTGAACTGATCCCTTCTGAACAACCGTTCATCAATCATGGTGATGATACGTCTCACATCCCTCCTTTCCTGAGAATTCCAGCGCTTAGGATTCCCAACTTTCAGGCGTATATCCTTCAACCTGTACGCCAATCCATCCCTAACCAGCTTCAAGGTATGATCCCCGAATTTGTGGAGCTCACTACACGCCATTAAGCAGTTTCTTTGAAGTTCACTGCGGTAAACAACGCCGAAAGGTTTGCTGATGAGCGTAAGTTGTGTAAGCTGGTTGATGTCGGGAAGATCAAGCTGTGGTGGAGTGAAGTTTACACGTTTCTGATATGATTCAACAGCCATCTGGATATCTTCGACACGTTCTTTGATCACGATGCGTCTAATGAAGATGAGAACTGACTTGATAAATTCACGTTGAACTTCAGTCGAGAATTGTCTCATACGACCCTGTACTTTGGCAAGGTACATATCTTCGATGTCGTTGAGGGACAAGTTCTCAAAGTCAGCCTCGGAGAATCCATAGTCCTGTTCATCTTGTCGTTTGACTAAGATATTCTTTAAGAATGTGTAGTCCCACTTAGACTTGAGATCAATGTGTTTGATGGCCACGATGTCCTTAGAGCTATACACTGCATGTTGAGACTTCTGAACCAGGCAGCTTCTGTAGTAGATTCTTCGGCGTTCAGGCCAATGATGAATCCCATACAATGCATCTTGGTCGTATGCTTGCACGTTGTCAGAAAACAAGTGATTTGCACGTTCCTCGATAGCTATGCAGTTTGAGTAAATAGCCGCTGGGAATGGAAGAGTCAATGATGTAGCGTATTTTCGCGAACCATTGCTACCGTGTAAGAGAAAATCCAGGTCTCTGTTAAAAAAGTATCGGAAGGGAATCCTTGTTTCGTCTGCTTGGCCAATGGTCGGTAGGGGTTTGGTCCAGTCGGTGTAGTATGGAGGGTTGTCCCTTTGTGTGAAGTCAATGTTTGCTTCCGGATTGAGCCAATCCATGTTATTAGACATAGCTCGAGCGATGTTCTCAAGATGATATTCGACCTCGAGGGCGCTTTCAAAGCTGTCTTGTAGGAGTTGAAACGCTTCATTCTTGATTCGCTTCAATTCAGATTTCGTCATTTTCTTCACATGGAACTTTTCTTGCAAAAGTTTTGCGTGCTCCAATGTAGAACCGTCTACCAAGTCTTGACCTTCATCAGGGTAGGGAGTTTGATTGACAAGTGTGGAGAACCATTCAAACTCTTCGGTTTTATCGTCATCTAGCCATGATACGACTCCAGGCTGAGTCGTCTTCTTCTTCTTTTTGGAAGGCGTTGATGATGATACTGGTTTCAGCACTTGTTTGGGTGAGGTGGGTTGTTGTCGAGGCTCAAGGACCTCTTCATCGTCACCACCCGTATACTCAAAGTAATCACCTGTTTTATGAGTCAGGGGTGGTAACTCGGAATCGTCCCGAGGTTTATCAGTAGAAGACCGAGGTGGAGGAGACTTTTGTTGAGAAGAAGTCCGTGGTGGAGGAGGTGGCATAGACGTATATTTACCAGACTGCTTCTGATGTTTCGGTGCAGAGTCTTTATCCTTATCATCGTCATCTCTTGGCCGTTTGGGTTGATCGGCTGACTCCTTGCATGATGAACTGAGTTGAAAAGCAAGTAGACCTTCGAAAAATTTAGCTTCATCCGAAGTAAACGTTCCAGATCGCTTTGACATTTGCATCACTAGTTTAGCGATTAACTCAGATTCAGAGAGATCAGCTTCTTTGGCCATTGTATGTTTAACCAATGCGACGATGTTAGGGGTGAGTTGTCTGGAAAACACTTCTCTAGTCACACCGGGGACAGTGTCGAGAAGAAACTTGTGAGTATGATCTCTTGCAGTCTTCTCCAGTTCCTTTTGGACTTTAGGAACGATATCCTGAAGGTACTTGTTAGTGTAACCTTCTATCATTTCATTCAGTTCCTCTTTACGATGACTCTTCATGAACTTCTGAACAAATTCCCTTTCTTTCTCCATCTTGTCTTTCTCATCATTTAAGTACTGAATTTGGTCAGCAAACCAATTCATTTTTCTGTAAAGTATGTCCTTCTTTCTGACTTGTTGGACAGCTTTCACAATCTTTTTATGAGTCTGAGAAATCCAAGATTTAGGAGGTTTCTTCACTGATTTGGATGATGATCTGGTTGACTTCGTTGATGGTGGTTGTGATGAATGAGATGAAGAGTCTGATGATGAGGAGACATGAGGAGACTTCAGGTCCTTAGGAGTTTCTGAGGTTTTCTCCTTTGAGTGTGTTGGACTGTCTAGAAGAAACTTTGTATAATCATCCTCGTCATCTCTAGACTTTTCTTTCTCAGTTTCCTGTTTCTCAAAATCATACACAATAGTGTCCTCAACAGGCTTTTGTAGTTGCACAAGAGTGGTGGCACCAGATCCCTTATCGGGTCGATTAACCACATCGGGATCTGGAGAGGAGTGGGCAGCACCACTTGATCCTCCGGGGCCACCCATTTGATCTTTAGCAAATTCTTCGGCCTTTTGAAGGGGTCTGACGTTGTGAAACTTCTTCCTGTATGATTGATCCAGTTGCTCTTCATCTTCTTCAGAGATTTCATCCTGTGACACAAGTGCAGGAGTCTTGCCTTTTCCTTTATTAGTTTGAGGACTTGGAGGTTTTGGTACTGAGGGATTTTCGTCCTTTGCAGTTTCAGAGTATATGATCTCTTCATCTGTGTCAGTAGCCTCAGAGTCCTCGTCCTTGAGCTGTCTTTGCGGTTCAGATGAAAGGATTGGAGTGGCTTCCTGAGAAGGAACTTTCTTCTTAGTGGTAGGTTTCCTCTTTGGAATAGGTTTCTTCTTTGGAACGTTCCTCTGACTATCTGAACTTGTGACACTTCCAGCACTTCCTTTTCTGGTTCTCCTTACAGATGTTCCAGAATATTTTTCGTCGAGATGACCAACTTTGCCTTGTTTGACTGCTTCCAGATACCTTTTGTACGATTCGAGCTTTCTGACATCTTCAGTTAGAAGGAAATCTGGCAACACAGCACCTTGTTTCTTTGTAGACGTTTCCTTGATTCTGACAGATAGAATAGGTTCCGTCAACATATCATGATTGTCGGGGTCATTGAGCCTCTTGGGAATGTCAGGATGAAGTCCAAGTGCTCTCTGGATCAACAGTTTAGTATATCTGATGTAGGGAATCTTTGAGCCAAGTTTGAGAAATGACATCATGTCATCCCAAATCAGAGCTTCGATAGCTATGTGTTTCATGTTGACCAATGCCCAGAATATTTGCAATTCCATGAGCTTAGGGTGCTCATAGCCGCTGTCACGACCAGAAACAGACTTGGTGATGATCATGTAGAGAGTTCTCCAGGGTTGAGGAATACTCTTAAGCTCTACGTGAGAATGCTTGGTGATTACTCCTGTAGCCTCGTCATAACCGATATCGATTAAGAATTAGAGAGTGAGCTCTTCAGCAGGTGAGGCATACAGTTTGGTTGGATCGACTTCAGGAATTAGGAGAACAGCCCTTAAGTCTGCAGGTGTAATGGTGACTTGTTTGTTATTCAGAGTTACCGTCACAGCAGTTTGTCCTTTGACCCTTTCCATAGTGTTCCAGAACTGTTGGATGTAGATCTCAGGGACAGTTGCAGAGTGAGTAAGCATGTTCTGATACGGATGAGTCCTCAGAATGTCAATAGCAATTAAACACGAAGATTCAGAGCAAGTGAGGGTGTCAAAGTCAACACGGAGATTATTCTTTCCTATCTTCATTGGATAGCCATGAGGATAGATATCAGCAATGGAGAGAACTTCAGGTGCATCCACATTCATTTGTTCAGCCATGTCGTGATCTGAAATAACATTAGCCAAAAGAACCAACATATCGAAAGACATAATGTTAGTCAACAGAAGGTCTTATTGTCTAGTTATTGAATGTGTAAGATATAACTTTTCACATACACATCAAACCATAACACAAGGTGGCGAATAAGATGGAATTCTAGAGAGAGAAAGTTAGAGGTTTAGGGAACTTAGTGAGAGAAAGTGAAAGATATTATTATGAGCTCCAACTCTCTACCTTGGGAGGTAGAGAGTATTTATAGTCTTACATAACTCGCCACTCTTTGGGCTGTGGATCAGGCATACAGTGGGTAAAGACCCGTCCGTCCTCCACGGTGTTACTTAACTAAAATACTACTTAACTTAACAGAACTACGACTACGAGCTTTCTAACGATTACATATACTTGAGGTGACCGACTCTTTAATACCGGGAATTTCTAATTCCTAACAATCTCCCCCTAAGGGAGGTCACCTCAATTATGTACCAAAATTACATTGAATACAAATAGATATAACATTTAACAATTGATCTTGCATTCTTGATGTAGTCCTTTGCTCTTAAGCTCGTAGTCATTGATACTTCACAATGCATGTTTGGTTACTTCAAGTGGAGGTCTTTTACTGATCCACGTGATGATGAGTTTGAGCCATCTTTGGAGATCATCGGCTATCAAAAATCTCAGAGACATCCATTGTGGTGTTGTGACTTTGGGACCGACATGCTCACATTCTGGATCATGATATCTTCTCATCAGAGTAGCGGAAGCATTTGTTGAATCATGATATTGGCAGCAGCTTAGCAGAAGCATGGAGTGAAAATATCAGAGTCATTGATGCACTAATCATGATTTCTTTTGAGATGAATGTGTTGAGTGAGCATGCGGCTATGGATTGACCGCTTCATTCTGATCAGCTGCAAACGTCGGGCGTACCTGCATACAACAGTTAGCAACAAATCGCACGAAAGTGTCTTTGATCACTTTCGTTGAATTGAGGTACACGGCCCACGGTTCCCCGTTGATCAGTACAAGTACTGCCTGTGATCAGGTAGGATTCCTAAGAATCTCCTTGACAGGGTTTCGCAGCTGTTCTAGCTGTTCTCAAACCGGAACGTCTCAAAGAAGACAACACGGAGTGAGTGAACCAGCGAATGTTAAGTTCACCGATTGATGAAAAGAGATTTGAAAAACAATCGTGTATTGCTCAATAGAAATTGTTTTTGCAATACAACGAAGGTTTTATTAAAACCAATTATCAATCATAAAAATACCTTTTGGTTTGAAAAATGAGTACACAGTCGATGTGCCAAAGAAAAGAGTTTTTAAGCACAAAGACTGGTTTTTCAAAGGTATCCGTCAATCCCTAACCTGAACCAGGATTGATTCAAGAAATTGAATCGCCCCATTGTTTCTGTTCAGTTGTCACATGGTTGATCTATATGATAGATCTCACATGCCACCTACCAGGAGCTTGTTTGATGTTGGCTCCAGAAGGCTTTCCATCTTCATTGTGAATGTGTAAACACATCACTCAGATGTTCTGGCAATACCACAAGGATAGTGCGTAGGACTCAATATATAATCTCTCTTTCCACATTGTGTGAAACAGAGAGTCTTCATTGAAAGTGTCCTAGTGAGATTAATTGATGATCTCGTGGCTCTAGACTCAATTTGTGCATATTTGGATCCTATAACGGAGACTAGGGAGAGGGTCTCCTTCTTCAATATCAACCATCTCTAAGAGAAAGTCGATAGATAATGTCGGTTCCCCGTGAGAATGCATAACTTCTGTTCTGCAGTACCTGGGTCACTGCGTGACGTGAAGTTGAAAGGTTTGGTGAGTTCAAGGAGAATTTTCCCGAACAAAGTAAGAGTGCCCCTTGGCTGTAATAGATAGCTGAAAGAGAATCTCTACCAACTATAACTTCTTCCTCTGGGAGAGGGATCAGAGGCAATATCCTAGGTTTATACGTGTTTAACTCAGATCTCGGTGCTCTAGTAGTTAATTAGAGTGATCCTGTGAAAGTTACTTCTGAGAGACAAAGTGTGTTACACCTTTCTCTCTAATATATAACTCAGGATGCGTGATAGGAACACCATAACGGTCTTGTAGACTCACTACACAAATGTGTAAGTGTTACTTCTACCTTTCGGAAGACCTCGGTTGTAGTTTGTTCGAGGACCATCCACCGTACACTCTAGATAGTATATCTAGTTGGTACACTGTTGACTTGTCTTTGTTACCCCGCTAAGTTAAAGAACTTAGTTAGGACCAAGTCCAATCCCTAACTGCCTATGGAAACTTTTTGGTCAGAAACACGAATTTTTGAGAAAAGAAACCGTGTAGCTGACACATGAGTAAAAAGTTTGGTTTTCCATAAAAATACTAACTATTAACCAAAATTATTTTGGAAGCAACATAACGTTTTTGTTAAAGATAACTCGTTATGTGCTAACAAAAAGTTTA